>JAYESD010000005.1:218232084-218687384 GCA_036927565.1 Tuctoria greenei | reverse complement strand
GTAAACTACAGCAGCTGCAATTTTTGGACCATATTCAGTATGCCTTGTGCATGATCTGCAGACTGAATCACCATCCTGTATCCTAAACCGTATACTTCCCAGTTTGAAGATACACGGAACACAATGTTGTTGTTTATGGTTGAATGGACAGTCTTTAACTGCTAGATCTTGTCTATGTAGTGCAGCTCGGATCCATTGCGTTTTTGAAAACTACACCAGAGGACATACGAGTGGGAGCAAGTTGTGCCGGTGTCTACGACTAAAATGGTGTAAAACGAAAATAACGGTTTCTAGGACCAGAATGATGCCAACAGTTAGTTGCTCGCCCTTTCTCTTTACATAGTCACGAATACCAATACCTCCAAACATCGATTGAACTATACATTGATTTCCTCTGATGGAAACACAATTTTCACACAAACAGCCTCACCAGCTTACTCTCGAAAATATGGAAAAGTATTTTTTTTCACAAACCAGGCCTGCAGCATTACATATCCAAGATGTGCCTCTCGATCCTATGGCATTTCCACCACTGGCAGTCCTGGATTGCATTGACAGATTCATCAGTCACGTCTTTGGCGATGTAATAGAACTGGATATGATAGTCCTATGACCATTTCAAGAGAACAGAGATGGCGCAAAAGAAAGGGGAGAATGGGAGACAGATCTTACATGCTATGATGAACAGCACCACCTCCCGCTGTTGCTTGTTTCATTTGTTTCACCCTGCAGCACCACAGCTTTCCACCGCTCAATGACTGAAGCTCGCTTTTCTTCTGCTCTTGAGATTGAAATACCTTCCGGCTTAGTATGCTGTAGATCTCTTTCACAACAGTTTGAAAAGCTGCTGCAACATTTGATGAGTCTAGGGCTGATGTCTCCATGAAGAAGAGGCCCTGAGCCTCAGCCAAGGCTTGTCCTTCTGCTGTGCTCACTTCACGTCCATGCTTGAGATCTGTCTTGTTTCCAACCAGAATTGTGACGACATTCATGTCGGAATGAGCTGTTAGCAATTAAAATGAGTAAAACGGTGACATCGAAAACATTGAAAACTAACATGTAAAGAAAAGAAAAACGGTGTTGGAACTTGAAACGGAAGTATGTTCGGTTCTGAATTTCATTTCTACGTACATAACCTTCAGTTATTAGTGGCATAGAACCACATGTATTGACTAGGTACTGATGAAGAATCAAAAGGTGTGCCACAGGATAAAAAATACTAGGTGAAACATTTGTTCTTACTGTGCAGTTCATTAAGCCATCGTCCAACGCTATCAAAAGTCTGGCGTCTGCTAATATCGTAAACAAGAAGAGCTCCAACAGCGCCTCGGTAGTAAGCAGATGTAATTGCTCTGAAGCGCTCTTGTCCAGCAGTATCCCATATCTGAGCTTTAATTTCCTTTCCATCAATTACCATCTTTTGAGTTTGGAACTCCACTCCTATAGTGGATTTAGAGTTTGGGAAGAACTCATTCCTTGCAAATCTTGCTAGCAAGTTTGATTTGCCAACAGAGGAGTCACCAATCAGAACAATTTTGAATAGATAGTCCTGGGTTTGTTCCCCATCTCCATCATAGGCCATTGTGAATCAACCCCAAAAGCGCAGCTGATCTTCTAGTGCTTCAAATGGTTAAGACAAACCTGCCATGTTTGCAGAGTTACACGATTAGATGAGTTGATAAATAATGGAAAATGGTTTTTAAATAACAAAAAGAAATCCCAATTATGTCACCAAAAATCACATAGATCTAAAGAAATATTGTATAGACAATGGTTTGGATAAGTGGAAACGATCACATCAACCTGCAGGCTATCCGCATCAGCATACTATAAAGCATACTTTATACACTATTCTCTTTCTATTTTTATAGTATGTAGTTTAAATTATAATGCGATACAGTGTATACAATATGCTTAATGCCAAGTTAATTTACATCTGAAATAACCGTGTCCTAGTCCTAGCAAAACACCGTTAGAAAAAAGTGAAGTTCACATGGTCGTCAACGACAATGTGTAAACTGTTCACCAATACACGTAGCAAATCCATGTGGCACTAGCACTACCTATCCATTTCCATCAGTGTAAACAACGTGGCATCATGAAATTGGTGTTGTAGTCAGGCATCGAGGATGGTATCGACCGTCATTCCAGCCAGGTTGACGACGAGCTACCCCGCTAAATGGACGGTAATAACTGTCAATAGAGTTGATCACCTACTGCCAGGACTCGCATTCTCATAGCACTGGCTTGGATTGGCTTCCGCGTTTCTAGCCGAATACATAGAAACCTGTCTAGTTACTTGTATGTAACCTGAGGCTCAAGCCCGCCCAATGCAGAAAAACCGGGGTCCAGTTGAAACCGGAGGCGGACGCTGGCCGGCACCGGTGCCGTCGCTGCTCGCCGCCTTGTGTTGTTTGGAGGTACTACCGTTTCCAGGAAGAACTGTATGCCCGTCCTCGTCCCCGCGCCGCGCTGAGAGCCTGGGATCAACCAATCCCCGCTAATCCAGCCTAAATGTCGACTACCAGAGGAAGGAGGGGTTAGAGGATTGGGGAGGAGGGATCAGTTCTCACCTGGGGGAGGATGAGGAGGGCGAGCCAGCACAAGGCGGCAGGCTTGTGCGTGCGTTGGCCGCGCGAGAACGATCTGCTACTAGCTGCTTGAGTCAGTCAGGCCGCACGAGAACGCGCCCGCCGTGCTCGCTTCGCCACTGCGGTGCCGCCAGAGATCTGTAACGGCGCTGGTGGCGCTCGACGGCGGCGTGGAGTGGAGACGGGCGAGGAAGGAAGCTAGGTGTGGACTTGGCGAGGGAGGGAGGGAGACGGGCGCGTGCCACGCGGCGAGTCTCGGAGATCTAGATCCCCGGCCGGCCGTTCACCCGCGTCCGTCCGGTCCGGCACCGCTCTCCGCCCGCCCGCCCGCGTGTTCCGCTTCCGTCCTACTACTCCCCTCTCTCCCGCTTGATTCGGTGGATGGAGGAATGGGAACTCACGTCACGTATCGCGCGGTCGGTTTGCCGGAGCACCCATCCGTCCAACCATGCCCACTGCACCTGAATCCCTGCGCCTTTTTATGGTCTCGGGGAGGTGAAATGAAACGACCACAGGTTTTTATTACTGTCATCAAGGAAAGCGAAAGTTACTGGCTAGTCCAACATCAACCGAGTCGTGAGTCGTTTTTTTAATAACAGTGCAAATTTCAACGAAATTCTGCCGATTTTAATAACAGTGCAAACAGTCTCTGGAACCGTCCATCCATCAGTCGACTGTACGCCGGTGCTCTGCATCTCGGACCGACACCGAGATTTGAAAGGACTTGTGCAGCAGCTGCCGCCGGACGAGGAGACACTGACGTTGACAGGCAAGTGAAAGCACACCGGGAACTCGTCCCACCGGGCGCGTCTGTTTCCCGGCGCTGCGCCGCTGCCCCAGAACGGGCAAACAAAACGATGTACTGCTACCACGCACCATTGATGGTGCATCACAACGCCACGCTCTGCACCCGTACATAGCCCGGGCCCCGAGCTGCAGCAGAGTTCGTAGGCATCAACCGCCGGTAGCGTGGTACGTACTACTGTACGCGTCGTGCTCGTGCTAATAAGCAGAATTACAGCTCCCGTTCGGTTAGCTCGTAGCAGTGGTGGCTGTCACCGCCGCGCGATCTCAGTGACGGTGATAAGTGGCTCGTGCTACCCAGTAGCAGCTGCAGAAACATCAAGACTTGGCTGGATCGTTGTGAGACGCAAGGCACCGATCGAGGATGATTTGATTCGGTTGGTTAGAGTAAAAGAGCTCGCATTAACCGGTTGCACCAAGGATGAAGCAAGGTAGGAGTACTCTGTACTGCCGCCTAGGAGGAGAGATGGATCGGCTAGTGCTCTGATCCCGCCGCTGGACCGCATGGCTTTACGACGAGCGGCCTTCTTCAATTCAATTCGTTGCTTGCCATGCCGTTTTCCTTCCATCCCTTTTTCCCGTTCAAAATAATACGTACTCTGTTGCTCGAGATCTTTACAAAGTAGACATAGAGGATGAAACTTGCATGCTGAAACAAACAAGAGCTTAAGCTTTATATTTTGCTTAAAAAAAATAAAAAAAGAACACTTGAACCAGGTGCGAGCACGAAGAATTTCAGCGTGCCTTCACTCACAACGTTGATGATCAGCTCTACAGGTGTCTCTTCCGTGTCGCGTGGGCAGCTGTTTGCCTATTCACATGGACGCTGCGCAGGCAGAGGCCTGCACCGATCCCGCAAGCTGCAAGCAAGGCGGAGACAGCAAGCCACAGCGTCTGCCTGCCCGCCTGCGCCTGGCCCCGGCGTCCGAGCGTGCACCGTGCGATTCTCCCACGTGCCGCCGGCGTGTCCCTGCCGCCTCCGCTGCTGTTGCTGCAGCCTGCATCGCTGAGCTGAACCGTCAAATCGCGCTCGTTTTACTCTTCAGTCCGTTTTTTTCCAGAGAGAAGAGAGAGAACACGTACTGGGCCGATTGTTAGAATGGGCCTTGTGTTTTGCTAGATCAGGCCCATTTGTACGCATTCTTTTGGGCCCAGCTTCACTGTCTCTTCCGTTCGCAGCAACCGTCGCGCTTGCCGAGGAGGTAGCTGGACCGCAGTTAAGCAGTGTGATGGATTGATAGATGTAACCAATTTATATTACGAGGCGGTTTTGTTATTCTGGTGACAAACTGGAAATGGAAATTCGGTGCCAATTCCTGGAATGCCATTGCCCTGTTCGGTCATGCCGGTGCCTTGTATAAAGCACAGCAGAAACCATGAAACATTATCCGGATGCAGTGACTTTTCTGGCCACTGTTAATTAACGATGCCCGGCCCGATAGCTCATGTCAAATAAATAACGTGCCAGACTGTACAGGACGGCCTCTTCTTTTCTCCAAAACTGAATCGCATGTTGGCTTAGTTAAGTACTCCCTCCTTTCTCAAAAGATTGTCACCTTCTAGTATAAAAATGTACTAGAAGGTGACAATCTTTTGAGAAATGAGGGAGTACGTGGAGAGTACAGTACAGTCTTGCAAGCTAGGTAGCCATGTGCACGGCGTACTATCGCAGGCCTTAACACGATTGCTACACGGGCATGCAAAATGAATGGTACGAGACTTTGAAGCTTGCGAATTGGGATCGTGCATCCGTCGGCGGCGGAAGGCCGGGCTTGCGTACGTCCTTGGTCAGCAAGGCGAGCCGGCGCTGGAGCTGGAGGAGCGGGCGGAGAGGCTCCTCTCGAGATAGAACGCCCGGAGCCTGGCGCTCCGGCCGCTGGTGGAGCTCGCGGAGTGGGACAGCACGGGGAGCCCCCACTGCGACGAGAACACGATGGAGGGGCAGTCCGCGGCGGCGTCGACCACTGCCAGGCGGCGCACCAGCTCCAGGAACAGCGCGGCCATCCGCCGCGCCGCGGGCAGCAGGAACAGCAGCCGGAGCCGAAGCAGCCTCTTGCCGCCGCCGCTGGTCGTCGCCTGCCTCCACCTCCCGGCCGCCGTCTTGCAGGGCCTCCTCCGCACCCGCAGCGGCCGCCTCAACCTGACGCTCCCAGCTGCAAACCACGGCCTGCCGCCGTCGTCGTCCCCCTCGCCGCGCAGCCGCTGGTACCGGCGCACTGAGCGCGGCAGCCGCTCCTCCTCCCTCGCCATGAGCACGTCCAGGCCCATGAGAGCTAAGGGTGGCAGCAAAGCGAGAGCTCGTACGTGGACGCGTCACTGCCTAACCAAAACCGATACTACAAGCTGAGCGACTCACTGAGCTGTAGGAAGGATGGGGAGCGTACGCGCCTATATATAGGCGTTGAAACGAAAACGCGAGCGGATCAGCGCGTGAATAATTGCGAGGCAATGGAGAGCGGGGCACATGGAACGCATCGTCTCGGGCGCGCCATGCAAGTTGGGGATGGGGAGGAGCGGCGCCTACGGCCTGATTGCCCTTTGACACATGCTTTCCACTACCACCCATATAAAATTGACATGAGCATGTGTAGCTGCGAATTTGCGATGCACTCTGCCTTCATGATTTCGCTCTGCTTGGCAGTGTGTTAAACTCATCCAACTCCCTCAATTCTTAAATACATGGACTAATTAAATTAGCTGTCCTAAATGTCATATATTTAGGAATAATAGGAGTAGGATTTAACTGTTTTTTGTATGATTAACAGTCCATCATTATAAGTGATAACAGTGAAATTATAAGGCGCATTGGGACCATATGGCTTGGAGCACTAGTTAGTAAAAACGTTATTTGGTTTAATTAAACATGATTTAAACTGGAAGCAATCTCTCGAGGATTTCTGCTGATCTGTGTGTGAGCTAGTAGATGGGATTGAAGCTGCGGCACATGCACCGTTAGTACCAACGGAAAATTCGTGGTCCCGTGTCGCGTTGCATCAGTTGGACCAATAACATAGCTTACCGCAAAAGCATATTCCTCTTTTCATAGAGACGATGATTGGAATCATCATTACGCGATCGCTTCACCATATTGTTTACAAGTAAGCTCCAGCCTCTCTTCCATTGCAACCGCTGCCTTTTGCAACAACGAGAGCCTTTTGCCACAACTTGACGTATACTTTGACCATAAACAACAGCTGCGAGAAAACTGTAGAGAGATTCTCACAAATAATCAGCAAGAGCACACACCATGATTTCCTTTTTCTTTTTCTAAAGGACACACCATGATTCATACAAATGCAAGGCGTGATGATAAGGTGAAGGCGTATGGTATGGTAGGTTTTATCGTTAAGCCGTCATGTGCCATCATTAGCAGAGCATAAGAAACAGGTCGCTAAAGGCCAATGGAGATCATGGCACAAGATTGGGAAATGGGCCAAATGGCTGGCTGTGATGATTGATTTTAGTACAAGTAAGATGCTTTACTGCCACTTTGACAGCTTAAGCTAAACCTAACATGCCCTTTGACAGGACGCAAGTTGCGCCGTAGATGGAATCATGGAAACCGATCCGTAAGGAGGGTACATGCATGAATGAAGCTGCAAACCAGCTGCTGAGTCAGTGGTCAGTGTGCCTCTCTGTAAAGGGTGTGATGCACAAGACCTACAGTACAAACACATGGCAATAACGGGTTAGCAAGGTGGGGATTCTCCCCCCGCATTGAAATTTCAAAAAAAAAAGAGTAGAAATTGCAGTGCGAAGTACATGAGGCAGGAGAGAAGTGCAAATTAAGGAGGATTGGCAGATGGTTGTATACTCCCTCTGTTCTCCAATGATTGTCGTTTCAGACAGCCAGGAGAACTGAAAATGAACTAAGGGATGTTGTCTGAACGACAAACAATTAGAAACAGAGGGAGTAGTATCCATGAAGAAAAAGTTAGCAACTACAGGTTGGAATGCAAGTACCAAAACATTCCTTATGATGGGTTAAAAAACACTTAAAATTATAACCACGAGTCCAAAAGTTCAATGCCAGAAACTCAAATCGTCCACATGGTTCAGCGCCATCATGTAGCATGACTAAATGGCTGCCATCATCGGCACTGAATGTGTAACAGGTTACGAGTAAGGCTTAGTGCCATAACTCGCATAGATTTTAAATGTAACAACAATAAACTACATTTCAAAACAGATATTAAACAAAGTCGAGATGAACATTTCTTCCGCACAGAAACCACGATGTACCACACAGCTCCTAGACCGTCGGCATATAATCTCTCGAGGCCCTGCAACTGATAGCAATTTATTAGCACTAAATGTGATAATTTTATTCAGAGTTCTAATCACGCTTTACTGCCTTTAAACAGCTACTAAATGTGAAAATTATAGTCTTGCTCTGATTGTCGCATTTTTAATATGTGCAACATGATATATAGTATTCAAATAGGCTTGCATTGTGATCATTCTCCTTGATACCTATCCCCATGAAACTAGCAGAAAACAGTAAACAACTGAATTTACTACAACAAGCATGAATTTCTGTCCCATGAACATTTGAACATTGGCCCACTTGACTTTCAGTTCCAACAACAGATTTTCTTATACTTTGTGATATCTTCCAATTTGTTTAAATCATATTATATATTCAGCTGTGAAGAAGAAGAAGAAAGTATCTTGTTGGAAATCCAACTTTAGATCTACAATAAAAATATAATACATACGGCCCCAGACTAGTGATTGCCGTACCTAGTAGGCTAGCACAAGATTTAGGGTGTATCCTAAATGACCATAATTTTGCATTGTTTCATACTGCAGACAATTCCTACCTTGCAGTTATAGAGCATAATGAGACATCAGAGATTTTCCAAGGCAAAATCACGCCATACTTCCCCTTGTGCTGGCTGGCTTTCCTGATCTGTTGGCATTAGAGAACAATATCAGAAAATTCAGAATAAGCTCTAGCCAGTAGTCACGGTACTTACTAAAGCGATGCCTTAAGATCTTAATGCGGAATGTACTGGCAGCATTCTACCAAGGCCCACCAATTGATACTCAAGCAATAAGCTTCTTAAAAGAAGATAATAACAAAGATGCCAGTAATGCAAACTGCTCAAATAATTTATCAACAGTAAAATAGATTAGATGAGCATTCAAAACTAGCTTTTCTTTTCAAAATAATGAAACATGTCCCCGGTTGCTTTGTTGTTCTGGCAAGTATTAGCATGCTAATTCAAAATATAAACTCCAGCCAGTCTTGACCCAAACTCGAGGCTAATAGTTCACTGAAAACTGTATAAACTATGTCGAGTGTGGGCGCTCGTCCACAGTTCAGGCAAAAGGTATAAAAGAACTATCCTAGCGTCGGGAAATCTCCAAATGGTCCTATATGGATGATTTTATGCGAGAACTAAAATCTATGCCCCTGAGCCTCGATAAATGCTGAGAGTCCTTGCATTTTATTACCTATTTACTTGAGTTTGCAAGCCAGCATCCCACGGTTTAGCGTAGCACTGCAATTCGTGACCACGGCTATGGCCTAACCCGCTAATCCCCGAAACAATATTTTGAAGTCTGAATCAGGCATCCGACCACGCGCATCCAGAGTTTGTCACTCGGTTATCTCCACGAGCAGATCGAAAGCAGAACGTACAGCGACGCTGCGGACTGAGTAAGAGACGATTCGGTAGGTAGTAGGGAGGCAGAACGGGAACGTACTTGCGGGCGCTGGATCCTCGGCCTCCTCGGTCTTGACGGCCATGGCCGGCGGCACGGGTATTTCTGCAACAACCAGCGCGGCGGGCGTCAGCACGGTGAAGGGGGTCGGATCGCGAGGAAGTGGGGAGGGGGCGGCACACACACACTCACCTTCGGCGGGGAGGGTGTCGCGCATCCACTGCTCGTCGACGATGTCGATGAGGACGCCCAGGCTCAGGCCCTGCTCCTGCTCCAGCCCGCCCATCTCCTCCGCGGCTTAGCCCTTTTCTTCCCCGGCCACGCTCCGCTCTCTCGTCTCGTCGGCGATGGCGGCTCGAGTGTTCGATGTTCTCGGAGTCGGAGTAAGGGGTAAATGGGCCTATGGCCGGCTGCTTTGGAATTTCGAGGTGGTGTTTTGGGCTAAGTTGGTCGACTATTGAAATTGGGCTTTTTGCGGTAGGACCACTTGGGCCTGTTAAATGGGCCTATTTAACGGGGCCCTCAGGGTAGGGATAATCAGAAAAAAAGCTGTAGGCCTGGACCTGGGCCCGGGTATGCAAGACATATTTCACATTATGAGTTTTTTGGTGCCATCGACCAGAGTGCACTGTTACGAGGAAAAATCGAAATTTCAGCGATTAACATAATCTCATTTTCACGTTGTAAGTACATCCTAGACTCATTTATATGTACTCAGTGAAACTCACCTCTTGATCTTTACAGAGCCAGCTTCACCATTGCGGTGACTCACCATTTCCATAGAAACTCTTGTTTTGGGACAGAGCAGCAGCTCCGTGCGTGCGCGATCTTTCATTCCCCTAAAAAGAACACGCCGGCGCCGACAAAGCCAGCAACAGTATCAAGGCTCTCACCCACCGACCGCTCTTTCGTCTTTCCCCCCGCCACGCCATCTCACCCTCCGCTCCGAATCTCACCTGCACTCCACCGGTCCACCTCCACACCACACTCTCTCCCCCAGATCCAAGATGTCCTCCTCCGATCAGGACGACTCGCCCGAAGGCGGCGAGGACTCCCCGCTCTTCCGCGGCCGCGGGCCCTCCTCCTCCTCCTCGGACGTCGCCGAGATCCCCGTCTCGCAGTCGCTCATCAAGGCGGCCAGCAACGTCGGCTTCTCCCTCTTCGTGCTCGCCGTCCTCGTCGTCACCGTCGTCGCCGTCACCTACCAGCCGCCCGACCCCTGGCTCCAGTCCTCCGCCGCCATCACCACCTCGCTCTCCCGGGTCCTCCCCAACTCCACCTTCCTCGTCCCCGACGACTCGCTCCTCCCCACCGGCGAGGACTTCAACTCCTCTTCCGCGGTCCCGGCGCCGCCTCGGGCCGACGAGGTCGTCGACGCCTCGGTCGCGCTGCCCGCGGTCAACGCCACCGCGTGCGACCCGGACGCCCCGCTCAACTGCTCCGACCCGCGCGTCCTCGCCGCCGTCAAGGCGTTCAACGCCAAGGCCTTCTTCCGCAAGTCCATCGTGTTCCTCAGCTACGAGGCCCCCGTGCCCGGGCCCAAGCCCGGGGTGTGCGACGTCGCCTGGCGGTTCCGGAACCGGAAGGAGAAGTCGTGGCGCCGGTACAGAGACTACCGCCGGTTTAAGCTCACCGCCGGCGACGGGTGTGCTCTGGAGATAGTTAGCGTCGGCAAGTTCCGGTCCGGGACGAATGCAGCTCGCCGGCCACAGAAGAAGGGCACCAAGACCCCGCGCGTCAAGGGGCCACCGGTGGATGCAGATATCAATGACACCATCCCGGTGGTTGGATCAGAAACAGAGTTCAGGAAAGGGAAGTACTTGTACTACATGAGAGGCGGTGACCATTGCAAGAGCATGAACCAGTACATTTGGAGCTTCTTGTGCGGACTCGGTGAGGCCAAGTTCCTGAACCGAACTTTCGTGATGGATCTGAATGTATGTTTGTCTGGGGCGCACACAGCAGACGGGAAGGACGTGGATGGGAAAGATTTCAGGTACTACTTTGATTTCGAGCACCTGAAGGAGTCTGCACCTGTGGTAGAGGAAGGGGACTTCTTGAAGGATTGGAAGCGCTGGGACAAGAAGAAGGGTCCTGGCAGGATCACAGTACGGAAGGTACCGTCGTACAAGGTGACACCAATGCAGCTTAAGAAGGACAAGAGCAACATCATTTGGAGGCACTTTAATGGGCAGGAGCCTGAGAATTACTGGTACAGGGTTTGCGAAGGGAGAGCAGCTAAGGTCATCCAAAGGCCTTGGTATGCTATTTGGAAGTCGAAGAGACTGATGAACATCGTAACTGAGATCGCGGGTAGGATGGACTGGGATTATGATGGCTTACATGTAGTCCGAGGGTGGAAGGCACAATATAAGAAAATGTATCCCAACTTGGATGCGGACACGTCACCTGATGCACTCGTGGCTAAGATGCCCAAGCTTGTTAAGCCTTGGAGAAATCTCTACATTGCAACTAATGAGCCATTCTATAACTACTTTGACAAGCTCAGGTCAAACTATCATGTGCATTTGCTTGATGATTACAAGGAGCTCTGGTCAAGCAACAGTGAATGGTACAATGAGACGACCGTGCTCAGTGGGGGGAAGCCAGTGCCGTTCGATGCGTACATGAGGGTGATTGTGGACACCGAGGTATTCTACAGAGCAAAGACACGAGTTGAAACATTCAACAACTTGACGAGGGATTGCAAAGATGGAATCAATACCTGCAACTTGTGACACGTGAGTTCATGCTGTGATAGTTATTGGTGTTCATATACTGTTCCAGTGGCTGGCGCATTAAAATTCAGAGAAACTTCATCCAGGGTTTGTCTTTTGGCATATCACGTAGTGTATTTCTTGTCACTGAATGTTTAATTAGTAACACGCTCATCTGAAATATGTACCATCCATTCTACTTTTTGTGTAGTTTATTTATTACTCTTACTATGTGCAAACCTCCAAAGGTAATTGGTAGTAGACCACTTGCAGGGACTTTTGGTCATTCGATTCAAGCTCCCATATGCATCTTGCCAAATATTCTCAGTAGGAAATGAATGTGTCAACAATTTTAAACCTTTTACTGTTAGAGCAAATCAAGGATGTTTTTCCTATCAAATTATCACATCTGCTGCTTCAATTATCATCATAAGTGTCTTACTTATCAGGATACCATGAGCAATGCTGAACCTGTGCAATCTATGACTTGCTGGATCATTTACCAAGTTTGTTTCAAATTGCCAGTTGACCAACGTTAAATTATTCAATTTCATGTGACGTTTGGGCATGCAGCACAGGAGGCTGTGCAAATTTTAATCCAACCGATCAATAATGCTCGATTTTATCGAATTGTCCTATTTTAGCTTTACCACTTGCTTGGTTAAGGGAGTCCAAATATCTGCGTCTATAGGTTTTCTAAGTTAAAACCTTGATATGAGATTTTTCAAGTTAGCTCAAAGGAACATCTGTCAATCAAATGCCACAAAGTATTCTTTTGTGTTGGTTCAAACATCACAATCAAGATCAAGTTAGGTAGCACAAGTCCTTCCAATAATAGCACATTAAATGTTAGATCAGCTGTCCTTTTCAGCATTTTATTGTCTGTTTCAGCAGATGCTGTGCATTTTATTTTACTCTGCGGATGTTGAACATTGCAGTTGTTTAAGAATTAAGGAACTTACTACATTCCTCTAATAGAAGACAGAGTCAGGTCTTAACAACACATTTCCCACCAGTGTTTTGCTCGTTGATCTGCGGAGAAGTGTTCCCTCTTTTCCCTTTAACGTGAAGTTGAACCGTGATGACAGTTGTGATCGAGCTGTCACATTTTGTTTGCTTCTGGTTTTGATATACTGCATTACGTTCCTGAGTGTCCATGGAAATTTAGTCCGTATTTTGCAGCAGAATGGCAGAGGTGAATTAAGCGGACAAGGGAATTCAGACAGAAGAGGTTTAATATTCTGTATACTTTGAAACTGTCGAAAGCACAGAAATTCAGACAGGAGTAGATTTAGCTGTAAGATTGCTATGTTCATCAGTCCTGCAGTTTTTATTCCCTCGCTGCGATGCAGAAGTTGTTTGTATGATGACGGTTCTGCTTCGCGCCAGCGTTTGCGGACACTTGTTCAGCCCTGCCGCTCGCTACACCTGCTCACGCCAAGCCCGTGACGCCCGCACAAGGTGGCGCGAAAATCGCTGCCACAAGAGAGCCGGAAACGCCGACGGTTGCCGTGCCGTGTTCGTGCCGTCCGTCGGCGAAGAGCTTATGGCGAAACCACAAGTCCCATCTAGCAAGCCCGGTATGTCTATTATTGGGCCTAATGTCTTCTAAAATAATGGGCCATCTACCCCAAGTTTAAGCACAGAAAGCAGCCCGACTGACACTCGTCTCGGCCTCCTCCGGCGCCCGCCCCCGCCACCTTTCCGCGCCGCCGGCCTAAACCTCTGGCAGGTGGCAGCTCTTCGCCACGTTCGCGGACCGCCGGCATAAAACAGAATCTTTTAAGAACAGATTATAAATTCATTTTTCTTCAAAATTAAGATTTTACTTCCTCCGGTCTCTTTTAATTGTCGCTTCAGACAGCAAAATTAAACTAAAATGAGCTATAAAAATGTATCCTAACGACATTTATTTGGGACCGGAGGGAGTATTCCTTATCGATTACTCACTCCGTCACCGTCTCAAAAAGTTTGTCGCTTTTTAGTTTAAAAATGAACTACAAAACGACAAGCTTTTCAGGTGAAAGGAGTATATATTACATAGGCATTCCTATTTTTCAGAAAAGTTTTTTAAGTTCTGTAAAGACGTGTGTGCCATAATATCATAGAGATCAGTCAGGAAAAAAGGAAAGAAATATTTGATATTTTGGTAGTCGTGTGATAGCAACTTTGTGTAGCTGGAATGCGTAGTACTGTATGTTAGTTCTAGGATGCTTAGGATGAACACTAGCAATGCCTAATTAGGTCTTCTTAAGTCCACTCTAGTCTAACGAGCATGATTAAACATCTGTAATCTAATTGCTTGTGTAAATAATCAATTAAGGACACACGTATAGATTGAGTGTTACCTTCAGAGGGTCCACCTGTTGCCATTGGGCTCAGGTGGATAGTCGCAGGAGAGAGAGAGTCGGCGCCAGTAGTTCGTCGGTGCAGGAAGAACGTCGATGCAGTGAAGGCTCGATGCAGCGCGTGCGGCGTCGGCAAAAGATTAGTTTAGGTTGTGGCGGGGGCCTCTGGGAACGTGTGCACTCGCGTGTTCACGCCCTGAGGTCCCCCTGGGACTTATAAAGCGCGTGCGAGGTGGGGGCGCACGGTACGAGTCCATTGCGCCCCCGTACGAAGCGCGCGTAGCTAAGATGGACTCGTGCGTGGGTTGTTGCCCCACACCCGTTCCTTACGGGAGACAGGTACGGGGTACCCGGTTGTATCGGGATCACCCCCCTAACATTCTCCCCCATGATCTCGGGACAACTTATTTCTTACTTAGCTTATTCTTATTCTTAACCACTAAACTTATGTATATTTCTTATTGCTTTGACATAAGGAGCACGACGCATCAGAAACAACCATTTACGTATTGTTCGACTCGAAGATCACAATATGTCTCAGAATTAGAAATAACCTTATGATTAGGTGTTCCCTTAGTATCCAGGATTTGTTTCACAGGCTCTCCCCTAATCCCATGTCGGTTGCGTGTTCTCTGAACACATTGGGAGGGAGACCCTTGGTTAGCGGATCTGCAAACATTTGATTAGTTCTTATATGCTCGAGACTAATTGAATTATCCTGAATTCTCTCCTTTACAACATAATACTTAATGTCGATGTGTTTGGCAGCACCACTCGACTTGTTGTTGTGAGAGTATGTCACTGCTGGCTCATTATCACAGTATAACTTAAGTGGTTTATGAATGTTGTCTACCACTCTTAGACCGGGAACAAATTTTTTAAGCCAAGATGCTTGTCTAGTGGCCTCATAATAAGCTATGAACTCAGCATACATTGTGAACGATGCAGTTATGACTTGCTTGGAGCTTCTCCACGATATAGCTCCATTCGCGAGGGTGAATATATAGTCTGATGTGGATTTCTTAGTATCCACACAACCCGCGTAATTTGAATCTGTGTAACCCACTATTTCTAATGGGTCTGACTTACTATACTTTAACATGAGGTTCTTAGTACCCTGAATGTATCTTAGAGCCTTCTTAAGTGCTTTCCAGTGGTCTAAACCTGGATTACTTTGATATCTGCCAAACATCCCAATCACGAAAGCTAAGTCAGGGCGCATACATGTTTGAGCATACATTAAGCTTCTGACAGCAGAAGCATACATAATTCCTCTCATCTGATCAACCTCATACTGATTCTTAGGCGACTGCGGTTGTGAAAATTTGTCACCCTTAACTATTAGGACAGGCGAGGGCTTGCAACCTTGCATACCGTACTTTAAGAGTACGCTTTCTAAGTATGCCTTCTGAGATAATCCTAATACCCCCTTTCTTCGATCTTGGTGAATCTCAATTCCTAGGACATAGGAAGCTTCACCTAAATCATTCATCTCAAAGTTTGAGGACAAACACTTCTTAGTTTCTAAGAGTAGGTTGACATCACTACTTGCCAGTAGTATGTCATCTACGTATAATATGAGGAAAATAAATTTCCCATTCTTAAACTTAGCATAAATGCAGTTATCCTCCTCATTTTCCTTAAACCCAAACTTTATTATCGTCTCATCGAACTTTAGGTATTATTGCCTTGAAGCTTGCTTAAGTCCATAAATAGACTTCTTCAAGTGGCACCCCATGTGTTCCTTATCCTCAATAACAAAACCCTTTGGTTGAGCCATGCAGACGTCCTCATAAAGATCCCCATTGAGGAACGCCGTCTTTACATCCATTTGATGCAATTCTAAGTCGTAATGCGCTACTAATGCCATGATGATTCGAAATGAATCCTTAAACGATACAGGAGAGAAGGTCTCGTTATTAATACCTTCCCGTTGCGTAAATCCTTTAGCCACAAGCCTAGCCTTATACTTTTCGATCTTCCCTTTGGAGTCACGCTTAATTTTGTAGACCCATTTACAGCCTACCGTTTTGGCTCCTTTAGGAATATCTACTAAGTCCCAAATTTTGTTGGCACTCATAGATCTTATTTCATCTTCTATGGCTTTACGCCATTCGGATGACTGAGGTCTACTCATGGCATCTTCGAAAGAGGTGGGATCATCCTCAACATGAATTTCTTCACTTAAGTATAACTGATAATCATTTGGAATTGCCGATCGTCTTACTCTTTGTGATCTTCTTATTTGCACATCGTCTAAGGGTTGAGGCTGTTGTTGCACCTCATCTTGTTCGACCACATCCTCAACAGGCTGAGGAGGTGGAACCTCACTTATTTCTATTGTGGCCGATGGAGGTGCAACAACAGGCGTTGTGTCACTAGCACCAGGTGCGGGTGGCACGACGACAGCAGGTAGGCTGAAATAAGGCTCTTGAATCATCGGAACGGGTAGACTAATTCGTTCCTCCTCAAGGTCTATTTCCCGCCGTACCATACTCTCCCTGATCATAGCGTCTTTTAAGAACACGACATGTCGTGTTTCTATGAACTTAGTATGCCTACCTCGACAATAGAACCTAAATCCTTTACTCTTTTCAGGATAGCCAATAAAATAGCAACTAATTGTTCTAGAATCCAGTTTGCTCAAGTTCGGATTAAACATCTTAGCCTCAACTGGACATCCCCACACATGTAGATAGTTTAGTGAGGGCTTACGTCCCATCCACATCTCATACGGTGTATTAGGTACTGACTTAGATGGAACACGATTAAGTACGTGAATGGTGGTCTTTAAGGCCTCCATCCACAAACTAATTGGTAGTGTAGAATAGCTTAACATGCTTCTTACCATGCCCATAAGCGTATGGTTTCGCCGTTCCGCTACACAGTTCTGCTGAGGTTCGCCCGGTGTAGAATATTAGGCTACTATGCCATTTTCCTTTAAAAACCTCGCAAAAGGTCCAGGGACTTGGCCATAAGGGGTGTGTCAACCGTAGTACTCACCTCCACGGTCAGACCTTACTACTTTAATCTTAACGTCGTGCTGATTTTCCTTCAGCCTTAAATATCTTAAACTTATCCAACGCTTCGGATCACTCCTTGATTGGATAAATATAGCCATAACGACTAAAGTCATCTGCAAATTTTATGAAGGAATCATAACCATCTACCGATGTCACGGGAAAGGGTCCACAAATATATGTGTGGATTATTTCTAGGACTCTCGAGCTACGTTTGGCGTTTTTCTTAATAGTTTTGGAGAATTTTCCTTTAATGCAGTCAATGCATTCCTGAGAATCTGAAAAGTTTAAGTGTGGAAGAATCGATTGAGATACTAATTGTTCGATCCTCTCCCTCAAAATATGGCATAAACAACAATGCCATAATTTCGACGAAGTATCTAAATCGCTTCTTTCCCGCTTATTACGTCCTAAGTCGTTCTTAGACGAAACTTGATCATCACATATAGCAAACACATTCTCGTGAGTAGAAAATAAGTAGAGCATGTCTTGTCGAAAGGCAAGACCAATAATCTCATTATTATAACTGATAGAACACTTATCATTACCAAAATGACAAATGTATCCTGAATCATCCAAACACGAAACTGAAAGCAAGTTCCTTTCTAATGAAGGGACATAAAGAACATTATTTAGCCTAAGTACAAAGCCACTAAGTAATCTAAGAGATAAGTCTCCAATGGCTTCGACTTCGGCTTTACGCCCATCTGCCACCTTAATCACTCTTTCCCTTCTTCTTATAGTTTTCATCGTACTTAATGCCTGCAGAGTACTTCTCAGTGACAATTTTTTTCATGAGAGTGCTAGCACTCGCCTTAGTGGAGCCAGTGAACTGACCTCTGACTCTCTCTAAGTACTCTGCAACAGTGTCACAATCAGGGATTCCTCCCTTAATTGAGCCAGCTATAGTGTTCTTAATGATCACGAGACACTTCCTGTTGGAAGTGTCCCACTTAGGGAGATTCTTCTCATACTGATCCTTCAAGCTTAGGTACTTAGCCTTCTGCGTAGCAAAAGACTCTTCAGATTCCCCAGTCTCAGCAACAGGGACAGGTGGCTCAGTGGGTCGAGACGACGTAATCGCAAAATCGAGGTCGGGGACTACTAGAGCCATCTGGGGCCTCTCTTTCCATACTCCGTAATTTTGACCGTTGAGGGTCTCAATTGCGAAGATATAGCTAGGTGCTAAGGACAAGCCCGATCCTTCAAAAAATAAATATTTGAGAATTAATGACAAAACTTATAATAAATCATGACTTAAGAATGACATTTTTGCTTTTTCACGTTGGTTACTTAGCAAAAATGCCTTAATCATTGAAACTTAACATGATAATAAAAACTTAATTTGATAAACTCAAAATCAGACTTAAATTAATCATGGCAATTCAATTTCACGTTGGTTACTTCCAAATTCCATGCATAATTAACTTAACACATCATTTTTCACGTTGGTTACTCAATGAATCTTAAATAATCATAACTATAAACTTAGGCATAAGCTCCAATAAATACACTTAAAATTAATTGGCAAATTCAAACTTTTACGTTGGTTACTCATTTAAATTACCACTAATAAACATAACATAACTTAATTTAAACTCAAAACTTGATAAATTAAAATTTCACTTTGGTTACTCAATTAATTTATCACTTAATCACAGCGGAAGCTAAAACTTAATTTCTTAATTAATGAGAATTGCTTGAAAAAGCACTTAATAATATTTGAATAATTGAGAAAATGCTCTTATTAACAATTAATAACAAAAAATACAATATGTAATCAAAGGGCACACAAAATTTTTTCTGAAATTTTCACAGCTATTTTACTAATTTTCTAATCATTTCTCTAATTTTTGGAATTAATTTTCCATTTAAAACTTATTCTAAAAATCAGAAAATGCTAAAAAACTAAATGGGCCAGAAACCCATAATTTAGCCCAGCAGCTAAAATGGCCTAGCCCACAGAATAAAATCTCTAAAAATTACTCATCGTGTGAAAGAGGCCCAAAATGGCCCACAAGCCCTTAAGGCCCACTGATAAAATCCCTGGAAAAAGGAAAAAACTCACCCGCGCGGCCCACCAAACTAAACGGCCCAACACGAGATTCAACCCGGTTAAAAAATCGAAAAATGGGGAAAAATCGAAAGGGCAGTCCAAGGCGGCCCATTCTTCTTCCTGCATGGGATCGGAGCCCACTTAGCTGAGGCGGTGGGCGGCGTGCACCATGGACCGTTGGATCCAGATCCAACAACCACGATCTAACGGAGGCTTAATACATGGGCTGATCTGAGCCGTCCATCATCGATCCGACGGTTCCGCGCTTAGATCGGGAGACATATAAGCCTTCATCGCCGCGGGTTGCCGAACCCTAGCTCATTTCTCCCCTTCCATTCTCTCTCTTCGAGCCGAGCGAGCGAGAGCGGTGGAGAGAGGCGGCGAGTGAGTGCTGGCCGCGCGGGACCTCCGGCGCCGCCGCGTCGTCATCTCCGGCGAGGATCAAGCACCTCGAGGTGCTTGTCCGCCGGTGACGACGGCGTCGGTCGGTTTCCCTCGAAGAAAACCGTCGCGCGCCGGCTCTGAGTGGAGGGTTCTGAGTGCGCCGCCCGCGGACTTCCGGCGCCGCCGCATCATCGTCGTCAATGTGGTACGTGCGGTCAGCCGTCGAAGGAAACTCGGGGGCTAGGGTTAGGGTTTCGACCCTTAACCCTAGCCCAGCAAGCTCTGAGTTTCTGAGTGCCTTTTGTTTGCAGGTACGCCAGCGCCGCCGAGGGCCTCCACCATGGCGTGCACTTCGTGTCGCCAGTGGAGAGCCGCCTAGGGTTTCCTAACCCGAGGCTCTAAGGTGGCGGCGGCGGCTGTGCGACTAGGGTTGGACTTCGGCCCGATAACCCTAGTCCCGCACCTGAGGATGGCGGCGCCACGATCATCTCCGTTGGGAGACGCAATCTGGTGGCCGCCGTGAAGGAGAGGAGGATGGTAGGGTTAGGGTTTCCCCTAACCCGCACTGAGGAGGATTCGATGGCCCAAGGCCACCTTGATCCAGATAAGTTCATCTTCCCTTTAATCTAATTTTTCTTATTTTGGTTCGATTTGGCATGTGTTCTGAGCTCTGAGTGTTAACCGAAATCGAAACTGACTTCCCCTCCTTCTAATTTCTTAATTAACATGACTTAACAGTAACTAATCTCAACTAAGACTGAATTAAAATAATTAGAAACTTAATCAATCTGACTTAGAACTTAATTAACCTAATTAGGAATTAACTAGCACGGCTCTGATACTATCGTTAGTTCTAGGATGCTTAGGATCAACACTAGTAATACCTAATTAGGTCTCCTTAAGTCGACTCTAGTCTAACAGGCATGATTAAACATTTGTAATCTAATTGTTTGTGTAAATAATCAATTAAGGACACACGTATAGATTGAGTGTTACCTTCAAACGGTCCACCTGTTGCCATTGGGCTCAGGTGGATAGTCACAGGAGAGAGAGAGAGTGTGTGTTTGTGTAAATAATCAATTAAGGACACACGTATAGATTGAGTGTTACCTTCAAAGAGTCCACCTATTGCCATTGGGCTCAGGTGGATAGTCGCAGGAGAGAGAGAGAGTCGGCACCGGTAGTTCGTCGGTGCAAGAAGAACGTCGATGTAGTGAAGGCTTGGCGCGTGCGGCGCCGGTGAAAGATTAGTTTAAGTTGTGGCGGGGGGCTCTGGGAACGTGTGCACTCACGTGTTCACGCCCCTAAAGTCCCCTGGGACTTATAAAGCACGTGCAAGGTGGGAGCGCACGGTACAAGTCCGTTGCGCCCCCGTACGAAGCGCGCGTAGCTGAGATGGACTCAGGCATGGGTTGTTGCCCCACACCCGTTCCTTACGGGAGACAGGTACGGGGTACCCGGTTGTACCGGGATCACCCCTAACACTGTAGTGACTGACGCATGCAACTCAACCTTTGACAGCCTCGGCCATTCATAGCGCTTAAGAAACCACACAATACAGTGATGTCCATTGCATCCGTGTCCTGGGGAGAACGTGGAATGCCATCAGAAGGTTCACGCTTCGGTGTTTAATTACATGGAGATAGATTGCAGCAAGCCTCTCTCACGGATGATCCAAACTCTGCTCTCTCGCTACCACCAAGGATAAACCTAGAGTACACCAAGGAATTAACCTACAATTCGCAATGTCCTCCTGAAATGCCTTCCTATCTCTATCAACCACCCATATACCATCAATTCCTCCAATCCTGGCCGATTCAGACATCAATGATCTGCTCTCCAGTCCAGTGTCATGTTCTTGATGACCTGCTCTCCTCAGGAGTTAGGACTGGTACCTCACGGATGGTCCCGACTCCCTTCGATCACTGCTTATCTCGAACTCGCTTGAGCTTGCCTTTGACTCGGTGTCGGTGTTGCTGTTGTGGCCCCTTCGGCTCCTCCGGTCCTTCAGAAGATCCCAACGAAGATTTAGACTTACTGCGACAGCAAACAATATGATTTTATCAGGGTGGTAAAGGAAGAAGTACAACCTCACGAGAAGGGACATCTTCTGCCTCAAGCATCCGAACAGCTTGGCCCATAGTGGGCCTTCTCTCAGCATCTGGGTCGACGCACCGCAGTGCCACTAGAAGAGCACGCTTAAGAGCCCGAGTAGTTGGTTTCAGCTCCATGTCACGGTCCACTACTTCCTCTGCTCTTCTCGAGCCAACCATCATCTTGAGCCACTCCACCAGATGCACCTGTAAGGCATCCATCTTATAGTTAATTGACATTAAGAGCAGGAAAGATGCTTATAATTCTTATGAAAAGAAAAAAAGAGGAAAAGATTGCCACAAGTGATAATTGGCAACATATGATTACTACTATGAACTGCTGTACCATGCTAGACAGATAGGCCAGACATAGTAGATGCTCACCTCATTAGCAGGCCTTCCATAGTCAACAGGATCTCGTCCAGTCACTGATTCCAGTAATAGCACACCAAAACTGTAGACGTCACTCTTCTCATTTAACATGCCCGTGTTGGCATATTCAGGGGCCACATACCTGAAATGGTAGCAAAAACAAATGATAAATCATCATTTCCATGACAAGTTCCTGTAAAACTATTTGCATGATAAACACAGTTTTCAAGATATCAAATTCCCCACTGCAAATGAATCCCACACATTTCCAGTGAGCGAACTTAGTACGAATATCAAGGAAACAACATACCCAAAAGTTCCCATAACTCTAGTAGTGATATGGCTCTTCCCTGCACCCAATAACTTTGCCAATCCGAAGTCAGAAAGTTTGCCATTGAATTCTTCATCAATTAGGATATTGCTCGATTTAATATCACGGTGCACAACTTTTGGTTCTATGGCTTCATGTAAATAAGCAAGCCTGCATATTATTCAGTAGTTCAAAATATCTTAGCCAGCTGAACATCTACATAAAAGAGAAAAGGGGTAGAGTGTCTGATTCATTTCTTACGCCTTAGCGATTCCAAGAATTATTTTCATCCGGGCTTCCCAAGTAAGAACACCATGCTGACGCATCGCACCATGAAGCCACTGTTCCAAGTTCCCATTATTTACATACTCATACACAAGCATCCTGGATCACGAAAAGAAAAATTATAGAGAAGATTAATATAAATTACAAAACCAAACAAAGATGTGACATATACGCACATAGGCCTGAATGATGTACAAATAATGTTTAACAATAGGCTTAATCTTGGAGAAAGTGCAACAAAAGATTACAAAAATCAAGTGTTTGGCTAAAAAAGGTCGGACAGTGACTAAATAATCAGCTAAAAGCCACCATGTCTTCGCTATGCTTAATTTACCACAAATTGAAATGGGGAAAAGAACACTGCTGTTCATTACAATAACAATTTCACATGGACGCAATGGAACAACCTTCTTTATGGGTGACAAAATATGAATTGCTAGACAGTGCAAGAACTTCGTTAATTTCTCTAGTCAGGCATAAAACTGAAAGAATAAGTGTCCCTTCAAGTTAGCGAGCATTCGCGAAATACATGAAACATGAGAAGAGTCACTCTACTAGTCGATCAGTCAAGCTACAAAGAGGCATATATGCTTAAGGCAAACATTGTTTATGTAAAAGCTTATTTGGTAATTAGATAATCTGAACAGGAAAATTTAAATAGTATTTCTGGAGCAGACATCAACCTCCACGGTTATTTAGGCAGCATTGGATAATGCAAAGCCTTATCCCCACCTTACACACAGTTGCACATAGTTATATAAGGCATCAACACTGCAAGAGTTTTGTGCATACTAGTTTCTAAAGCAACATATGATAGAGTCAACAGTATGGTGAATGGTTTCTCCTTGATATCATTAAGAGGCTGTTTGGTGTACTACACTTTGCAATGAACAGCTTTATGGACATAATCCCTTACAGCTACACTAGTTGGGCTTCTGAATGCCCTGATTGGGGAGCGTTTTTATTTCAGCAGGATCTCTGCAGGCAATGATATGCTGAATGAACAAACAGGACACAGATGATTTATATTATTAGTCACTTCCGATGCACTAATGATAAGTTACTGTAGACAATCTGACGGATAAGAACTAGAATGCTTCAAGATCTGAACTGTAGGGTTGGACGAATGTTCTTTGGCTCATGCAATTCGAAGTTTAGTGAAGTGCTAAAATTTTTAAAGGTGTAGTCTTGACGATTATTGTGAACCTAGAGTGCACGCAATCAGCGGTCATCATCTGTAAGCACATAAATGCACTAGCAGAGACAAAACCTAGACATCAGTCAGTTCGTTTGATTGGGAAACAACTTACCTGTGGATTCCTTCAACACAATAACCTAGAAGACGGACAAGATTCTTATGCCTGACATGGCCAATAGCCTCAACTTCAACCCTGAACTCTTTTTCTGCCTGGCCCCTGCAGTGACATCGCAAACACTATCAAAATGTTGACCCCACCAAAGAGGTCACAATAATACCAATATCTCAGATTCTAGGGGTTCTTTAAGGTTAAAAAATACCAGAGTTTCTTACATGTTATTAAGAAGCTTTTTTATTGCAACATCAGTCCCATTTATTAGTCGACCACGGTAAACTATTCCATATCCACCCTCTCCGATGACATTCTCCTTCGAAAATCGATTGGTTGCATGCTCCAAATCCCTCAGAGTAAACCAATGACCCCAACCCAGATGTGAAAACTCAGGGAGGCCGACCAATGGTGATGCAGATACAGTAGCATACTGAGAATACTGCCTCCTAGCATTGCCCGAGCTGCCTTCATCGCCAGAATATGAACTCCCAGCCCTTTCATATTGGTATGCTGAGCTGCACTGGCTCAAATTATCAGCATCGCTGGATTTACTCCTAACCAAGTGAGACAGCATTTTCTCAGAATTTTTTTCTTTAGGTTTCTCCTGCACTGCCAGTGCATGGCTTTCTTGCACACGAAAGTTTTCAACAACAGCATGCTCACGCACTTCATCGACTGCAATCTCCTTGGATACATCCGGGATTTGAGATACTGGGATCTGATCAATAGACTTCTTGGGCTTCCTCCGATATATCGACCAGAAGCACATGAAACCAAGTATGCAGAAAATTACTACCCAGATAGAGATCCCAATCACAAGCCATAGCCTCAGACCGAAAGGAGGTGTCCTGGATGATAACTGTTCTCGTATCATGTCCCCGGTTGACATGTTTATTTCTCAGCAACCTACATGCCAGGAGAGTAACATATGTTAGGTTAGTACTTCACTTAATAACACAAGGGAGACAGGCTCAGGGAACAATCAGAACGTCGCATAGCTGGATCGGCCACAGGAGGGAGCGTGCTGCACCTGGACTTAGCGTTAAGCAAGGTTGTTCAGATGAACACATATTTCTTTTGTTCTTTACGAAAAATTGGATTTAACTGCTCGGGGAACGAGTAGAAGGTGATCTACCAGAACAATCGAGTATTAGGACTTAGGAGAAAAAATTGCATCAAAGCGAGTTAGTAATATCTTACCAACCAAAAAACACAACCGTAAGTCGGGTTGGGTTAGATCACCACTCCATCCAATCCAATGCCACCCGATGCGTCCGCAGTGAGAATGTGACAGGATGTCTGCCGGTCTCCAGCGAAAGGAGGCAGCAGGCAATTTCAGCAGCAACGGAGCGGGCGAACCAAGCGGAAAGCTGCGGGACCAAAGCGGCACTAATCATTCACAAATCGAGATGGCGCACGAGCGACCCGTGATTCAAATCATCAAATGTAGCAAGCCAACGGAGAAATGGCACCCAGAATCACCTTACATCGGAAGATTGCTTGGTTGTCGTCCCCGCCGCCCGTCGCGCTGCCTCCCGTCAATCGCCGTGTCCGAGGGATGCGGCGCCTCCAGTCGTGCCGGCTGGATGTGCCGCCGCCGACGGCCGGTGGGAGAAGTGATGTGGGAGCTTGCGGCCGCTTTAGGGTTAGGACCAGGCTAGCCGACCAAGCGTCAAGCGAGGCCGAGGGGAGGAAGCGGCGGCGGGCGGACTAGAGTGAGTGAGGTGTCACTTGTCGTTGCAGTTCCTTTTCTTTTTCCGGTGGGGGGAGCTAAAAATTCAGCCGAGACTTGTGTGATTTAACGACGGATTTCGTTAGTACAAAATTATTTAGCAAAATCTGACCATTATCTAATTTTTTAGCAAAAACTAATCAGTATCTACTTTTTTTAGCAAAATCTAAATGTGGAATCGGAATTCAAATCTAGTGTTTGGGAAAGGCCTGAACTCATTTCAGTTACGTGAATTTCGTTAACAGTTTGAAATGAGTCTACAACGCATATGAAAAAAAATAGGATTACTGGTTGTCATCTTGAGATGATTGCCGGCTGTCATTTTCACGTGCTGGCAAAACGATTGTGAATTGATGCGTGCATGCACGCATGAGCAGAGCCAGTCAATTCCAGGACTAAGGAAACAGCTGTACACATTTCTTATCTCATCTTGTAGGCGAGTTAGACACGGACGGTATCTTCGACCACTGGGTTTCAACAGATTAGACTAAGCAAGCAGTCACAATTCCAAGGTTTTCCCTACGGGCCAACGGCATGATTAGCAGGAATCTTCTGTTCTAGGCTTCTAGTACACGGCATAACTTGTGAAGGAGATACAAGGCTTGTTGCTTTCCACAACTTGCGATTGTGACGGGGCAAATTTTTTGTGCCATTTTTTATTTTCATATGTAAAGTGGACTTTGGGGCCCCACCGATCATTTTAAAGCAGGTGCCAAAGCCTAGACTTCTACTGATTTAATTAAGGGAGCTGCTAATTTTCACTCGTCTAAAAATAACATCTTCTTTCAATCTATGCCATGGCTTGTTAGATCCGAGTCAAAAGGCTAACTTATATTTTTTCTATAATTAATACATCTTTTTCTACAGTGAACAGATAATCTAAGCAAAATAACTAATAACAAACACATGGATTTTCAAATAGATCTGATGAGCCGTGACGCAGGTTCAAATAAAATGCTAAATTTAAGCTACTAAAAATTAGTATTTCTGTTTAATTATTTTTTGTCTTGATACCTCTCCCATGTAAGGGACAATCATGTGTTGACGAAAAAAAAGGAAAACAGCAGTTTGATCATATCTCTTTCTAGTACTTTTCCAGACCATGAATCAATCTTTACGTGGACACCTGGTACCTCAAGTTCTTAGCTGCCAATGCAAGTTTCATGAGTTGACACACACGCATCGTGCTAGCTTTTGATCTCCCCCTTTTGATCTACGTACCGTGCGCGAGAGGGGAATAGATCCATGGCTTGCCGACAGATGGGGGAGCACAAGGACTTGTTGCTTGCTCCTGGACCAGTGCCAGCACCGAGTAGGTCGGTGGCACCACCGTCGTTTGAACACGGCCAGCTCAGGCGTAAGAAATGAAGCGAGTGCTGGACTGAACCTGCCGTGCAGTGCACTGAGCGGTCAGTACTGACCATCCGGGCCATCCGGCAGCAGACGCCGCGGCCAGCTCCTCGCGCATCCGGTACTGGGCTTTTACCGAGCGGCAGGCAGGACGGGCTGAAACCAAGGGAGCTTTGACGGGCTACTGGGCTTTTGGAGCGCGGGGTCATGCAGCTCAGGAAGAGGCCCAGTATCCTCTCGAGAAGAGGCGGAGAGACCCGGAAGGACAGCGGAAGAGTTCGCTTCGGTTTAGTACCACATCGCCTGGCCAGGCGAGGAGGCTACGGGCCGCGTGTACAT
This sequence comes from Tuctoria greenei, assembly GCA_036927565.1. NCBI lineage: Eukaryota > Viridiplantae > Streptophyta > Magnoliopsida > Poales > Poaceae > Tuctoria > Tuctoria greenei. Next base: position 218,660,003 of record JAYESD010000005.1, on the reverse strand, counting down.
AACCAAGCGGGTGGCCGGCTGAGGAAGTCACGCAGCTGCGTGGTGAGCACAAAGCGAACTATTCTTTCGCCTTTTACTAAAGAATACCGTGTGCTCGTCACAAAAAGTAGCATACGCTTATTTTTGGAGGGTCCCCGCTATTTTTAGTGGGTCCCAACAAATTAGAAATAAATTCTTTTAACTGAAGAACAAAATGTGGTCTGCGGAAGCAGCCGAGCAGGGAGAGGCCGAGAGGCGTGGTCGACGGAAAAAAATCTGTCCCGCCATGGTATGGCCTTTTGGGTTAACGTTCAGCCGTGGACTTAACCGTCGGCTCACTGGTTTTTTTTCTGGTGAAGAACGGAGGCCCATAATCTCCTCGAGAAATAGTAGGGGACCAGAAGCGAGAGCTTCAACAAATAAAAAATTATGATATCAAAGAATCTTGTACTGGAGGTGACTTGGTCGTTAGTGCTGCCAGCATTTCAAAATTTGAACTTCAGTAACTTTCAAATTCAGCATATCTCGCATGATGCATTGAAATTAGAGCATCCGTGGTTATAATTTGTTCGGAAAAAGTCTATATAACCTCTCAAACTATGACCTTTAGACTAGTTAACATCCTCAACTCAACTAGTTAACATCCTCAACTCCTAAACTAGGTATCTAATCCCTCAAACTATACAAAACCAGTTAATTAACCCCTCAAGGTGGTTTTCAAAAGTGGTTAATTAACCCCTCAAGGTGGTTTTCAAAAGTGGTTTTGACACATCAGCATCTGACGTGGCATATCTTGCATGTGTTGTACAATAGGGCCCGCACGTCATTTATATAATAGGAACAATCACAATGCCTCTCCTGTTTCCTTTTTTCTCTGCTGTCAGTTAGAGAAGGCGATCATTTCATGGATCTTGGCGACTAGGCGATTCAGATGATGATTCGGCTACCAATCGATTCAGGCGATGAAGCTGCTCTTCGAAGACACGTGGAGCGTGCAGTTCTTATGCTCTAGTCAGGCATGATCCATTGGGGCCGGGATGTTGGGGTCGTCACCACATATGCCCGACGGTGGATGCAACTCACGGACCCCACACAACACGCTCAGAGATGCATATCGAGGACTTGGGCGGCACGCTCACGTACTCGTTCGTGTGGCTACCGGCTCGTGCCCTCACTAGCGCGGCTGTGTTGCCTCACGATCTAATTTCCCAAACACTATCTAATTCTGTTGTTTCGTTTTGTTTTCCTCTTGAATAACAGTACACCTTGAACCAAATTCGATTATACAAGTCATTTACACAACAACAGCTTTTTTGTCAAACGGAACAGCAGCTTTTGATTACACATGGTTAGTGCTCTGGGTTGTGGTTCTATCCCAAATAATCAGCCTCACCCTGCTCCTGCTGGTGTCACCTCCGTCCTAGAGCTGCTACACTCTGCTTTTCCCTCCGCTGCTGCATTCTTCATGTGATTGTTCATATCATATAAATGACGTGCGGGCCCTATTGTACAACACATGCAAGATATGCCAAGTCAGATGCTGATGTGTCAAAATCACTTCTGAAAACCACCTTAAAGGGTTAATTAACTGGTTTTGTATAGTTTGAGGGGTTAGATACCCGGTTTAGGAGTTGAGGGGTTAACTAGTCTTTAGGTCATAGTTTGGGAAGTTATCTAGACTTTTTCCTAGAGAAAAAGTGCTTTGCTTACAAATTTGTTCTGGGAGTACAGTACTTCATTACAAATTTCGAGCACCGTATTTGCCGTTTCAATTCAAGGGAGTACGACTGTACGAGTAAGAACGAAGAATCAAAGAATTTGTATTCATCACGGATGTACTCCCTTCTTTCTTAAAAGATTGTCACCTTCTAGTACAAAAATGAATTAGAAGGTGACAATCTTTTGAGAAAGGAGGGAGTATATCACTTTACAACATCTACAAGTGAGTAATTTTCCTTTTCTTACTCCACCTTTTATTCTTTTTGTCTATGCACAATTGTACTCAAAGAAAAGAAGAAAAAAGGCAGACGAGTGATCAGCTGATGAGCAGCCCCTGCTGCAGGTGCGTCCGGAACGCTTCCCTCGGCGGCGTGAACGGCTCGCAGCACCCTCTCGCCATCGGGCTGCCGGACCGCTGCGGCGACGCGAACCGTGACGACGCCGCCCTGCCGCCGCCACCGCCGCTCCTCGGCGACAGGTGCACCCGCTCCAGCGCCCGGAGCTGGAGCTCCGATGGGTAGTCCCTGACGCAGACGATCCGGGGCCCGGCGCCCGTGGTCCACTTGAAGGACACTTGCTTCCCCAGCTGGTACGACTTGGCATCCTTCTTGGAGCTGATCCTCTGCAGGATCTTCTCCCTCGGCACGGCCGACTGGCCGTCGTCACTGCCGTCGTCCTCCACCTGGCTGTCCTCAGGCAAGGCGGCGCCATCGTCGCGTACGGTCGACGACGGCTCTGCAGTTTCCGATGAACATTGGCTCGTGATTGTTGCAGTGGGCTTGGGACTGTTGCAGATGGTCGGTTCAGGTTCTGAGGCCTCTTCAAGTGCGATAGCTTCGGTGGGTTGAGGTGGTTGGCAATTGCCGATTTCTTGAGCAGCAACCGTGTCATGGCCTTCAGGTTTCTCGGCAGCGGTGTGCAGGTCGGAAGGGATGCTTTTCAGCCTGCTCCAGAACTCCTCGTCCTCTTCGTCCGGGCTCATCTGCAGAGCATAGTCATCAACAACTGTTAACAATGCAAGTCATGCAAAGTTGCTGTCATCTATAACACGATGGTTGCGCACAGAATGCTCACCTTGACGTCAGTGAGATCAACATCGTTGTCTTTGAGGAAGCTCTTAAAATCCTGGAAGTTCTCTTCAGTCGGGCGGTAGTGCCCACTGTGTGGCCAAATAGCCTGTCGTCAAAAATATTCAGAACGAGTGAGGATTCAGGAAGTTATCTGACACAAAAAATTGAATGTGCGACAAAAAATGGTTTCATCAGCACTACTGCACTGCTAGATGTTACGGTGTACCGAGCAGATAATAAGTACTCCCTCCATTTCTATGAACTTGTCGCTTCGTAGTTCATTTTTGAACTACAAAGCGACAAGTTCATAGAGACGGAGGGAGTACAGTACCTTGAGAATTCCATCTTCGACAACCAGTCGACCGGCAGCAGACGTAGCCCCTCCGGCGAGGAAGCTGGAATGCTGAAATCTGCCCTTCTTCTTCTGACCAACATACAGATTCTTGGATGTACTTAGAACAAAGATCCACTTTGCATCTCTCGGCCCGCCCGATGTGTCGAGGATTTGCCTGCTGTTCTTGTACATGAACTTGCCATCCTCAATTATAACCTCATAGTCCTCTCTTTCTTTCTGCAAAAAAAAAATACAGTTTGGTTTATCATTCCCTGAATTTTTATCAATGTGCAGCTATAGGTAAACCTTTCAGATTGTTTACAAAAGCTTACCGGACCAAGATACTTGATGCACTGGCTCAGAAGCTTCGACCGCGGGCACCTATCAAGATTGATTTCCTTGCCTTCTCCCACGTCAAGCCTGAATATGGAAATAAAAAAACAATTAATTTCACCAACATACGAACACTTCAAAAGGCTACAAATGGCAGGGCCAGGTAAACGACACTGACCAGTAGAAGAAGGGCTCCTTGCTTTCGCATTGCAGCCAGGAATCGTAGTAGTAGTGAAGATTATGGCCGTACCGGTGACGCGGGTCAATCTGTTCATCAGAATTCAGAACATAACATTAGCACATGAGTACTGACTGAAAACTTTACAGCATTATAAAAGCAAACACTCACAGCTTCAAGCCAATGCTGCAATGCGAGCTTCTGTGCATTCTCGTCCTTGGAGAGCCCCTTCCCTACCTGAAATTCAGCAAAATTCGTAAATGGCGTCATTAGTCGAACTGATGCTACGGAACAGGTAAGCAGGTGTCAGTTGTGATTGAGATGTCGCGGACCTTGGCGGCTCTGGTTCTTGCCCTCGACCACTTGGACACGGCGGACTCCTGCTTCTCGATGTCGAAGAAGGACACGGAGCTGCGCTTGAGCAGCGCGAAATCAAGCAGCTTCCACCTGCAGTTAACCGCATCCAACCACGCGCGTTAGCGTCTTTTAGCTGCCAGAACGCGCAATGCGGAGAGGGGAATTTGAGAGGACGGATCGAGTCCGCAGGTACGCACCAGCTCTGCTCGACGAGCACGGCGCAGTCGGCGAGCCGGCGGCGCGTGCGGAAGCTTTTGTACACCTTCTGCAGCGTCACCGCCGCCGACTCGTGCTTCGGGCTCCCCGCCGGCGGTAGTGCTACGCTCGACGACTCCGCGACGTCGGCGAACCGTGTCCGCAGGAGCTCCCTCGGCGTGGGGACGGGCGCCGCGGCGGCGGCGGCGGCGCGTGGCGACGACGTGATGGAGATCTTGGTCTCGACCTGCAGGAGCGCGCTCGGGCTCTGCTGCTCCCGCCGCTTGAAGCTGAGCGAGCCCTCGATGCGGAGCTTGCCGGAGCTCAGCGACGCCTTCAGCACCGTCGGCTCCCCGGCGGTGCCGGAGCCCGGCGCCGGAACGCCACCTTCCACCGCGATGTCGTCATCGACAGGACAGGAGAAGAGCACGCCCATCACGATCGATGCAGAGCAGCTCGCGTTCCTGTTTGACTCTGCTCGAAAGCGGGGCAGCTGAGGCCTGCTGGAGATTACAGTGAGGATCCTTGAATGTTTGAGCTGAGCTCGCTAACTACCAATGTGTCCGGGCTAGGCGACGGCCATATATAGCGGGAGCCGGGAGGAGAGGTGGGGGCGGTCCTCGGACGCGGAAAAGCGCGGGCACGGTAGTATGTTTTGCGCGGTCCACGTGTTCATGTCACTCGGGTTTCCAGAGGTGCGAGCGCGCGGTGCTGACCTGATGACCTGTCTTGGTTACTCGGAAGCGTGTGAACGGCGGATATGAGGTGTGTGACCGTGTGAGCGTGATATGACCATGGCAGTATGGCATGGTCAGTCAAGTACAAGTCCTGAAAAACTGTGACCGTGTGAGCCTAGCTGTTTGAAAACTGAATCAAGAGTTATTCAAAATCCATGAAATTATATATAAAAGGCAAGTTATACAGTGGTTCAAAAAGACAGTGAACTGACCTACATCGCTATGGGCAATAAAGTGATCTATTACCTCATAACCTATGGATTTTCTGGTAATCTGATTATATGAATTGAATGGAGACTGGATTTGTTTGATCAAGGTAACGGGGCAAGGTACTGTTAATTGCACACCACCGCGTTAAGTAATTAGGTCGTCATTAGGTGTTCCATCTGATCTCAGCCGAGACCGGGGCAGCAGCGTGCGTACCCCTGGTATCTACGGAGAATCATGTGACGCCCGCCGACGTGTGCGTACGTTATGATCCTGGCCAGCTAGCGAGCCAGGCTGGCCGGGACGTCACTCGATCGCCGGCGCGTGTGATGCCTACGGCTCGGCTTCCGGCGACGACGACGATCCCCTTGCTGACGCCCCCAACCAATCCACCAGTCCCATCGGTCCGCCGGATTTGACTTTGTGACAGCGATGTGCCGCCGGCCCCGGCTCCTAGCTCCGTCCCGGCCGGTCGTCTACACACACCGCTTTATCATCTCTCTCGCCCGTGCGCGCCGACGCGACTGTGCCGTGTCCACTCCAGATGCGACCGCGCGTTTTCTAACAAATCGTCGAGGGGAAATCATTGGTCGGCGGTCTGCTCGCGCTCACTCGACCGTCACCGGCTAAAAAAAGGAACTCTTGCGTTGCCGTACGCCGTGTGCCGCGTGAGCTGAGCAGAGCTGAGCCCGGCGGTGAACTCCTTTTTCCACAGGTCGGTGAACTCGTTGAGCTAGCTGGTGAAAGCTTGACTCGCTTCGTACAGCACCTTTCCTTGGGTGAAAGTTTGAGAATGATTAATGATGTGTGTTGAAACTGTTTTGACTGGCCATGGCAGGTCCTACCTCGTCTCAGGTGGTACCGTTCGCGACGATTAATTTAACGTTCTTAATTTGGATGGATCTACTCTCCTCTCTCTCTCTCTCTCTCCAAGAATATAATAATCGGTGGATCAATTCCATTAATTCGATCCGTGCAATATTCATGCACGGCGATCGTGTGTTCCCATCAGCATTTAATCTTGCCGTACTTGCCAACTCAACAGCACCGCGCGCTCCGTACCCATGCATCTAGAACAACGACCGTACAAGCAGAGAACTCGTACGTGTGTACACGTATCCCGGTATCCACATATACAGCGTGTACTGCATACGTATAGGTTCCCAGCTGGTAAGTGATACCGGCAGTGCAAACCACGTACTACTTCCTCGGAAAACCAACGAATTATCAGCACTAGCTAGCTGCTACCTGACCCGAACGAATGATGGAGGCAATCCACCAGGCAGGGGCAGGCATCTCACCCCTGCCATCGTGTTCCCCGGCCACGCAACAAATTTGCCGGTTGCTTTGTACCGCGACGCCAGGCGGCCACAGCGCGCGTCAGCGACAGACGAAGACGATGCATGCATGGCCGGATCGAGCTAGCAGCTGAACGGAGATACGTCAACGGACGAGCAAATCAACAACACCGAACAAAAAAGATTCTTCGATCAGAACACAGGAGTTGAAAACTCTCGCACAAATAATCGAAGCGAAGTACTGCAAGCGATCGAGAGTATGCAGCAGAGCGCATCGTCGCCGTTAGCTAGAGCGATGATAATGCCATTAGTTTTGACGATCACGCGATGATGATATGATTAGGTGAGGCGACGTTGAGAGCGTTATCTGCAGCTGATGGATGCGCATTGTTTAGTGGCGCATGCGCGATGTGGCTGCACCGCGAGACCTCGACAATAACGGTACTCCAACTGTACAGCTGGAGTACAGTTGGAGTACTAAAATGCGCATCCTTTCGGTTCCCGAGAAAAAAATATTCGGACAGGAAGCTCCCAAGAAGCTTCCGTCAGCCGTAGACCAGTGGAGTATGTTAGTAGTATGTAGTACGTTGCACTGGCATTTTAGTACATTTTCTTTCAGGTTTTTCTTGAACAGAAATTAACTATATATATGCTTATTTGTATTTTGGAGATAACCAGCAAAGTGAAGACAGCTGAGATATCCATTTGCATTGGAGGAAAAAGATGCAGACGACATTATGTTAATGACGGGACTAAACAATCATGAATATGCTACTCTTTCTGTACGTATGCATGCGGTGACTAAATCAATTCTCAAGGCGGTGCATCGACTCGGTATATGCACTTTACAACCAACGCTTTTCCCGGGCACAGCCAACGGAAATCCAGGAGCGGCCGGCTGTACCTGAATCCCGGAACGGGCATCGTCTGTCCGCCGGTGCTCGGAAACAGATCAGGTCTCCATGGAGATGCGCGTCCACCACGTCAAAAGAACTGGATATACATTTCTTGTTCCTTGACGAGAGATGATGGAGACGCGTCGTTCGCCATGCACGCTACTGGCACGGACTGCTGGTGGAGACTGATGGTATTATACGGCCGGATCCGTATTACTCCTACTGAGCAGTCATCATTTTAGCCCTGATGATCCAGTCCTTTACACCGTAGCAGGTGGCAAGTCGAACGATCGTCAATCGGTCCATATCTCACGAATAATTGGATCGTCAGGTCCTGATTGGATCGACATCGACGCAGCAGCTGGTCCGGCATAAATGCAGCCGAGCTGTTGCGTCGTCCATTCGCTGCACCGTCACCGATCGATATATATTGCCTACGTGTCACATCCCGGAGCTAGCTTCTCCATGCATGGTTTGACATTGCCGTCCGCGTGGGCCTTGTCAGTCGTAGAAGCATGCATGCATGTTCTGCTCCAGCTAGCAGCTACGGATCCATGATGGTCGATGCAGTGGAGGGACGGTGGTCGATCTTGTCGTTAATTAGCTGCGCCGAAAGGAGAACAGGTGTCGTCCGAGGCTGTAGATCTTCTTCCGCGCGCACACGAGTTCTCATGCTCGCTCCTTGTGTAGTAGCTTAAACAGACAACAAGCACGACGATGCAAGCGATTTCCGAGAGTGCTTCACGTGTGGATGCAAGGTTAGAAACACGAGGAGCCAGCGGTGAGCAGAGAAAACGACGACGATCACGACGACAAGAGAGCAGGTTTTAGATGGCGGCGAAGACGCGTGCGCATGCAGAGAGATGACAGAACACGAGATGCAGATCCAAGCTGTGTTGGGGCCGATGCAAGGACAGACTCGTCAGGACTCGAGAGGCAGACCTCCCGGCCGCTTCCTTACATTACCGTGGTACTTGCACGTACAAACCGTACTACGCGCGAATTCTGGCGGCACGGCACCATGTGCTCCTCCTGCCGGAACCACTAATCAACTGCTAAAATATGCATCGTGTGCACAGTGCTCATGCGTGTCACAGCTGACAAATCATAATAATTCCTCTCCACACCCGGCCTGATTGATCCAACCAATGCCTGGTGTGTGCCCCAACTGACAAAAAATGTTGGAAATACCACCTCTTCATAATATCACCACTATACGGTTTTATTATTTATATGGTAATCTGCATTTCCATTATATTTGAAGGAAACTCAATGCACAAGGTGGTAGGCAAAAATAAAAAAAACTTACCTCGAGAGGTTAGGGAAAATAAACTAGGACGAACTACTACAATCTGAAGAAATAATCCATGGGCCACAGGTTAATGACACCAATTATTTGCACTGATGATGATAGATCCAGATCAAGCATTGGCGCTCTAGCTAGGCACCACGTCTTCACACAGTGGCCAGCTCGACCAGAAGCTAAAGAAATGCATGCGGGCACTAAAGTCTCGCCGTCCAGTCCACTGTTCCAAGATCTCCATGATGATCCAGTACTGATCCGTGCATCATCATCACCTCGCTCCCAGAATATTTTTTTTTTTGCTTTGCTGTGTTAGGTTAAAAGTTCATAATCTCTAACCTTTGACTTCGTCCCCAGAAAGAAATTCCCGTCCCATCTGAGCAGGTAAGAAGAGACGTGGGATTGGATTGATAATGAGTCAAACCCTCTAGCTACTCCTTTTATTGGATAATAAAAGTTCGTGTACTACTCAACACACCGATTAATAGCAGTATATATGCATGATTGACTAAACAAAGGCGTCTGAATTAAAACGTACGTATGGCAGACGCCAGCTTGGCCAACCACGAGTCGTCCAGCTGTAGTGTTGGCCACGTACGTTATTTAATTAACTAAGAGAACCTGTTTTAGTCGTAAACTAATAATTGCATGCATGGTTGTGCTTGTGCGTCGTCGCGTCGGCCTCTGGAGCTGCGATATGTGATCTTTCGGTGACCACTGGCATGTGCAGTCCCAATGCAAACATGCTTCCAATTTATAGATTCTTTTGTAAATATGTATTCCCTCCGTCCCTATGAACTTGTTGTTTTGTAGTTCATGGAGACGGAGGGAGTACAATATTTGAAGATCGCATATATGATCTGGTGACAGTAGTTTTTGCAGTAAGATACTCTCCATAATACTGCGAGCTCGCTGCTTTGCTGCCACCACCGTACACGCAATCTTCTGTTTCCACATGCCAACGAGTATATCTGAACCATTCTATTCTAACTAATTTAAAATTAAACTAATCAACGCCAAAGAAAAATAAACGGAGTATATATTAGGCGAATTAAAAAAGGATTACACTAACACACAAAAGATGTAGAGTTGAGAATGATTTAATTAGTGCAGAGTTTTCAGAAATTAGCTCTCCATGCATCACTTAAATATAAGGATAAATAAAAGTGGTACTATGGCTGTTACTGTATCCTGTTGACACAAAACAGGTGCAATTACATACTGTACCGTGTTTCACAAAACGAAACAAAAAGCAGCAGCAGCAGCTTGTTTCGCTTCCAAACGTCCACTTGAATTTGGCACCCATTTTATCATTTCCCTTCTTTGGTTTCGGCAAAGACCGTTCATCAAATACTCCCTCCTTCCCTAAATAAATGTCGTTAGGACACGATATTACAGTTCACTTTTAGTTGTTTTCTTAGTCTGAAATGACATTTATTTTGGGAAAGAGGGAGTATCCAAACATTCCAGCTTGACACGAACGCAAATATCATTGCCTGAGAGGTCCACTAGATTCGCGCTTAATTTAGACCTGTCTCAAGCGCATGCAGGGGCCCCCATGAAAATTAAACTGCATAACCGAGGCGCAAGTGGATCAACAAACAATAAATCCATCAGTGGATAGCCGCGACGTCGCCGATCGAGCTCCACACCCATCGGATCACCTCACCATTTGTTGACGATCGAACCGGCAGCGCATGTCCCCTCTCTGCAACGTCGGCGTCACCGACAAACGGAGCACCACCGATGCCTCAGAAAGAATTCGCCAACCTATTGCGACTGTGCGTTCGTTACATGCATGCCGGAGACTTCTTGGACTCGATCAAAGCCTAGTTTGAATGAAAATGGTACTGTAGTAGCTAGAGTAAGAAACAGTAATCCAGTTTTAGAGTCACAAGTCGAGTCCCTGATGACTAAAGAGAGCCATTCAAGGTTCAATGGGTAGAACAACCTCTCTCGAGCAGGAGCAGTCGTGCGGGCGTGCTGTACGTCATGTGGTCATGTGGGCGTGTGTGCGGACTGCGTCGAACTGTCACCGACTGGCGTCGTTGCTTTCTGTTCTGCGGGGACGCCCCTGTTTCCTTAGGACTTGGGTGGTTTTTGGCGCCGGTGAAGAAGGCAGGCTGGTGCCACACAGCCGCGGTTTGCTGTACGACACAAAATAGGCCCAATTTCACAGTAGAGCAAGATAGGCCTGATCCCAATGGGCCGTAAAGCCGTGTTGCGCACAGAATATACTCGTCATTAGAGAGAGGCCCACACATATTAACAATGATGTGGTAGCAATTAATATTCAGTAGATTGGTCGAATGAAGCAGATGGTATTGTGATGTGTCTGCTCTATTTGCTAGAGGCTTTGTGGATATACAGTACTTATTTTATAAAATAAATATCAATGCAATATATATATATATATATATATATATATATATATATGAGCTCCAGGGCTCACAAAATAAAGTATAAAACATTTTACACCAAACGTGCATATGTATATCGTCGGATGATTATGGTGGTGCAAGATATCAAACTTTAGAATAAAGATACCCAACATTAATATAAGGTACGAAGATCCAAGTATTGAATAACTCGAATTCTCACGTTTATTCGGCGGTGCTGAACGATATTAAATTTGAGAACCGAGATACCTCAACCTTAAGATCTATCAAGTAGAGAATAGTTTATACCCCTCATCCATGTTAGTTCCTCTACATAAAAATGAGTAGAGCAATATTTTGATGCGTATCATCGAAACAGAATGAGCTTCAGGCATATCGATAGTATCTTTGTTTTATAAAATATATTGTAGTGCAAGATATATATCTCCCTAGATTAAGCTATCTTAACATAGAATAGTTTATACCCCTCACCAGTGTTAGTGCATCTATATAAACATGACCAGAGAAATTAATATTCAATGCACACCAAAACAGAAGAGTTTCAGACATACTGATAGGCTTCTTCTGTAGATGGCGCTTGTTAAGATCAACACAAAGACATCCATGTATGCAGCTTTGTGCATTCTTCTTGTAACCATGCCGTCCGTCCTCGCAGTGTACAAAGAAAGTATGTATCGATATACTTTTGCTTTTATTATTATTATTATTATTATTATTATTATTATTATTATTATTACCGTGATTTAGTTTGTTATGAAAGATTTACTAAGTGCATAATGGATCGCATGCGCATGCAGGCGGAACACAATGCGACCCTGTAAAAGGGGGAGAATGCAAGGATGATGCATGCCAAAGAGAATGCTCTAACTTGGCGATGCAGAAGAGAATAGCTTATGGTCAGTTTAAGTGCGAGAGAAATGTTCAGCCTCATGAGTGTTGTTGCACGTTTTTTGAATGGGTACCACCCGTCAACGAGGCAACTGACAGTGATGGATTGTAACACCCTGTAAATAATTATAATATAATAAATAAAATAAGAAATAATAAATAAAATAAAAGATGACATTTTGGATTTTGAGCCAAGTATTTAATCCAACCAATGTCTCTCTTCTGAGCCAAGCCAAGTTCCAACCACTAGCGACCCACTCTCTCTTTCACCCTTTACATCTCACTTCATCTTTTCTTCCCGGGTCCACTGGTTGTATCCACTCCATAGCAGCCCATTGCACCGCGCATTCGAGCCTACTAGCCCTAGCCTTCAGATGCGTCATCGTCCACATCTCGCTCGCTCCGATTTCCTTAAGTTGTTCTCCGATCCAGTTTTTCCTCACGTACACTTTTCTTCCACTCTGCTACCACTACCACTCCCACGTCCCCGTATGGCGTGCCGCGTGGCGGTGAACTGAAAGTCGCCTAGAAGGGGATGATGTCTAAGACATAAAATGTCTTAATCAAAAGAGATTAAATTTCTAAGACTGGATTTGTCTAGACAGGACCGGAAAACCTAAAAACTTGATTTCTACAAGTAGTTTGCGGAACTTAGGTTCACCAAAGGTAGATGCAAAGTCTAGTAACCTAGTATAACTTAGATTAACAAGTGAAAACAGTTAGGTTACAAGATTTCAACAATGATCAAAATGAAGAACAATACGAACCCTAATAGCAATTCTAGTGATTACGAAATGTAAAGCAACAAGTGAGACAAGATTTATCTCGTGGTTCAGCTCCACAAAGAAGCCTACATCCACGTTGAGAAGTTCACACAAGAACTGGGTCTCACTTGACCTTTCTCTCACCAAGTCACCACAATAGCCGGCTTGGTTTCCACTATATCAATAGGTAATCACCAAGTTTGATTGGGGTCGCTCACAAGTTGAGGTTCTCACGAATCAATACAGCAAGGACCACTTGAACCTCAACTCACACAAGCCACAAAACATAACACAAGTGCAAGAGATCAAACCAAAAGCTAAAGCACGATGTTCTTCCTTCACTCTCCTTCCCAAACCCTAATCTCTTCAAGATTTGGTCTTAGAGGGCTAGTAGGAAGAGTAGAAGGTTTTGGAAGGCTCTAGGTCAGTTCTGGCGGCGCTAGTGTTCAAGAGTTGTCAAATAGGGGTCGGGGGTCCCGACAACTAACCGTTGCCACCAGGGCAACCCGGACTAGTCCGACCCTATGCCACGGACTGGTCTGACCTTATGGGACCGCCGAAAATTTCACATCATCGATCGACAAAAACAGATGACGTGCGCACCAACGTTTGAATTTCAAACAGCCACTGACAACACGGACTAGTCCAATTAACAATGGAGTAGTCCGAAGTGGATCAGAGAGGTTTAGTCGAGCTCAAAACAGACTAAATTGGGCAGGCCCAGACTAGTCCGACCTACAAGGGCGAACAAGTCCGGCCTCCTAGGGTTTGCTTTGGACTTTCCCCCTAAGTCTCAAACGGACTAGTCCGTGCCACAATGGACAAGTCTGAACTGATTTAGAATACTTTGATCCGTCCCAAAACGGACTACTCTGGGGGTACCGGACTAGTCCGACCACTGTGGCAGACAAGTCCGGTCTCCTAAGACTTAGCTCCATCTCTGCTCACCAAGAGAACAACGGACTAGTTTGTACCTATACGGACAAGTCCGAACTCATCTAGAAACATTTATTCTGACCCAAAATGGACTATTCTGCCTGACCAGACTAGTCCGGCTCTGAGGCCCAGACAAGTCCGACCACAAAGTGTTTTCTTTCATTTTGGCTTCTCACTTTGGTTTTTTCTCTCAACCACCACTTTGAGCCCTCTAGAATGATCTCAATGCACATGATACAACTACCCTCACAGTTAATACAACTACTCTAAACTCAACACAATAGAAACCCTAATTTTTATGCTTGAGCCTTTGACGTCCGTTTCAACCTTTTACTTTTTGAGTAATTTTGTCTACTTTCAATTATCACACTTTTGCTTAAGATCAACTTATCTCATTAGTCTCTTAATTGTCGTCATCAATCATCCAAAACCTACGAGATGTCTAAATGCACTTTCATGAACTCCTTTTTTCCACTGGTTGGTGAACTTGTTGAGTTGTCCTATACTACGGTGAAAGCTCGGCTCACCTCGTACAACACCCTTTCTTGGGTGAAAATGTGAGAATGATCATGATGTTTAGACTACTATTTTGACTTACCATGGCGCGCTCTCGTCTCAGGTGGGCTGATTCGTACCGCTTCCCTCCCTAAAAGTTTATCACATTCTAATTCATTAAATTAAACGTGACAGACTTTTGGAGTTTGAGGAAGTATGTACAGTCCATGATGATTAATTCAACATTTTAATTTGAGTAGACATACTCTCTCTCTCTCTCTCTAAAACAAAAATCAGTGAATCGTTCAAATAATTCAATTCGTGCAATATTCATGCATGGCGCTCAAAAACCAATGGATTATAATAGGCCGAAATACTATCTACCTGACCTCAATCAATGACTGAGGCCATGCAGCAGATGCAAGGCAAACATCTCAGCACTTAGAAAATAAATAGCTGTGTAAGATGCATATTCATGGATTGAAGCTATCTCAACATTGATGTGTAAGGGCTCACAAATTAAAATAAAAAACAAATTTACACCAAACATGGATGCATCTCATATATGTATATGATAGAATGATGATGGCGCATGATATGAAACCTTACAACAAAGATACCTCAACATTAATACAAGGAGGGCACAAAGATTCAAAAGTACTGAATAACTTCCTTCTCTAGCATTTATTTAGCAATGCCGAAATATATCAAATTCTAGAATCAGGATACCTGAGCATTATGGTCATTCATGTAGAGAAAGTTTATATCCCTCATATGTGTTAGTGCCTCTATATATATAAACATGAGCAGAGAAATCTAGATACATGCCAAAACAAAATATCTCCATAGGGTTCTTCTCTTGATGGCGCTCGGTAAGACCAGCACGATGACGGTCATGTTTGCAGCACTTTGCATCCTTCTTGTGATCGCGCCATCTGTCCTTGCGGTACCGTTAATAAAAGAAAGTATGTATCAATATGCGTATATATGCTATTATTACCATGAATTGTTTTTCTTGTGCAAAATCTGCTAAGTGAATTGTAAATTGCATGCGCTTGCAGTTGGAACAATATGCGACCCTGTTAATGAAGGGGAATGCCAGAAACATGAATGCCAAAAAGAATGTAGGATCTTGACGGTGGCGAGGAAAGCACATTACAGTCTCGCGACATGTGAGACACTTGTTAATCCTCAGGAGTGTTGCTGCACACTTTTTGAACGGGTCAATAATATTCCACCCAACAGTGCGGCTGTAGATACTAACGAATGATTTATTAGCTGAGAAACATTGAAATACTAATGTGTGATATTATCACAATTGTATACTCCCTCCTTATTGTTTTATTTGACGCTTCAGACAAAGTTTTCAATTAGAAATGAACTAAGATTTGTGTCTGAACGTCATTTAAAAGGATAAAGAGGGAGTAATAAATATGTTAGTTTCTCATGTTTTCACTCCATTTTTCATTCTCAAACTCCATGCCACAAAAATTTTTCAGTCAAACTGAATCCGATAAAAGAGAATTAATCTCTCTGTACGAGTGAGCTAAGCTGAAACGGAAATATTCTAAGTTCAGCCGTGCACGACTGTAGCAACAGTAACAATGGGTGGCAAAAGGTGCAGCGCTTAACAGTTTTCACCAAGCATCACATGATCAAAGCACACATTAATGACACTTTTTTATTCATCGCATACATATTAGAGTTGTCCTAGCTCACGTTCTAAACCCTCAAGTTTGTGCTATCAAATACTGCAACTCCGATAACATAGGATAATTAAGATGATATGGATAGAGAACAAATCACATCTGGTTCACAAAGAAATGACAGAAAAAAAGAGATATGCGATCAGACTCAAAGCAACTCTACCAGATAATAAACTACTGGTTCATCCACTAATAGAAAGAGACCTCTCTATTTGCGTGGACCCACCTTATCCTTCCTCATAGGGGCTCCTGCTTCACGATCCGCTCTCCACAGGTGTGCGATACGCTCTCCAGAGGTGTGCGAGAGTAGGACCTCACCTCTCTCTGTCTCTGTACCTCACACCCAACGGTGAAGGAGGAACTAGAGCGAGAGATACCTCCTTACGTCCTCAGAAATATTCATCGAATGATGAACAGAGAAGGGATGGCATTGCCATTCAGTAGCAAGGGAGAATCAACAACAAACCGGACTTTATCCCTGGTTCTAATATCGTCTTGAGGCTTCTTTCTGTTCCCCTCGTCAAATATAACATATATTGCCCCGCCAAGAACTACTTGACCATCCATATATTACTTTGCATCAGCATCATCTTCACAATGATTGTGTGGTCGTTGCATATGTCGAGCCTTTTTCGACTCAAAGCGTAGGTAGAATGTACTCCCTCTGTCCTCATAAACTTGTCGCTTCGTAGTTCAAAAATGAACTACAAAGCGACAAGTTCATGAGGATGGAGGGAGTAGACAATAACCAAAGTAACAAACAATAATCCACTCAAAGCCACAAGTCTGAGCCCCGATCTGAAGAGTGAAGAGGCTCGTTCAGTGTTCAATGTGTAGAACAATCTCTCTCGACAACAATGCCCATCATGTGGCTACTGGCCATGTGCGTGGGTGCGTGTGCCAACAGTGCTCGACCACACTTCTTTCCTCAGGATTGGGCTTTTCTGGTTAGGACAATGTGGGTTTTGTTGCCGCTAAAGAAAGTAGACAGGTTGGTGCCTGGTGGTAGAGTCACAGTTTACGGTATGATGCAACCCAGTTCAGAGCAACCATATTTCATCGTAGAACAAAACAGGCCTAATTCGAATAGGCTGAGAGACACCATGTTAGACAGAACGTACTCGTCGTTAGAGAGGGATACACACATAACAACAATGATGTGGTATTAATAAATAACCAGTACGTAGATTGATCACATGAATGTTGGGATGTAGTACTAATAAATAATCTGTAACAAATAAGGATCATATTGAGATGCATATGTTGTATTTGCTAATAGCTTTATGGATATAATTGTTTTAGAAAATAGGTAGCATTGAAAGATAGATAACCAAGATGGAAGGTGCCTCAACATTGATGTATCAGGGCTCACACTTTATACTAAATGAGCATCTCAAATGTATATACTACAACGATAGGTTGCAATATATTAAATTTTTCAATAAAGATATCCCATCATTAATTTACAGAGGGTAGGATGATGGTCAAGTATTGAATATCTTGCACATAAGTTAAATCTCATTCACTTGGTATTGCTAAACTATATCAAAGTTTAGAACCAAGATATCCCAACATTATGGTCATTTGTGTTAGGGCCTCTATATAAATATAGGTCGTGAATATAGATGCACACCAAAATAAAAAAGGGCTTTAGGCATATTGATAGGGGTCTTCTCCTGATGGCACTCGGTAAGACCAACACGATGACAATCGTGTTTGTCGTTCTTTGCACTCTTCTTGTGACCATGCCATCTGTCTTCGCGGAGTTAGAAGAAGGTATGCGTCAATATGCTTCTGTTATTATTACCACAATTAAATATGTTATGCATGATTTATTAACTAAATCATGATTTATATGTGCATGCAGTTGAAACAATATGCAATCCTGTAAAAGGAGCATGCCGCAATGGTGAATGCGGAAAAGAATGTCGGGACCTCATGAGGAGTAGGGGAGGACGTTTTCTTAAGTCGTCGTGCGATATAGATGTTAAACCTTAGGAGTGTTGCTGCACACTTTACAATGATGTTCCGTCCATCGACAGTAACAGAATTATTGATTGAGCAACATTAAAATGCTCATCGATGACAGAATTATTGTCACGGGTGTTGTCATGTCATTAATCTTCTCCTTGTGTCCGCCTCATTTTTGTCACTCCCCAACTCTATGCCACAAAATAATTCCAGTCAAGCTGAACCTAGCTAGTAAAAGCAAAGAGATCTCATAGTATGAATGAAAAAACTGGAATCAAAATATTCCCTGAGTTCATCCTTGTACAATTACAACGACGGTAACATGGATATCAAGGTCCATTGCAACAACAAATTTCACCGGGCATCACATGATCATAGTGCATATTACTGATACCTTTTTATTTATCCCATACATAACAGAGCTACAGAGCTATCGTAGCTCACGTTCTAAATCCTCAAAGTTGCGCTAGTGCAAATACTGCAACTTTCGTATCACTGGACAAGTTGATCTAGAGAGATCAAATATCACACATGGTTCAGGAAAGCATAACAGAAAAAAAAGATTGACAGTCAGTCTTGACATTGGGATATGGTACTAACAAACAATGATCATATTGACATGTGTGTCTGTTATATTTGCTAATAGTCTGTGTATATATTTGTTTTAGAAATTATGTAGCATTGAAAGATATATAGCAATAGATTGAAGGTACCTCAACAATGATGTATAAGGGCTCAATTTTATAACGAAACTCGCATCTCATATGTATATGGTACAATATATAGAATACTAAAACAAAGATACCCCAACATTAACTTGCATGGGATAGAAAGATTTTTTTTGAAAGAACTTACATGTAGTACTAATAAATATTTTGTAATAAATAATGATCATATTGGAATGCTTCTTATGTATTTCCTAATAGCTTTGTGGATATATTTGTTTTAGAAAATTTGTAGCATTGATACGTATATAACCATATATTGAAGATACCTTAATATTGATGTATAGGGAATGACTAGTATGCAATCAGACTTATGGTGCAATCATGGAATCATCCATCGTCAACCATTAGATATTCATTTTAGAGTGGTTGTGTTTTTTCACTTAACTCCCTTTTATGTGAGAAACACATGTAAAAGGGCTAAGTATAAAAATGCAACCACCTTAGGATGAACATCCAATAGTTGAGGATGGATGATTGCATGATTGCACTATGAATCAAATTGCATATTAGTCATTGTCTGATGTATAAGGACTCACAGTTTATATCAAAGCGTGCATCTCGTATATATATGGTACAGTGATGGTGATACCAGATATAAAATTTTAAAACGAAGATACTCCAACATTAATTTACAGGGCTAGAAAAAAGAATCAAGTATTGAATAACTTGCACATAATAGTTGTCTCTCGTATTTATTGGCCAGTGCTAAAAGATATCAAACTTTAGAACCAAGATACCTCAACATTAAAGTCATTTGTGTTAGCACCTCTATATAAACATGGACAGAGAAATCAAGATGCATACTGAAACAAGAGTTGCAGACATACTGATAGGGGTCTTCTCTCTTGATGGCACTCATTAAGGACTGTGCGACGACGATCTTGTGTGCTACTCTTTGTATTATTTTATGACCATGTCATCTGGGGCCGCGGAGTATAGAGAAAGTTTGTGTTAATATGTTTATGTTATTATTGCTATGGTTTTTCTTGTTGTGCAAGAGATTTACTAAGTGAATGGTGTATTGGATGTGCACGCAGTTGAAACAGTCTGCAACCCCGTAAAAGTAGGAGAATGCAAGCCCAATGTGTGCCACGAAGAATGCCTGGACTTCTTGGACACGCGTGAAGCAACTATAAACGTTGTTAGGTGGAGTTGCGAGAGTCATATTAAACCTCACGAGTGTTGCTGCACACTTCTTGAAGAAGTTCCGCCCCATGCAGACTGATAAATTTATTGGTTGATCAACATTAAATGCTCGTCAGTGGCCAAACTTTTATCATGAATTCTATCATTTGAAGCATGTTCCTGTGTGTAATGCATTCATGCATGCTGTGTTTGGTCTTACTCCGATTAAATGTTGAATAAAACATTGTGTTATTTGTGTTAGTGCCTCTATATCAAATATACCAAATTTACTTGGCGCTGCTAAAAATATATCAAAATTACTTGGCACTGCTAAAAATATATCAAATTTACTTGGCTTTGTGTTACTATTTTACTTGGCATTGCTAAAATGTATCAAATTTTAGAACCAAGATACAACATTATGGTTATTTGTGGTAGTGCCTCTATATAAACATGAACAAAGAAATCAAGATGCATACTGAAACAAGAGTTCCAGGCATACTAATAGGGGTCTTCTCTTGATGGCACTCATTAAGGACTGTGCGATGACGATCTTGTGTGCTACTCTTTGCCTTATTTTTATGACCATGTCATCTGGGGCCACGGAGTATAGAAAAAGTTTGTATTAATATGTTTATGTTATTATTGCCATGATTTTTCTTGTTGTGCAAGAGTTTACTAAGTGAATGGTGTATTGAATGTGCACACAGTTGAAACGGTATGCAATCCCGTAAAAGTAGGAGAATGCAAGCCCCATGTGTGCCACGAAGAATGTTTGGACTTCTTGGACACACGTAAAGCAACTACAAACGTTGTTAAGTGGAGTTGCGAGTGGCATATTAAACCTCGCCACGAGTGTTGCTGCACACTTCTTGAAGAAGTTCCGCCCATGCAGACTGACAAATTTATTGGTTGATCAACATTAAAATGTTCGTCGGTAACCAAATTCTTATCATGAATGCTATCATTTTAAGCATGTTCATGCGTGTAATGCATTCATGCATATATGCTGTGTTTGGTCTTGCTTCGATTAAATGCTGAATAAAAAATTGCAGGGATGCCTGCTCCTCTTCCTCTTCCCAGTCACAAATGCATCTAGTACGTGTAATGTAGCTTTCGCCTCAGTAGCATCAGGTTTCATTCTCACTTTCCCCAAAATTTTGCTACGCAGATCAGTACTGATTTACATGAAAATCTGCACTATGGTTCATCAGTTATGAATGTTGCTTTAGAAGAAAACCTTCACTTCCTTCAGTCTCTGTCTGCTGTCGTCGCGTCCACTGCTGGTGCAATATCTCTGCCTTTTCCCGGCGAAAGCGCCGGAAGTCGGCGACGAAGCCGACGTCCACGCCCCGCTTCATTTTCTCCGCCAGGCTTGACAGCACCTGCACCATCCACCGCGCTTCAGGGAAAAAAAAGAGCAACCAAGAACACGGCACACGGCGAAGGAATATTATAACTTGCTGAGACACCATGTTACACATAACGTACTCGTCGTTAGAGAGATACACACATAACAACAATGATGTGGCATTAATAAATAGGATATGTCTAAATTTCAGGTGCATGAAATTTGAAAAAATTTCAGGCACCGGGTAACTAGTACTAATCACTATCATTAATTACTAATCTTTGTAATTAATCATTAACCCTTAATTTTATAGGTTAATCAATCACAAATATTTTTGTTTGATTATTTTTCAATTAACATAACCCTTACAAATAACGGACTAACAATTAAAAGACAAAGAAAAGATTAATCATCTCTGTGCCTTCCCCTGCAAGAGCGGTCAGTGCATATTGTCGCCTGAAATTTGGCAGCTGGTCAGGCGCCCGAAGATTAGGATTCCTGTAATAAATAACCAGTACGTAGATTGATCACATGAATGTTGGGATGTAGTACTAATAAATAATCTGTAACAAATAAGGATCGTATTGGGATGCATCTAATAGCTTTGTGGATATAAATATTTTAGAAAATGCGTAGCATTGAAAGATATATAACCATAGATGGAAGGTACCTCAACATTGATGTATAAAAGCTCACACTTTATACTAAATGAGCATCTCAAATGTATATACTACAACGATCGGGGCAAGATATTAATTTTTTCAATAAAGATATCCAATCGTTGATTTACGGAGGTAGGATGATGGTTCAAGTATTGAATAACTTGCACATTGTGTTATTTGTGTTAGTGTCTCTATATCAAATATATCAAATTTACTTGGCGCTGCTAAAAATATATCAATTTTACTTGGTACTGCTAAAAATGTATCAAATTTACTTGGCATTGTGTTACTAATTTGCTTGGCATTGCTAAAATGTATCAAATTTTAGAACCAAGATACAACATTATGGTTATTTGTGTTAGTGCCTCTATATAAACATGAACAAAGAAATCAAGATGCATACTGAAACAAGAGTTCCAGGCATACTAATAGGGGTCTTCTCTTGATGGCACTCATTAAGGACTGTGGGATGACGATCTTGTGTGCTACTCTTTGCCTTATTTTTATGACCATGTCATCTGGCGTCGCGGTGTATAAAGAATGTTTGTATTAATATGTTTATGTTATTATTGCCATGGTTTTTCTTGTTGTGCAAGAGATTTACTAAGTGAATGGTGTATTGCATGTGCACGCGCAGTTGAAACGGTGTGCAACCCTGTAAAAGTAGGTGAGTGCAAGCCTGATGTATGCCGCGAAGAATGCCTGGACTTCTTGAGAAAGCGTAAAGAAACTGCAAACTTTGTTAAGTGGAGTTGCGAGAGACATACTATACCTCACCAGGAGTGTTGCTGCACACTTCCTGAAGAAGTTCCGCCTATGCAGACTGACAAATTTATTGGTTGATCAACATTAAAATGCCCGTCGGTGACCAAAATCTTATCATGAATGCCATCATTTGAAGCATGTTCCTGTGTGTAGTGCATTCATGCTGTGTGTGGTCTTACTCCGATTAAATGCTGAATAAATAATTGCAGGGATGCCTGCTCCTCTTCGTATCTTCCTAGTCACAAACGCATCTAGCAGTACGTGTAATGTAGCTTTCGACACCAGGTTTCGTTCTCCCTTTCCCCAGAATTTTGCTACGCAGATCAGTAATGATTTACATGAAAATCTGCACTACGGTTCGTCAGTTAGGAATGTTGCTTCAGAAGAAAACCTTCACTCTCTTCAGTCCCTGTTTGCTGTCGTCGCGTCCACTGCTGGCGCCATAGCTCCGGAAGTCGCTGCCTTTTCCCGGCGAAAGAGCCGAAAGTCGGCGACGAGGCCGACGTCCACGTCCCGCTTCATTTTCTCCGCCAGGCTTGACAGCACCTGCACCATCCACCGCGCTTCAGGGAAAAAAAAGAGCAACCAAGAACACTGCACGCGGCGAAGGGAAATTAACTTGCGGTGCCTCACCGACTCGGCGACGCCTCGCAGGACGGTCTCCGGCAAGAGGCGCAGGGCCGGCGGCAGGACGCAGGTGATGGCAATCTCGAGGTGGCCCTTCATCCGGCTCGCGCGGCGGCCGCGGCTCTGGTCCGCGTACAGCGACCCGCGCACGCTGAGGTCGAAGCTGTCCGGCGCGTAGCCGCTGTCCAGGCCCCTCAGCTCCCACTCCGTCTGCATACCCAAACAAAGCAAACGAAGAAAATGTAAAGGCACGCGCGTCGTTGTTCCCGGTCACCACTGGATCGAACTCGATCGGCACACGAAGGTTTAATTACGCACGATTCGGAGGTCGAGGCCGCCGCGGCCGCGGTGGCGAAGCCGCATGACGACGACGGGGCGCACGGTGAGGAGGAGGAACTGCAGCGGCAGCATCTGGATCCGCCACTCTCCCTGCAGAACCAGAGCCACTAATCAATCGACTCGCCTGTGTGCCGTTCCATTCCATCGATCCAGCGAGCTCAAGAAACGGAGAGCGCGAGCTGCGTACGTACATCGCTGAGCCGCTGGCACCGGCTCTCGTCGGGGAACATGGCGCGGAACACGCGGGCGCGGTCCCGGAGGTACTCGTCGAAGCAGACCTGCACGCACGCACACAGGTTACTACTAAAGCCTGCCAATCCCGTCGCGTCAGTCCGTGGAGATGGCGGTGGCGAGTGGACCGGAGGTAGCTTACCCCGGGGGGCTCGTAGAGGGGCACGTCGGTGGAGATGCTCGCAGTGTAGGTCACCGCGTCGGGCGAGGACGAGGGCCGCACCTCGGCCGCGCCGGCCTTAGTCGCCACGGCGCGGCGTGGCGGCGGCGACGGCGACGGCGGCGGTCTCCCTGTCCTTGCTCTCGGCGCGCTGGCAGCTCTGACTCCCGCGGTTGGACGGCCAGTAGTGCCGCCGCGACTGGCGCGCGAAGCCAGCGGCCACGGGAGGTGGCCGTGAGCCGTATTTGCCGTGGCCATGGCCGCCGGCAGTAGCGTCACGGCCCAAGCTCGCTGATGACGCGAAGAGGCAGAGCTAATGCGAGCCACCGGTAAGCGGTCACTCCCTGCCGGGTGCCGGCCATCCGTTCGTTTTGGACCTTGGGATGGGTAGCGACACGCCCTGGCCAGCACATGAGCTGTGCAGCGTCGGTCGACGTGTGGCGAGGCGTCACGGAAGCGAGCGTTGGATTACCGGCACCGCAGCGGCAGCCAGCCGCTATCCAGTGCCCCGTATCCAACCGGCCATTGCAGACTGCAATGGGTCGTGCACCTTTTGCCCGGCTCTGGCCTGGCTCCGAGCCAAATCGGAAGCTGCAGGCCGGAGGTCCTTGTCCGCTTTTGTGGTGGCGCTGACGCGACGCAGTATGAAATTTATACAGGTTAATTCTTAAAAAAAAACTCGCGTAATTGTTTGTTGTAAGTTTGACCAGTTTATACTAGGGAATGACTACTATGCAATCTCATCTATGGTGCAATCATCCACTCCCAACCATTGTATGTCCATCCTAGGGTGGTTGCGTTTTTTCACTTAAATCCCTCCACCACACGGAGGGGGTTAAGTGAAAAAACACAACCACCCTAGGATGAACATCCAATGGTTGACGATGGATGATTGCATGATTGCACCATAGATGAGATTGCATACTAGTCATTCCTACTCGATGCTCGTCCATGTTTTCATTTTAGTTTCCCCTTAAAACTCCGCGCCGCCGCTGCACGCCGCTTCGCTCGGAATCCTCTTGGCTCGAAAGCAAAAACGGGGCGGGCAGCCGGTTCCCCCACGCGGCCACGCCCCCATCCTTCCGGCGGCGGCCGTGCTCCCACTCCCACCGCGCGCCAGACAGAATGCGCGGCGGCCACCTCCTAAAGCCCCTCCCTCTCCTCCTCCTCGTCACCCCTAAACCCCGCTCTTGTGGCCTCGCCTTCCGCGCCCGCGCCGCGGCCCACGAGCCTCCCCTGGCGGCGCCGCGCCGCCGCGGGCCCTTGGACGAGCCCGACGTCGGCATCTCTCGCTTCGCCTCCTCCGCTCCGGGCTTCCGCGGCGCGCTCAAGCAGCGCTACTCCGACTTCATCGTCCACGAGGTCGCCTGCGACGGCGCCCTCGTCCGCCTCACCTCCTTCGACCTCCCCGACGACGGCGAGGTCCCGTTCTCTTCTCTCCCGTAACCTCCCTTGCTGGAAGCATCTACTACGGCTTCTGTGACGTCGTTTCAGTTGGCATCGCGTTCGTGGATTTGCAGAGTGGAGATGATGCGGGGGGAGGCGACGTCGACGCGGACCGCTCGCGGGCGCTGGAGTCGTTCCGGCTGCTCTGCGGCGACGCGGACTGCGACGCGTTGAGGGGGTTCCTGGAGAGGGTCACGGAGGGAGGAGCTGGGGATGTCTCGCCCATCATTCTCTCCGCTGATGCCGATAAGGCCCACCGTTCGGTGCGTTTTGTTCTCACTATCACCATTTCGTTGAATGGAATGCCTGGACGATTACCAATTATCTGTTCTACAATTTTCTTAGGAAGTGCATGAATTCTTCAAGAGGAACTTCAAGTTTTTGATCACGGATACAGTTGATCACACTGACGGGATTCAGAAGTGCATTAGGGTGCGGATAGGGTCAGAGCCACGCGGTAGAAGGGGGAGGAATAGCAAGGACATGGACGGCTCAGGGTGGAGAGACGACAAGCCGTTTGATAGTAGAGGCTCTACAACTTGGCCTTATCACCTGGGGAAGTTTCTAAGGTGACGGCATTGCTGTCTATTTGCATTTGTTCTTCTATGAAATATTGAGTGAAATGTTTCCAGTGATTTCATTGTATGCCCTTTCTACATCAGAATGCTTTGGGCTGCCTGTTTGATTTATAGTTCATAATTCATTTAATGTATTTTTTTCTAATAAGAATAAGAATAAGAATATTAGCAGGTTTCACCTCTACAAGGAGAACAAGGATACACAAGAGGCATTAGGAGTTATAGGAAAGATGCTGGGAGTTCAGGTACTTGTTATTATTTTATTTAATCATTTTTTTTTGCAACTTGCTGCTTTTGAGTTGCTAAATTCATCATATACTCCGCTCATTGATCACTGACCCCACTTTCCACAGCCCAGATCGTTTGGCTTTGCAGGGACAAAGGATAAGCGTGCTGTTACAACCCAACAGGTATGCTCTTACTTAAAGAAGTACTCCCTCCAGATCTTTTTATTGGACAATCATGGATTCATGGTCACCATAGCTTGGTTTGGAAATGGAAGTGTCTGAATGAACTTAATCAGTAGAAAGGATGGTGTTATTGGTATTGCAAACAAAAGAAGGAAGCATGTTGTAGTTTCAAATGAAGTAATGTTGCATATATATTTTCTGATTTCCTGTATTTTGTTCAGGTCACACTTTTCAAGGTACATGCCAGTAGGTTGGGCGCTCTTAATAGCAAACTCACAGGTATCAGAGTTGGAGACTTTAGGTAACGGGTCAAGCTATGAACCGCTAGCCCTTTGTTAACTGGAAGCACTGACAACTTATTAACTACTAATCATTTCTCTAGTTACGTGATGGAGGGCCTCACGCTAGGTCAACTCAGAGGGAATCGGTTTGCAATTACTTTGAGGTGTGTATGCTCTTATCAATCGAAACACTGTCATGCTGGTAGCCTTGTAGTGTGTCAAGTATCATATTTGTGATTTTGGTTGTCCATTGCCAATTTTTATGCTGTGCATAGACTGTCTGACTATGAAACTTGTAACAAGACATTTTTCCATGCGGAGCTCTGCCATTTCATAACATTTCACCAGGATCGAAATGATATGCTTGCTTGCTATGCTTTTGAATGACGTTAAGGAACTGTAAACTCTTGGCCATCATTTTGACCTATGACCACACCTTCGTGCCATGAACTTTTTTCTTGCAGTCAAAGAGTACATGGATAAATTCATGCCTCTCATTCTATTATTTCTTTCCAGGAATGTTGTTGCAGATTCGAATGATGTGATAAAGGCTGCTGTTGATAGCCTAAAAAATAATGGTTTCATCAATTACTATGGTTTACAGGTACTGTTAACATACTGGTTTTGTTCTTGACTATGCTGAATTCCTACCTTCTCTTATTTTGCTATGGTAAATATGTCTCGTCCATCATTTTTCTCATTGTTCCTTTTTGAGTGTATTTTTTTGCCCATTATCTTGTAACTCATAACCTTTTGCTTTTGTTATGTTTGGTAGCGCTTTGGTAGTGGTTCAGTACCTACTCATCTTGTTGGTGTTTCTTTGCTTAGAGGAGAGTGGAGACATGCTGTTCACTTGATTCTTGGTAGAAGGGTAGGTTCTCTTTTCCGTTGTTATAAGTAACTAAATTGTATGTTAAGGGTGAAGATGCCTAACTTAATTTTACTTCAAAGAATTTAATTCAGTAATGATGTGCAGGAATATCATAAAGGACACGGTGATATTGATGCAGCTCTTAGGGGAATTCCTCGACATTTCGTAGTTGAGAGAGCTATTGTAGGTCTACTTAATCCTTTTCCATACCTAATGCAACTAGATGAAATTTTACTGCATATTTTTTTAGGATACCTGGGATCTGGTTGGTCCTGGACTCTTGGTGCTTACGGAGCTGACTTTTAGAACGATTTAAGATGTAGTACTACGTTTGTGTTTCTTACCTGCCGCAAGTTTGCTTTAGAGTTAGTGAGAACTGTTAAGGTGTGGATGTCATGCCATGTATGCATTTTATGCCAGCAGTTTGGCTTCATTTTAGCTGACCCGACGTGCTTGGGACAAAGGCTTGTTTGTTTTTTGTTGTTGTTGGGCTTCATTTTGCTTTCAAACTAGGACACTGAGAGAGGTAATCAAACTGTCATTCATTCAGAGTTGTCAAATTTGCTCCTCTATTTGTAAACCTGGCTATGCTAATGGCTATGTACTTTAAACTAGAGTTAATTCTAGAAAACTGTGTTTATGGTGTTTTTTATGATGAAAATGCTCTGACTTCACGTAACTATTTCTTAAATTACACATAATTTCATACTTTATCATTAAACCAGACAGTTTAGTGCTCACTGCCTTTGGTACAGTTTTGTGATAAAACACACATTTTTGTTGTGATACACAAAGTGTGTTTAGCTTTGTGGTAAAATAATGCAAATTATGTGTAGTTCTGTGGAACATGTGAGAAAAGTGCAGTTCTCTGAAATTTACACTAAACTATACTTATCTATGCATCTAGCACCTAATGGTTCGGTTGGCATGCATTTATATATCTTCCATGCTCCAGAATACTATGGTGGCCCTGATATCTTCTATATGAACTGTGCCACGTAACGTCGAATATCAATCAATTTATATTTTAAGAGGCAATAAATCAGGAAGTTTTCCTTTCTGTCCTGCTAAGTTGAGCTTGCATTTTACGGTTCATGTTACAAATATTTACTTGCTTGTCATGAAGGGTTATTCTTCTTTCTTTTTCCCATTTCAATCTTTTACATTCTTGTTGGCATTTTATCAATGAGATTCAAAACACATTAATGTGAAGCCCTATCCCAGCTTCAGCGCTTAAAGAAGTACCCTGGCAACTATCTGCAAGCACTTATGGCCGTACCTCGAACACTGAGACTGATGTATGTTTCGATATTCTAAAAAATTCATTTTTACTGCTAATTTGTAGGCTAGAATGTTCTATTGCTGTATCGTTTTGTATATAACAATACCATGTACTGACGCAAATGGAATCATGCCATGCAGGTATGTACATAGTTACCAGAGTTACCTGTGGAACCATGCCGCTAGTATGAGAGTTGAAAAGTATGGTAAGTATTCGACTTTCCGTGATGCTGTTCTAAATCTAGTCTAAGTTTTGACTTTCCAGAGACTAGTACACCCTCCACTACAAAAAGATTGTCACTCTAGGATTCAAAATCTATCTCACAGAAAATGGCATTCTCGCTTCCCAATACAACTCTATCTCTGCCTCTCCGCTACCCCTACTTGTTTTCTGTGCACTCTCTACTTTCTCATCCCTCCTTAATTCTCATGCTCAACTCCTAAAACGTCATTCTTTTTGAGAGAGGTACTATATACTCTTGTTTTGTCCTTATATGCTAATAGTTGAACTCACAGGTATTTCACGAGTTGTAGAAGGTGACTTGGTTTACAAAAAGGGTTGCCCTCTTGGAGAAGTAACTGCAACCGACACCTTAGCTGATGATGATGGCCACACCAATTCACCTGAAATGGAGATATCTTGTGAAACACTTCCCGAAGAAGTGATCCAGTCTGTGAAGGTTTTCTATAGAAAAATTATTATATTCCAGTACATATGGTTAAATTTCTGCATAGCCCGCTTTAAGGGAATCCCCAATTATGCATTTGTCTTGTAGATAGTTGATTCTGAAGATGTATTGAAGGGTCTATACACTTTTGAGGATGTTGTGCTCCCTTTGCCTGGGTGAGGAGCACTTGCTGTATGCTTCACACTTATGTCATCCAAGATAATGCTTACCTTTTCCATTTGCAGTTCAGAAACATTGCTTCCTGCGAATGAAGTTGCTGGGATTTACCATGAAATAGTAAAAAAGGTAATTATTTTTTGCCATGAATGTCGTAGTTACTTCAGAGGTTTGTTGTGATATAATATCAAGGAACGTTTGTATTGATAAAGATATTGTAGAAACATCTTAGGGTTTCCATGCCCTGAAAATAAATTTACGAAAAAGGTTTCGGTGTATATGCATGAGTATTGAAGTTGTGCTATATGATTTCGTTCAAAGTCCTAGCAGGAAAACACTTTATTGTGTGATGGATGTAGTTATAACTTTAGCATGGTTGTGCCATTAGTTTATATTTTCCTTTTTTTAGAGAAATCCGTGAAGTTTTAGAGTTTTGTTAGGAAACTCGTTGTCGAATGCAGAACTCTTACAGTGATATTATGAAGAAGAGATAGAGTTTCACGCCATCAAATAATTTTCTATCGATTGATTTTTCCATAATTCTTATATCAATTTTGTGACCCAGGATGGTATTAGCCTGATAGAGAGTATTCATGGTGTCAAGTAAGTTATTCTGTCCCAAAGTCCATTGATAACTTAAGTTGCTTTTGATCATGGGTCCAGTGCTATCAGGAATGGGAACTGGGATACACATCAAGGAAAATGGCCAAATGCTTGAACTTGCATATGATATCCATGCAAATTTCACATGTTGTGCCTTATTTTGCATATAACATTTCCGGTTCCTTACACAGAATATATTTTTAGGTCTGCAGAGCAATTTATTATCTTTCTTATATGTTCTTGGTTGTCATTTGTTAGGGATTTCTCAATTACAAGCATGAAAGGAGGCTACCGTCGGGTACTAGAACGACCTGTTGATTTTGAATGGTATAAAATTAGCAAAAAAGAAGTCTTATGTTTTGTTCTAGAAAGTGATTTGTGTCTTGCCTTTTAGTGTTAAGTTTGCTTGAAATTTTCATCTGTTTTTTTATAGTGAATTTAGATACAAAAAACTCAAGTTGATTGTTTACGTACTAATGTTGGATATCTGGGGTTATTCAATTTATTTGCTTTTTCTTAATAAATGCAGGGACCTAATGACTTACACAGATGACAATGCATCCTTAGTAAAAACTGATTTAGATGTTCTATCCAAGACCCAGCCATCAGAAGCAAATGAGCTGTTATCTGATGGGACTTGCAGCTGCCAATCACAGGATTCTCAATTTGAAGCTTCATTAGACACTTCTGGACTAACTACTGAAGCTAACTCAGTAGAAACCAAACTTATTGGCACCTTGGATCTGTTACCAGAGAAGCTGGCAGTAAAACTAGAATTTACACTAGCAGCATCATCTTATGCAACAATGGCCATCAGGGAGTTGACGAAGACTTCAACCTCGGTATTTCCCTGATCATTACGTTTATCTTGGTTTTAAAAATGCTTTAATTGTCTTTGCTACTCCTTCACTTTATCTTTTAGTTCGTGAATGAAAACCATTTGCCTTCCATGGCCACATGACTTCATTCAGTGCACCTCTTCTGTTGGACTGTTGGTGCCACTAAACAATGCATTTCTTCGTAGTTAGTATACACTGATGCTTGGACAGATCCACAGATCCACCAACAGTCCAACATCCTTTCTTTTACTTTTTGCTCATCATGTCATGTTTTCTTTGGTTGCGTACAGGTCGCTTGCCAGAAAACTTTGAACTGCTGAATCTTTTGGTAGCGTGCATTCTTCATGAAAGCTGATCTCCCTATTGTAACAACTCAAAAGAAAGGTTTAACAGGTATGTTACTTGAGTGGATATTACCTCAAAATCTAGTAATTTGCTTCCTTGCCTGAAATTTGCCGTCATGGTCTTAGGAGAGTTTGTTTCTGGTGCTTGAAGTAAACTATTCAGATTTCACATCCTGTCCTGGATTTTGAGTTGGAGGATTTCTCCGGTTGTGCATAGCTTTTGGGAAGAAGGCCGCGCTGAAGGACACTGCGGCTTACGCTGGAATCCAAGTTTTCTAAAGCAAAAAAGCATGTAATCGCACTGACAGAAAAAGGAGCATTTTTCATTCTTCATGACTTCCGGTTGCAACGTGGTCAGTTTATGCATGTTCAAACGATCAGTGCTTGAAGCATCTGCCTGCGCTGAGGTAAAATGTCCTAATCTTCTTGGCCACCCATATTCTCTCTTTAAACATGCTTTATCCCCCGGTGGGCTACCAAATACGGTTATTTAATGTCAGTGGTTTCTGACTTAACCATTGCTTCGCGCCTTCGCCTGTTTTTCAAAAGATTTAATCAGTGGTGATTATCCATTCTGCTATTCCTTGTCACGGGCAACTTGGTCCTCAACGTTCATCTTTTGGACAATGTACAACCACACAAATTATATGGTAAACTCCGCTGTCCAAGATGTAACGTAGACTGTTGATATTCCTACTTAAACTACGTTACACCCTGATATTTCCCTATTGGACCGAGAGCAATCGAGCCATGTAATATCGATGCTCTCGACCCCCAAAGAAAACGACATGTTGATAAGTTTATGCTTGCGTCAATTAGAAACAAAAACACAAGTCAATATCAATATATTTCTCGTCCATCAAAGTTTCCGTCGATGTCATTTCAATGCCCCCAAAACGACAAAAGGAAACCCGAAAAGCCAGCGTAGAAAAAGATGTGCGAATTTCAGAGACCGGTTCACAGAGCCAGTGAGGCTGAGACATGCCGCTATCCTCTGAATTCCATGCGCGGTACATGGAATCATTTCGACTGTCCGTACAGCGATCCCCACTCCCCCGAAGCGCCGCTGCTTCGCCGGCTCGACGCGATCGCCCGCCTTGGACGGCGGTGATAAGCTCACGTCCCTCTCAGCACAGACCCGAGCACTGTCACCAGTGAGATACGCGCGGGCACGAACTGCAGCAAAAAAAAAAAAAAGCAGTGAAGTGAAGCGGCAAGCAGAAATGACAACCGTTTTTCGCGACCGGAAAGGGTACTCGTCGGCGAGCTCATGGGGGTTGCTTCGTGCTCGAGGAAATCCGGTCAAATGGCCGCTGCTTAGATGCCAGTTTCCTGGAGGTAGAGAGATGAGAGATCGCCAGTTTTTGTGCGAAAGGAAAGGGAGCAGGCAAACTGCGCCAGCTCCGTGGAAGAGTCGCCGCTGGGTTTGTATGGATTCACGTTCACGTCCGGTGCAAACCTGACCGGTGGCTCCGGATAGGCCGCCATGCCGTGTGCCAGTCTGGCACACAACGATAGGTGGGGGTGTCGTTTAACGGGTTAAGCAGACGGGGTTAATTAACCCGCTTGACCCTGAGGTTAGAGGAGGATTAATTAACGTAGATCAGATCGGAGACGATCGCGTGCCTGGCCCGAGGCAAATAAAGTCCTCCCTCCCCCGCGCTAGAACAGTTGGATTCGCAGGAGAGAGGAAAGCCGTTCCCACTCGCCGTCAGATTCATTCGCACACGCGACGTCCGAGGCGCGGGAGGGCGCGGCGGGGATGAGCGCGGCGGAGGAGGATGCCGCGGCGGGCGGCGGCGCGGGGTCGTCGGGGAGCGCGCGGCGGAGGTTCGACGACAAGGGGCTCGTGGCCCGCACCTCGCTGATCCTGTGGCACACGCACCAGAACGACGTCGGCGCCGTGCGGAAGCTGCTCGAGGAGGACGCCGCGCTCGTCAACGCCCGCGACTACGACAGCCGCACGCCGCTCCACGTCGCCGCGCTCCACGGCTGGCACGACGTCGCCGAGTGCCTCATCTCCAACGGCGCCGACGTCAACGCCCAGGACCGCTGGCAGAACACGGTGAGTGAGAGCCCTTTACCTTAACACCGCCCTGCAGCCCTGCGCGTCTGGTTCGAGCTTTGCGCGTTGGAAATGAACTGCGTCGTCGGTGTTGGGGGTTGGATTCGGGTCGTGGTGCGGGTTGGACTCTGTTCCTTCGTTGCTGAATTGGGATAGATTATGGTCTCTTCTGTGATGAATTGAGGATCCGGAGGAACCTCGGACTTTAGTCTGCGCTCTGTAGCTTTTGCTCTCGTTGGATGTCCCTCCTGTCATCTTCTGCGTGTTAGACATGGATATACCGGTTTTGTTCCTTGGCGTTTCAATGAATGAACAGCTTGTGCTGCGAATCAGTGGGGCCTTGTGCTACATGTTGTTGTTGAATGCTGTTTTCCTGCAATTATCGGTTGATTCCATTGTTGAAGCAGCATTGTATAATATTTGTTGCTTTGGAAGACAATGAAAGACCGTACTGTCATCCAGTCTCTGTTGTTACTGGGGTAGTGTGTTGCTAAGTTTTGATGCAAAATTGGTGTGGAGCATTTGCATTTGGTGGAACTTCTTCGTCTTTGCTTGCTGATGTTCTACTGTGTTGCACTGTGATAGTATTGGCTGGTTATATCCAACTGTAAATAGGGATAAAATTTTTTGTTGATAACTGCTCATGGTGCTAACTTATGTTTTTTTTTTTCTGCAGCCACTTGCTGATGCGGAGGGCGCAAAGAGGCAGGCCATGATCGAGCTGCTCAAGGAGCATGGCGGATTGACATATGTACGTGGTTGATAACTTTGGTTCCATTTGACAGCTTCTGTTGATTATTTCCTTTGCGAAAATTTAGGGTTGTATAGGTTTAACCACTAGCTCAATAGTACTAAATTTGTAAATTGAACACCAGGTATTCCAATTTCACCAGTCATTGTATGGTATGGATTTAGTGGGTGAGTCTCCTATATATTGCTCTTCAGATTTTTCAGTGTTATGTTTCTGAATTTGTATCCAGGATACATGGTTCCAAAATTTGTTGTCAGAAGTGGAAGTGTCGTATTTGCATATGCCACTTATTTTTGGCATAATGTTAGGTGAGCGAGTGGGGTATTACGTGGAACTTGGATATCTTGGTGATCTAAACATGGGCATCATCAGTTAAAAGTTGCAAAATGTAAAACAGTACTCTTTTTCAGTTCTATTTAACAATTAATGTAGACTTCTTGATTAGAGCGCACCTGTCACTACAAATAAATTAACTATGCTCTTTGTAGTCAGAATAGATGCTCCAATGGGCTAATAGCTTTTAAATTGGTCACTATGATAACATCCGATTTTTCTAGGTAGATAAATGATGTGATCTTTCTCATATGCTTTGCATTCCTTCTGTTTTATTTTTTCCGTAGGGGAAAACTGGAAGCCATTTTGAACCGAAGTCAATTCCGCCACCTCTAACCAATAAAGTTGACTGGGAGATTAACCCACTTGAGTTGGACTTCACAAAAGCAGTTATGATCGGAAAGGTTCAGATCTTGTAACATCTCTTGCTAGATGTAATTATTAGGTGCAGCATTGCCATAATTTACTGGTTTTGGTGTTATCCATTATAGCTATTAGTCATTATTATAAGTCACTGTTGGCTATAGATGGTATGGAGCTTCCATTTGTAACTTGTTGTTATGTGTGCTATTAGTCAACTGATGGACCTTTCATTTCCATGGTTAGGAAATGTTAGTCACTTTCATCTTGAAGTTAATTATTGGAGAGCATATTTTTGATACGTGGAATAGATGAGCATGAACTGACGGGTTCTAAGTATGATTTGTAAACATAAATGGCCATCTAGCTTTCCTGCTGAAAATATGCGTATGTTGAAGTTAATTGGCATGTCTGTTGCAAAGAAATTATTTACTATACTCACTTTTAGTTCTTTCGGTATTGGGCTATCTTAAGATCTTAAAATCTGCTAATTACGACAGGGCTCTTTTGGTGAAATTCTGAAAGCTAATTGGCGAGGAACACCTATTGCTGTCAAGCGCATTCTTCCATCGTTATCTGATGACAGGCTGGTGATGTAAGTAAACTTTTTTTACATAGTATGATAGTAAATAAGATCCTCACTATGTCAACATAAGTTTCAATCTTCTCCAGTATTCCAATTTCCAACTGATCATGGTATTTTGCATAAATTGTGGGTTAATTATGTTTTCTCGAGGGTGGGAACTGGAGATATTCCAGCTTTTGCGGTATTATTTTTGTATGCATTCTCATGTAAGATAGCATATCTAGTGTAAATGGTCCTTGTAGTGCTAACATGCTGACAATCACCCGTGACCATCTGATCCGTCATGAGAGGCCACGATTATGGGTGGTGGTAGACTCACCTATCACTTAAATGGAAGGTACCCCTATCACAGGGAACATTTAAGTGATATGTGAGTCTTCCACCATCCGTAATTGTGGACTCCCATAATGGATCAGATGGTTGCAGATGTTTGTTAGCACAAAAAAAGTCATTAACACCGGATATGTTGCCCTCATGTAATGCTCTCTTAACAAATGTTGCTTGATCTGCAGACAAGACTTTAAGCATGAAGTCAACTTGCTAATAAAGCTGAGGCATCCAAATATTGTCCAGTTCCTTGGAGCAGTCACAGAAACCAAGCCTCTGATGCTAATTACTGAGTTTCTACGAGGAGTATGTATTTTGTTTCTTATTCAACAATTTGGTTGGGTTTCATTTCTAGCCGACCCCAACTTGTTTGGGATAAAGGCTTGGTTGTTGTTGTTGTATTCAACAATTTGGTGTGTAAATTTGAAATATCTGCTCATATTAAGTTAAATGCATTTTCAGGGTGATCTTCATCAATACCTGAAGGAGAAAGGTGCACTCAGCCCACTTACTGCTGTTAACTTTGCACTAGATATTGCAAGGTACGCTCACCTCATGTATTTAACTCCTAGCATGTAATAGAAAATTTGGGAAAATGTTTGATGCTATGTCACCTGATGCTTTGTTTAATTGTATTCTTTCGTTGTAAAGATTACTTTCTCATGTAAACTAATGTTTGTCAAGAATGCTTTGACTCTATGGTATCAGGAGTTCAGGATTCTTCTTTAAATTTCAGTGTAGTCATTGCTAGATATATGGTTGGTATGCTCTCATCTTTAGAATACCAGCTAAATAAAGTAACAAAAATATGGTTTGTACTCAAAGAAAAAATAATCGTCTTTATACAATTTTTTATACATATAAGTGATCAATAAGACCACTATGAGAGCTTGTATTTGCCATAGCTTTATAGGCTTATAGCAGTATGGTCTGTTAGATGTGTCTGAACTGCAAACCCTGCTGCAAATGGATTGTATTATATTACTCACTTTGAGATTTCTTTATACTCCCTCCTTCCCAAATTAATTGTCGTTTTGGACAAAATTTTTAGTTCAAAATGAACTAGATTTCTTTTCCAAAACGACAATTAATTTGGAAAGGAGGGAGTAATAGTTTAAATTTCTAGGTATGCTGGTAATACCATATCCCTGAGACTTCATATACTTATCTTCATGTAGTAGTTCTGGTCCACCGTGTCTGCATCACAGTCATGATCAATGTATTTGATTGGTTTCAAGTAATTCTTACTTTCCTAGTGGTGATAATTGATTTGTATGTTTTTTTAATATTCTCTTTGCAGAGGAATGGCATATCTTCATAACGAGCCTAATGTTGTGATTCACCGAGACTTAAAACCAAGGTCTGGGATCAGTTGCTTTTACTAATGCAAGATTTTTTTATGTGATCTAACTTAACTTTTCAACTTCTAGAAATATTCTTTTGGTAAATTCTGCTGCCAACCACTTGAAAGTTGGAGATTTTGGTCTTAGTAAGATCATAAAATCTCAGCATGCCAATGATGTGTACAAGATGACTGGAGAGACAGGAAGCTGTAAGTCTCAGGACCTATCACTTACCTTTGAGCCCACTCTCTTGAATTCATATTAGCTAATAGTTATGGATGTCGTACAAATCTAGACCGGTACATGGCCCCTGAAGTTTTCAAGCACCGGAAATATGACAAGAAAGTTGATATCTTCTCTTTTGCCATGATACTGTATGAGGTAATTTTGTCACCTAAAATAGGAACCTGCAGTAAGTCATCACTGAATGACAAAGGAATATTTCATTTGATCATAGATGCTTGAAGGCGATCCACCTTTCTCCAACTACGAACCTTATGAGGCTGCAAAGTATGTGGCAGATGGCCATCGCCCAGCTTTCCGGAAAGGATATTCTAATGATTTGAAGGAGTACGTGCAAGCCGAACAGCCCTTAACATTCTATAATTTGACATGTTTACATAAACCTAAACCATTGTCCTGTGAATTCAGTATACTAACATGGTTTCTAATTGCAGTTTGATTGAACTATGTTGGTCTGCGGATATCAATCTAAGGCCGTCCTTCTTAGAGATCCTCAAGAGGCTTGATAAGATGAAAGAGAGCTTATCGCACGACACCCACTGGCATTTGTTCCAGTAGCAGTGCATATGAATATACTCGTTACTACCGATGGTGTTTTCTTGGGAGGTTTGACATTGATCGATGTACAAAATTAGGTGCCTCGAGGAAGGTCCACTGAGGCGACAAAAATTCTTTCTCGTTTCCTTTCGTTACAATTTCTGTTAAATCAAACAGAAACCCTGCATGTACCACATCTTTTCATTGCTTTAGGTCCTTTGCTTATTTTTGTTGACTGGAAATGTGAGTCTTACTAGACCATAGTTCTGCAACATATGGGTATGGTTCCAGTGGCTTGCTGATCTTTTCCAAATGCTTGTTAAGATTTTCCTTTTGACGGCGAGAACATTATTGATTTTGCTTAGTGTAAATTTACACTAACCAACATCAAATACTATTATCCTAATATGCACGTTTAGAATCTTGAGGATCAGAATCTCTAACGGGATAAATTGATCATTTCACGACGCCCCGCACTCAATTTGTAGCTGAAATGTTAATCTAGCCCTCCTGCCAGTGACCAGAGTCGACAGACTGCAAGGTAGAACCTTTTTGACCTCAATGTTTCTCACAGCTTCACATTTAAAGTGACAACACAGGGATCCAAATTACACGATGAACCTTTTGACCTGAAGACATCTCAGCATGCTACGACTTAAAAAAAATCAACTGAAAAGGCTAGAGAACTGTTGAGCATAATTCTCAAGTCTATGACAAATATTTTTTCTTACAACGGATCTTGCTCTGTAACATAGATTAGACGTTCAGAGAAAAAGGCTATACCTAGCCACCCTGAGCTGTTGATCTATCTTGAATCATGGAAGAACTACAGCAGCTTCTTCCTCTCAAAGAAGGTCTTCAGGTGCCACAGCTGCAAACCCGCAACAGATAAACAGATGCCGAGTGAGAGGAATCCAAGCCAGCCCATCCTTGAGTTGGTCTTCCTGTTCAGGTTTTGCATTTCCTCCTCCCTGGGCGAAAATGTAACATCAGAACTGCTTCACGAACTTTCACAAAATTTAACTTTACCTCTGCCTGACACCTGACATAGTCTAAGGTATGAACTACCTTTCACGCAGATAAAACATTTCTTCATGGATATTTTTTATAGTTTCCTCAAGCTTCTTCAACTCCAGTTCCATCATCTGCAACAACAATGCAAAATGCATACATGACCACATGTACCAGGCAAGACAAACAACATGGCAATATAGCGTGTCTATTTCCACAAAATTATGGGCTCTTATGTCCCATTCTTTTCCAAGAAAAAGCTGAAAGATTTTGCTCATGATCAGGAGTGACATAGAATGTATGCCTGCCATAAACATAAATCTCAATTTCATTATATGTAATCTGTAAGCATCATCAAACACTTCTATGGATGTCTCTATAACTTTATGTGAGGCTGCGAAGCTTAATTTCTCTGGTCTATTACAAACTGCTTCCGAATAACACAATGTAATTGTATGGAAGTGTTATTAGCAAATGATCTTTGAGCATCAAAGAAAAAAATAAAAGAAGCATACAACAAGTACAAAAAATTCAAGCCATTAACTACTGAAATCTATATAATTATTTCCAAGAAAAAAAATCTATGTAGAACTTAAACAAAACTGGCAGCTACGAAGAGTTATAAAACAAAGAGCAGACCAACGATAAGAAATATGAGGCATGTTAGCTATTGATGCTGCTCTCTCCATATCCTAATAGAAATAACTCAACTGAAATATAGGTT
The DNA here is from genome assembly GCA_036927565.1 of Tuctoria greenei. Classification (NCBI taxonomy): domain Eukaryota; kingdom Viridiplantae; phylum Streptophyta; class Magnoliopsida; order Poales; family Poaceae; genus Tuctoria; species Tuctoria greenei. Next base: position 218,620,472 of record JAYESD010000005.1, on the reverse strand, counting down.
CTGGGTTAAGATCTGAAAACCACGCACAACATGTTACAAAGAGAACCAAGCCCAAATCACCAGACCTGGTGAAGTGTACCGGTCCAAGATACAAATATATAACACATGAAAATTATTACCACGTGAAAAATGCCTCCGGTCACCAGCAAGATATTAAATCGAAAGCATACACAAATCAGTAAATAGTTCCTGTGTATGCCAACCCAAAACCCATACCCAAAACGACAGAATAATCCTGTGACCTATCTCATTGTCTTGAAAAAGTCTAAATACCCCCCTCAACTATGGTCTAGGGACCACTTAACCCCTCTAACTACTAAACCGGATATTTAACACCATAATCTATCTAAAACCATTTAATTGATCCCCTAAGGTGGTTTCATATGGTGGTTTTGCCACATCAGCTGCTGACGTGGTGTTTGTTGCATGTCTGTACAGTGGGACCCGTATGTCAATGTGAAAATAAAAAATCACAGCACCTCTCCTGCTTCTTTTCTTCTCTCGCGCCTATGCATCCACGGCACCAGCGATGCAGGCTGGCTCACGCTCGCTCGCGCGGCTGCGAGCGGTCATTTCTAGGTATGATTATTTTCATGTTATTTTGGATGCTTCCAGATGAGCACTGTGCAATCACCATCTGATAAAGATTTAGTGTCTGGGGTAAAGGGTTGTTGAAAAATGATCCCTTTCAAGTAGATCAGCCTACACTATGGTTATCGAAGGAAGCAGATCCATAATCATCAACCGATATCAATACTTCATAGTTTTCTTGTCCATCAGAGGATATGCAGACTCCAGACTTGTCTGTACTTGATAGTTTTTATTGAGATGATTTGTTTGTATATCAATACATGATGTTTGCAGACCTGCAAACAATATCTCAAGCAGTCCCCTCTTAAGCTGTGAAAATGGCTGCTAGGCCCAGGTAGACGTGAGGCCTTGAACTAACCGTCAGGATCCATTGCCTATACAATATGAAAAATAAAGGAGCTGCTGTGATTATTCAACTTCTAAAACTAACATGTGGGCCCATTGTACATTCATGCCATGTCAGCACCTGAGGTGGCAAAAACACCATGTAAAACCACCTTAGGGAGTCAATTAGATGGTTTTAGATAGATTAGGGTGTTAAATATCCGGTTTAGCAGTTGAGGGAGTTAAATAGTCCCTAAGTCATAGATGAGGGGGGTATTTAGACTTTTTCCCTCATTGTCACAAGCACATTTTGGTTCCACGATTTGTTCACTTAATTCAACGAAGTGAATCATTAACAAACGATACAGCTATAGGACGAGGCAACAATGTTAAAACGACTCTACTGGTAGCAAATTGAGAAAAAAAAACAGAGGTAACAATCCAGAGAGAGGAGCGAAATAGCAGTGAAATACTCACATCGACCTTGCCCTTTTTGGCGACACTGGGCCAATCCTTGGTCGAGACGCCGCTCCTCCAGTCAAACTCGAACCCGATTGTGACCGGCGGCTTGTGGTCCGCCGCCCAGAAGCAGGCCAGGTAGTCGCCCGCCTCCGCCGCCGTGAAGGCGAAGTGCCCCGACTGCACGTTCTCCGCGTGGTGCATGCTGTTCCCGTACGGCGACGTCACCTGCACCGCCACCAATCCAAGCGAAATCAAAACACACACAAACACATCAGCGCGGCCTCGGCGACCCGAATCACACGACCGGGGCTCACTTACCCTCAGGGAGATGCGGTGCGACTCCGGGAGCTGGGCGTCGGGGAAGTTGGGATCCGGTCCCACGACGTGGTACTTGCCGACGGCCATAGCGCCGACCTTGATCTCGTCGGAGATGCACTTGGTGTGGCCGGACTCGAGGTCGAACCGGAGGGCGAGAGCCGGCGGTGCGGGCGAGAAGAGGAAGGCGGCCAGGAGGAGCAGCGCGGACGGGGGAAGCCACCTGGGGGCAGGGGATCCGGGGCGCCGCGCGGCCATCGCCGGAGATCGAAGTGGACGCCGAGGTCACGGGCGCTGTCTCGGATTTGTGGCTTGTGACTAGTTGAGAGTTTATAACGTCGGAGTGCTTAAAGTGAAGGGTAGCCTGTTATTGTGGGTAGGAATGTGTTCTGTTATATATGACTCTGACCATTCAGTTCGGTTAGTTTTGTTTTTTTAACTGATATCCAAACTTCCGATGCATTTTTGGTATATGAAAAGTTTAGGCATCTAAATTCCTGTTTGATTTTCAACTGTGAACGAACTACCCATACTTCCATCAGGTCATAACAACATTCACAAAATTATGAAATCATCACCTATGATCACAAGTGCACTAAAGACTGTTGTACCAGAACAAAGTCATAGCCACAAATTCAGTCACCGTTAACAAATTGACTTAACAAAATTCAAAAATAAATTTAAATAGCTCACAGTGGCAGTCACAACCCTGGATGGCAGTAATAAGTCACAACTCAACGTCTGTACCGACTAATAAACCATAAGTTAACAGGAACCTTTACTAGACTTGCTTGTGACCCTGTAATGGAAATACTCATCAGTCTAAATTAGGTTGACCGCCCATCTATACAACGTTTACAAAGTTAAACCAAATTGTTACAGTGATGCCAGTCCAAATGAAAAAATCTGTTAATCCGAATCTGAGTCTGTCATCTCCCACTGACGTGCATCTTTGGGTTCGACGTCAGCGATAGTGTCAGAGGGCTGACCGAAGAGCGATGTGCTAAGCTTTGGGCGGGGCCTCTTGGTCTTTACTTTTTGAGCTTTATCCTGTGAGGCACGCTATACAGTTAAAATTCCAATATGGCAAAATGATGACAAAACCTACTTTCTGAACATAAAAGGGCAAAGTTTTATGGAATGCAAAAAATGCTTGTCAAAACACCACCAAAACTGGCATTATTTTTGGCTCTGACATTGTATCATAGAGAAGGAAGAATGATATTTGCTGTTTACAAAAATTTATCATATATCCACCGTAGTTGATGCAAAACTACGTTACAGACTACCTGGAACTGATTGACCACCAATTAAGAAACTCATCAGCTTTAATTAGTAAGAATGGAATCACATACGCATTTGTCTGGTCGATAGAACATGCATTTACCTGTCGAGCGCTCTGATTTGGTTGGTTGTTCCTCAGCCATATCATTCCCAGCGAAATACATCCGGACATAAGCAAAATTGGACCTATCCTTATGTCAGTCAGGTACTCAAGGAAATGGAAATCAATGTTCTTTCTTAGACTTTTAGTAGCTGAGCGGATGGTTTTGGTACTTCTTAGCCATTCTTTACTTGTTTCTTCAGGTACAAGATCCGGTACCTTTGAAGTCTACACACACAAAAAAAATGACATTGTCTAATTGTCACGTATAAATAATAGTGTTATCAGTGTGCAATGTAACTGCTTGGCAAACATTAATTCACATAGTTCGATCAAGGCAATATCCTTAGCATTACGATTAATGCTCAGACCACAACTGCAGAAACCTCTACCCTATTTAGACTAAGGGGCTGTTTGCTTCGCAGCCCCAGCGTGCCACAGCCCGCCACGCCCAAGGTTAGGCATCGAGAGGCTTCGTTTGGTTCTCGACCGAACATTAGGCTGCCCCAGAATCCGCCAAGCGCGCCAGAAACCTCTACCCTATTTAGACTAAGGGGCTGTTTGCTTCGCAGCCCCAGCGTGCCACAGCCCGCCACGCCCAAGGTTAGGCATCGAGAGGCTTCGTTTGGTTCTCGACCGAACATTAGGCTGCCCCAGAATCCGCCAAGCGCGCCACAGGCTTCGTAGTTCATTTTGCTCGCCACAGCGCGCCACAAGTGTGGCGGCCAATTTCCACGCCGCAACTGTGGCGCCGCCTCTGGTGCGGTGTGGCAAAGTTAGGACGCGAAGCAAACAGGCCCTAAAGGTTCAGACCATTGCATTTACTGTGACTGTCAACATCTAATACAAGATAATCTAACCATATAGGCGCTCAGCTAGATAAAATGGGTGTTCATAATAAAAAAAAAAGTGGTTAGGTACAAGCTGTATCATCAAATTGGGCTGATTGTCATAAAAGCAGGACATACATTTTGCTTAAAGACTGGGCCAAACATGAAGCTGTTGACAAGTTTTAGCAACTGAATAAGGTGCCTCTGGTATTCTTTATCCTAAACATTATATAAAGATTCCACATGTAATCTCTCATTATAATTTCATGTCTACGAAGATTTCATCGAGTAATTGGAAACAAATTATTCAAAAGAATTTCACCACGAAGTGGATAAGCTTGTAGGCTACCATGTCTAGATATCCTCAAACATTAATGATTTTCTCATATGCAAATATTCAACAAGATACGGTTGAGTGCAACTACGGATTTATAAGGTTATAAAATTTAGCCATGTAGCCTGCATAAGACTTACAAAGTAAGGAATCTCTCTTGTATCTCCATCCTTGATTATCTGAGAGACCCATTTGTTTATCTGCAAAATTAGTTAAGAGGTACACTAATTAGCAATGCATGTAATGTTGTGTTGATCAACCTAACTTGACCTAATTGCATTGGTCAGAAGGAACACACATGATGCACCAGAAACCATTATAATTCACACCTCATGAATTTCATCTGGCCCCTTGTACCTGGCCACAAGCTGGGATGCATCACTACCATGCTGTCCTTGGATAGCCTCCATAAGATTATTCTTTTTCTCAGCTTTCAGCGCCTCATATGTTGCATTTCTTTGGAAACGGACAATGAACAGTTCTGGTTTATCATTGTCATCTCCAAAGCCTCTAGGACCGCAGGCTCCATTATAATCAGTGGCAAGGTAGAAAGCACAAATTTGCTGCAAAAATACACTTATCCAGATTTAGCACTAGGTAAAGAAAAAACAGTTGAATTTCTAAAGCAGTCTACCTTCTGTACTTCTCCATCTAACCAAACAAAGGTCAACCTGTTATCTTTCAAGGAAGTGGCTGCACTTGATATCTCTCCTGAATTATCCACATTCCCAGTAGCAGTCATGTCAACAGCATCTATCAGTTGGTCTTGGGCCTTACGCAAAACCTGGTTTCAAATTCAAATATTGCAAAAAGGACGTGGTGATCAATTAAAGAGATCATTCAGATGATAAACCCCACAAATACTCCCTCCACTCACAAATAAGTGTCGTTTTTTGTTGTCTGCGGTCAGCACATCTAAAATGTGACCATTAATATATATCTGAATATCCAGATTTAATTTTTCAAAATGGTATGGCTATTGAATACTAGATTCATATTTTTTGCATCTTTGATAGCAACGTTCCTTTTAAGGACAAACAACTTCGCTATTTCATAATACTCCATCCGTTCCAAATTATATGACACACTTTTCTTTTTGAACCGAAAAATTATATGACACGTTGGCTCTGAGCACAGGAATTAAGGAGAGGTGAAAATGTGTGGTGCGCAGAAAACAAGGAGAGATAGAGATATATTTTGGGGGGGTGGGGGGAGAGAGAAAGGTGCATTGGGAAGCAAATATGACAAATAATTAAGAAAACCTGAGAAGGCTAGAGTGCCATATAATTTGGAATGGAGGGAGAGGGAGTAGTAATTAGCGGTTGAAGTATAATCATGTCAATGTCCAAAAGAACACTTGTTTAACCAGAGAGAGTACTCCATTGCAGTTAGCTATTGGAACTTACTTGTCTCTTTTTACTTAGTGCTACACCAGGACGACCAGCAACAACTACACAATACCAGATCGTTGTGTCATTACCAGCTCGTGAATGACCTCTAGCATCACAACCGAGTTCCAAAGATGTGTCACTTCTTAGCTGTCGCAGATCTAAACAAGAACAAGAGCGGTGAGTGTACTTAAGAGTACATGTTTTGTTTAGAAAAGCTGCATCATCAATGATACTATGATGGCTTGATAATTCAGTATACAACTGGGTGACACTATTTGACTTACCTTGGTGCTTATGCTCCTCCATCATTTCAATGAACTCAGACTTGCTAAAAGTTCCTGAATTGGAGGTCAACTGTCAGCCTAGATACTAGCCGCTCAAAATATTAAAGAGCTAAGAGGGGAAGGAATCTTGCCGTGGTGCACAACAGGCTTTGTGCCTGGTCCCTTCAAGAAAACAAGTGCAGGAGCTGATTCCACTCCTAACCTGATTTGGAATAAACAAGTAAATACTAATGAACAAGATTAAGCGACCAACTTACCAATATGCACTGACAGATAAACTGTCGCTCCTCGCTATGTTTTGCTTCACTAACATTTAAATTCCTATTGGTATCAAAATTAAATCTTCTGGAAGCTATGAAGTAGCCAAACCTTCATTTTTATACCAGCATGCTTTGTTCAGACACTGTAAGGTTTTCTATAGAGGCAAATTAAAAGTTATTAAATATCTAAACATCCCAACATAGCAATTTAGGACACAGATCTGGAAAACTGACCAGCAATTAAGCTGAATCAAGACTCTTCTATTTAATTAAAATAATAACAGCATAGCAGGATATAAAGGATATAGAATGTTGAATCGTTCTTGTCAACTAGTAGTATTTTAGTATATCAATATCACTGGAAGTGGACAAAGATGTAAAATAGGTAACATAAAATTGCCCACAAAGCACGTACGAGTTCCACCAAATCTGGGATTCATCTTCTTTCCATAAGACAAATGCAAATGATGCATAGCTCGAATACTCTTGGGCAGCTTGGCGAAGGAACGGAGCAGCACGCTCTCCAGTACTTGAGAAAAATACAACTTTGACCTAAACCATGCATGCAAAAGATGGTAATATGGCATGAGTATAAAAAAGGAAAAGGTACAACAAAGTTACAATGCGTATGCCAGTGTCATCCCTAACAAATTTCAAAAGATTAATCATGAGAAACACTGCCCTACCTTAGAACATTAGAATAGACCATTTCAATAAAAAAACATTAGAATAGAAACATGTACATAATATGCTCCATGTTAGCATAGCATAGAAAAGAATGCAACTAATTTCACGAGAGATAGCTACAGATGCAAAGGTGTAAAATAAGGTTGAAATTTAGTCTACCTTATGGTGGCTGCCCTTACCAATGTATTGGGGCCCCTGAAAATGATATCAGCACTGAATTAGAACCATAAATCCTCCGAGGTAAAGCCTACCTAAACCTAATAAACAAAAATAAGGCAGCAACCTGTGAAACAACAACATTCACTCATGGAGGAGTGTGTTCATTGGTTATATACTTTTAAAGTTGCATCAAGCATTAGGTTGGGATTGTGCAAGTGGCCAAGTGCAACTAAAATCAAGTCATGATGTATGATTACATAAGATCGGTGTCTTAAATAAATGAGCAAGAAACTCAGTCCTGAGTGCCCCTAACTAAGAAATAGTCAATCTAGAATTTAGATGTTTAAGCATTGGAGCATGTAGATAACATAAAAAAATGGTTTAGCAAAAAAAAATATTGAAAGGAGAACTCCAAAATTCAAATGCAGATTCAACTTCTCAATCAATAGTAGGTACTAACTGAAACAATATATTATATTACATACTGAAACATGCCTTGAGTAAAAAGAAGAAATAGAGGTAATCATAGAACCTACCAATGTCTCCTTTGAATAGTACAAGATCCGAGGCAATCCTACAACTGAAGTTGCAACCCAGTCAACAACAGAATCTACAAAAAGCCCACCTGGGTACCTAGGCATAGGTCTCAAGGTTAGACAAGTAGACAACATAACAAAAGCCATATCTTCAGCACAGATGGAGAGCACAACAAATAAAATTTCATCATGAGAAGACATAGATAAGAATATAAAGTTCACAATGTCAATTTGATGTAAGGCCAGAATAGTCACCTCATGTAACAGGATGGACTTTTACAATCAGCTGGATATGCAACTAGAACTGGTAGACCTGCATACATAAAATGAATACATAACAGAAAGAAGTTTTTTCTCCTTAACAGAAGTTAATTGCACAGAATTTCTCCGATACAAAAAAAAATAACATTTAACCCCCCAACCCCCCTAGTGACCTCATGTTATATATTCAGTTTGTCACAAAACACATGTACATACTACATAATGCAAAAACAGCAAATCAAAAAACATTTTTGTGATTAAACCTTTGAAAAAAAACTATCTAATGTTACAAGATAACACTAAGAATGCCTGTCATAAAAGTCTATGTTATTATGATTAACAGAGCTTGTTTTTGACATACCCTTACGGAAATATGGCTGTTTGGAGAACCTTATTTCTGCAAAATGACCAGCCAGTTGCAAATCACCAACTTCTACCATAGCTGTTTTGGCAACCCCATCCAACCGAATGCCTATACCATGAAATCAAATATTATCAGGGAAAGGGGGTAGAGATTTTTTGGGGAATTTTAAATTTTCAATGTTTATCAGTAATTGTGCTCACAACACCAGTTATTTGTAAAAAGAAAGGAAAATGCTGTCAACTCAATGCCAAAAGATCCATAAAGTCACGTTCAGATAAAATGACCAAGACTTCCAGTTCGCTTACCAAATGAATATTGTAAACTTTAATATCATGAAAATGGTTGAAAGAGGCAAAAGTTAATGGCATCCATATGCTTTAATAGAGAAATTAGATCATAATAGAGTATGAGTTTCTCCATATTTGACTTGCCATTTCACAAGAAAAATGAGCAATTTATTAGAAAAATAAGGGTAGATCTCGTACAGCGATTCATTACAGCCTAAATTTTCATCCATCCTTCAACACTATGAACTAAACTCGATGCAATGTATTTCCTCCACAATAAATACTTTTATGTTAGACTGTCACTTTTTTTTGTTAAGTGTCTAAATGTGTTTCCTTGTGCCAAAGGAAGTGATGAGAAAAATAACAGCCACATTGGAGTGAATAACTCACCAATTTGCTTCCAGTACTCAATAAATTGAGCACAACGAGCACTACCTTTTGAATAAACCTAGGCAATCAAGCAAGAATCAGCAGGTAGTCAAGATATTTTTTTCACAGAGGGTATAAATTGCACAAAATGTACAACAAGGAAGCTTAGTAGCTTACAAATATAGAATAAATCAAAGAGCTAAGGTCTTTTAACTAACCATTATGAGAAGTGGGTATTCTTCAGCAATAGCAAGCATGAATGACTCATGTTCGAGTACATTGAAGGCGTAGTCAGGAACATCTGAAGGATGTAAATAAGTTTATGTCAAACAGAGCAAAAGCGAGGAAATCTTATCAGACTTATTTACAGAAGTTTGGTCAGTGGAACATGGAACTTACTGACTACAGAATCTTTCAACAACGGAAGATCTATTTTCAGAAAGTGCTCGTTTTGATATTGTTCTTTGACTCTCTCGAGAACATCCTACCAGATGAAAAGGAATAGCCGATGGTTAGTCTGAAAAGTGAACAGAAGTGAAAAAAATGATGAACAGAGGTCAAGAGAGATCACCAAATGCTCATCAAGTCCAAAAAGATCATAATCCTTTTTCAAAATGGGATTCTTCAACAGCTCATATGCGTAACGGATCTGTATAAAACATAAAATCATTGACAAGTTTCATATCGCTGCTTTGCTTTTCTTCTCCTGAGCACTCATATCTTTACAAAACAATGTGATGGCAAGCATTTGCAGAAATACAAGAATGACGAAATGTTTGTCATGAACTTGATTCTCAATTTTCAGTGACAGAATGTGTGCAGCTCAAAAGTGTATGCAAGTCCTTTAGACTCTGAAACAGAGGTTCCAAGCAAGTACCATGTATGGAAACATGAATCATGCATCTGCTACAGAAGTTGTTTCTAGAAAATTATTTCAGAATTAAGGGTCCATGATGCATAGAACAGAGATGCACATATAATGAAATTATCTCTGTTTTCTAAATAAACTTTACTAAGTACGGTACGCTGAATTCCGAATGTTTTTATCTCACCTTTATAATATCAACAGTTGATTGGTGGTTCGTTTCAGAGAGCCTGAATTAACATCGATAAAAGGAACAATCAGTTTATGTAAAGACAACAATGAAAAGAATAAAGTCAAGGACACCACAGCAAAATAAAAGATGATGTGATCAATTTCATTATTTCATGTTTGGAAGCGCCTGCAGCAGCCTGTTAGAGTCATGGAGTCACATTTCACCCACAATCTACATTAAAACCTAACGGCTCCTTATTTCGCCTGCACAAACTTGTCCACGCACAATAGCCTCTGTACAAACAAATATCCGATGCTAAAGATAGCAATCAGTGGGTTTTCGTGCACAGTTGCTTACTAACTTGCTCAAAATGAAATGCTACTTACTAGCTCACTACCCTGTGGAGTCATGGAGTCACATTTCACCCATAATCTACATTACAACCTAACGGCTCCTTATTTCGCCTGCACAAACTTGTCCAGGCACACTAGCCTCTGTACAAACAAATATTCGATGCTAAATATAGCAATCAGTGGGTTTTCATGCACAGTTGCTTACTAACTTGCTCAAATTGAAACGCTACTTAGTAGCTCACTGGAGTGGCAAAGGGACAACAGCAACAACAAACCAAGGCTTTGTCCCAAGCAAGTCGGAGTGGCAAAGGGACTGACTGCGTTTTTTGCAGCATTAAGCGCTGACGTTCATAACAAAATTTCCCATAGACATGAAAGCTAAATTACAGTAGATATTCCACCAACAATTACTGCAGCACCACCAAACTGGCAAGCTTCACAAATATGCCACGTTAAGAGAAGACCGACCGCAACCACACTAAAATTATACTCGTGTATCTGACTATCCCCCACCGTGCGGAAGCGATGGCTAAACTCCCCCCCCCCCCCCCCCCCCTGCGGACTTCAGAGTCACAGAACAAACCACGACGCAGAATCAACTCAGAAACTAGTATGCAAGTCGGATCGATCGCACTCACCACTCCTTGGAGAGCTGCTCGTAGGCCTCAACCACCCTCTCCACCGGCGCGAACCTCTCGATCCCCAACACTGCAAAGGACACACCAGAACCAACCATAAGAAATCTCAGAACGCGACCAAATCAGGGGCGTCGAATCGAATCGGGGAACGCGAGGCAGGGGCGGGGATGGGGCAAAAGCTCTTTCTTACCATCGTAGTGGCTAGGCGGGTAGGAACGGGGCAGCACGAGGAGCTGGAAGAGGAAGCCGGCGGTGATGAGGAGGATCGGCAGCCAGTAGCGGCGCACCGCCGGCGGAATCTCCATCGCCATCGGGGCGGAAAAGGCAGAGCGGTATCGGACTTTGCGTGGGGACGGAGGAGGGGTTTGCTTAAAGGGTTTTATTTTAAGAGGCGCTTATTTTGAAAGATTAGATTAGATTAGATTGCCCATTCGTTGTTCGAATCTTCCACTGTTTGGACGGTCGAGATAAAGTTGGGGTCAGTGGACGAGCCAAAGGCAAACAGACGCGGCAGCAGGCGGCAGCGCCGTGGCCGAAGGCGAACCCTGTGGCGCGACGCGACGGCTTCCCGGCGGCAGCTCCACGAACCGGCAACACCCTGCGGAGGGAGGTGTCCAATTTCCAAACACGCTTCCGTTGCCCATGCGACCATGAGGCGTCCAATTTCCAAAGCTCTAGAGGAATGCAACCCAAATCTGTATAGTCCACACCGCAAATTTGTAAACGAGGAAGCTACTCACCAACGCAAACGATCTCCCTTTAAAATCAGTGACCCTTTTTTGTAAAGGCCTGATGAGTGATGACAGTTTTGTATCAGGATACAGTGAAGGAATTTTTTTATGACACAAGAATACCATCTAATGAATTGAATTTATCCATATGGATCATACATGACATGATACAGGCCATAACAACCGTTCAGGAGAAGGTTCGATCATGAAGAAAAAAAAGCATCCGTGTGTTTGACAGCTGCTATATAATTCGGGCACAACAACTACATCAAGCTTTCCACTTCTGTTTGGACGCACCATGAGCATAAAGGGTGTGCGCATTGCAGGCCTGGTAAAATATTCCCGTATACAACAATTTCACTTCCAAACTATCATTAGGTGCATCTTCTTGTACTCATAGCCATACGATGGCAAGAACAGAAGCCAAGAACTAACTCGTGGCCAAGAACATTATTAACCTCTAAACCAACATAATCCGATTTCAAAATTCACGCCTTGGCTTTGATTCCGCAACTGTAACTCGGATCTGCCTGCCATCCAAGTCCTGCAGTCCGATAAAACACTCAATAAGCACATCTTCAATGCAAAATAATAGTGTACTACATACAAAATATATATAAAGATGATGTGGAACTTACGATGCCATCAAGGTTTGATATGGCATTGTTGACCTCCTCGGAAGAGCCATAGGTAACAAAACCGAAGCCCCTTGACCTGCCGCTCTCCCTGTCGTAGATGACCCTAGCATCAATCACCTGCCCTTGCTCGCTGAACAGGTTCTCCAGAGTCGAGTTATCAACTCCCCACGAGAGGTTCCCCACATAGACCTTGTTTCCCGAATCAAAGCTGCCGCCGCCACCACCACCACCCCTTGGTGCTCTTGGTGCTGAATCATCTCTGGGAGGTGGTGGCCCACAGTTTACCCTCAGGGACCTGCCTTGAAATGTCTGTTTGAGAGGCAAGATATCAATTAGTCAGGAGAAGAAATTCAATGTCAATTGACTACAAAGGAGCTATGAACAGATATTCAGTTATGTTATGATACAGGTTTTTCCATGCTTTCTTAAACAACACAAGCTAGGGTAAACTTTAGCTGCATAAACTTGCAGCTTGAAGTCTGACAGTGCAACAGAATCTACAGTGCAGAGCACATTATTTATTTCTTCAATTAGATCAGAAGCTCACTCCCAACTCATCATGGATCATCGATCATATCAACAGAAGATTTCATAAAACATGGAAGTATACTCACATAACCATTGAATTGCTCGACAGCAGCTCCGGCTTCTTCAGCTGAAGACATTGTCACAAATCCAAATCCACGGCTTCTTCCACTGATTCTGTCGTACACGACCTGAAATGAAGAATAATGAACCATAGAACTAGAATAACATAAAATGTTACTCATGCATGCAGGAATGCAGCTCCATGTAGGATGGGACAATTGAGCGTGTTTTTGCGAACACACAAAAGGTTGGTGCATCAATTTTATATAAGGAAAGCAAATAGGTTGAATAAAGTTCAAGGCGTGGGCCATAGCGCTATGCTGGCTGATATAAAGGTTGTATATCACACATATGTAGCAAGGGAAATTTGACAAGTATCATAATTCATCCGTGTGTTGCTACTTGTTGTAACACTCCATGCACCCCAATGATAATAAATTGGTATGGTACATATATGAAATTATGTAAAGAAATGGTACATTAATAATTAAATTAGGGAAACATTTATATGAATATCAAGTGAAATTACATTCGAATTTAGATTCTTTTTTACTATGTCCCGACACAAAAGGACCAGTGGTCCAGCCAAAACATGCAAACAAATGACGAACCGCAGATATTTTACATTATTCAAATTTTATAGAGGAAGACTACACAGTTAAATTCATGTAATCCAAAGCGTAATATACCTCGACCATCTCAACGGAGCCGGCCTGCTCGAAGAGCCCAGCGAGCTGCGCGCTGTCGACGCTGAACGGCAGGTTGCCGACGAACAGCTTCATGTCCTCCGAGGACTCCGCCCCCTCGGCGTCCTCGGTCCCGTACTCCGACGACACCGCGACGGCGACGGGCGCGAAGAACCGCCCCCGCGGCGCCGCCACCGCCAGCTCCGACGACGCCGCCAGCACGGCGCGCAGCGGCAGCGGCAGCTTGCAGGGGAGCAAGGCATTCTTGGGGGAGGACATGGGGAGGAAGCAGGGCGAGAGCGAGGCGGAGAAGAGCGCGGACGCCATGACGGGAGTAGGATGAGGCGAGGATTTGGAGATAAGGTTTCGGGCTTGGAGAGCTGGGACTGGAAGGGAAGCATAGTGAGGCGGCGTTTATATACTGCACTCGATTTGGAACTGTGAGATATTTTTGTGGCGTCGGCATTAGGAGTGGGTGGCCCACCGTCAGTTCGAGTGATAGGCCAGCGGAGTGTTTAGTGGACGAGCAGCCTCCGCGTCTTGCAAATGGACATGAAGTACCCGTGATCTGTATTCTATGAGCAATATCTTATCTGTTACTGTGATTTTGATAGTATTGACAGGAAGAATGCTAACTTTACAGCTATCTCGACCACAGAAATTTCATGTGAAACATTATTCTTGTAGCAATCTAACAGTCATATGAAATTCCTGTAATCTAACAGTTAATAAACAGCTGTAGGCACCAAAATAAAAAACATCGATTTTTTGTTCTTCAAACCCAAGTCTCGAACTAAAAGAACGGAGCAGTGTCAGAATCCAAGATGTAGAGAGAATCACAGTTTCATCGAGAAAAAACATACAGGAGCTACAGCCAAAGGTCAGGGTCATGAGTAAATTACATGACACACACATAACCCTGCATTACCACTTCTTGAGCAGCTTGACAATTCACTTTGTTGCCATGCATTCCAGTCACCAAAATTATGTAAAAAAATGCAACCTCAAACATCATGCCTACTGGCCTCTTGCTCTTGCCTACAAAATTTGTACATCTAAGGATATCTGTTGTAAGTTCACAACATAAGGCTGTCGCAAGCTTATTCAATCGCCAAGTTGTTGGCAGGCTCTTTCAAGTGGTTACGCAGTATGTCACAGAGCTTACTGCTAGCGTCCATACAGAGCTCTACTGCCTGTTGATGTAAGTAATCACAGAATGTTAGTGTCACTGGAACTCTACTGCCCCTTGATGAAAGTAACAAGAAGTGCATAAGGCATACATTGGTTATTTTGCCATTAGTCCACTCCCCAGTGAGCGTGAGTTGTGTGATCTTTTTGCGGGGTGGCATATAAGCTACCATAAGACTTCCGTCTTGCCAAGCTTCCTCGTCTGAGGTAGGATCGATGATGATGTTCTTCCCGAAACAGGACTGACAACCGAAATTTGATTATCCTCGAGTTCAACTATTTGTCGTTTCAGTGCTGGTAGCATTGAGTAGAGACAGCATAGGGTCATACCACGGATACAGATGTAACAAGGTCATACATCATGATTCCAGCATCTGCCAGTGCAAGACTAGCACATGATACAATGATGGAAAGATTGCCTGAAATGTGAAAATGTTAGTGAAGGAGCAAGGCCAAGAACATTAGGGGCTCTAGCAAGTTACAAAAACGAGCAACAGATCGAACATCTACAAATTAGTCATGGAAACAACTTCAACATATCTAGTAGAGCACTGAACTTAGAAACATTGTCCAACAAAATACAAAAGCAATCAAGTTTTCCATATTTATAATAAAAAGTAAAGTATAGGATAGTATCATACTGCCACCAGACTCAAGAACCAACGCAAAAACACCAACAGTGGTCTTTGGAAAAGTGTGTAGCATTATTGCGCCTTCCAAAGCTTTATGAAGCATAGAAGAATACTCTTTGTTGTCCGCCCCCTGAAAGGAATACAAATGCCAAATTTTTGGTGCTCTAAAAGAGATAGACCAAGTAAGAGAATCGAGAGGGGAGCAAACAGCATACCTGTCCACGCAAAGGGGTGGCAAATGTTGCGTAGCTCACATTGCAGTTGAGCCTACCAACGTCACTGTACATCATTGCCTTCTTACTTTCTCTTGGTCCAAATCTGTGATGGTGATATTAAGTAAAAAACTGAAAATGATCATTAAATATAAATCTACGATATGAGTCATATGACAAATGTTACACTTGTATAGGAAAGGGGGGTTATGCTGATGTAGAAATTATACAAGTAATGAAACACTTGTCCGACATCCAAAACATAAGAGAATGAATATCAGGTGGCATTGAAGGATGTTGTACTATGTACTTACACTGATACGATGACCTTTGTCCCCCCGAATTCCGCGTAAGCAGACCCGGATGCAGCAGTAGTTGCCCCTGTTTTCAGAACCGCGAAGACACATTTAAAATCGTAAATGACTCGAGTGCATATATGAATCCTACCGGTTTCAACTCAAAAGAACAAAAGGCAGCATCTCATGGGTGATAACGGACGGACCAACCCACATTGACATACACGCAGAGTTTCAAAGAGACATGGGATCCAAGTATTCAACACCACTGTAAATAAACAAAGCTCAACACACCAACGGCTTATTCGCGTCGCATCAGACATGTCCCCACTACTTGTCGAACATCACAAGTGCGAGCGAAGCAAGACCAAACGCATGGCATACAGCAGAAATCCTTGAGCAAAAGCAAAGGCATTCTACTAAGGTACTCTACGGTTAGAACACAGAGGTAGGAGAGCTGGGAGTTACATGCTTCCCGGCAATCGTGGAAGGAACGATCGTCGGCGCGGGGCCAGTCAGCGTCCTCCGTGAGGTGACGCCGCAGCACATCCCTCTTCTCCCGACGCTTGCCCCCGACCTCCGCAGCTGGAGAGTACGTCCCTGTTGCCGCCGCCGACGACATCGCCGGGCTGCCGGCCGCCTCGTCGAACAACTGGAGCGCGCCCGACTGACTGGCTGGAGCACGGAGAGTGGACTGGAGAGACCGGTGCTTCCACGGATTTGCTAGGGTTTTTCGCAGCTTATAGGCCCATCGGGCTTCGCTTGTTAGATGCATATCGGCCCAATGGGAAACAGGCGAAAAATTGAGAGGTTACCCGAAATTGCACGCCTATCACTATCAGCCCAATAGAAAATTGAGGCATGAAGGCAAAAAATAATTATGGCCCATGCAGGTCTCGAACCTGCGACCTTCGCGTTATTAGCACGACGCTCTAACCAACTGAGCTAATAGGCCTTGACGTCTGAAACTAATTCAGCAATAATCACTCTTCCTACTCTCCGTCCGAGCACCGATTCCTTCCTTCGGCTTTCCGCGACACCAAGTAACTGCTATCTCTTGCCTCCTCCCATCCCTGCTACAGTCTGCAGTCGTCTCTTGTCCCCTCCTTTTTCAGCGAACCAGCTGGCGACAAATTTTGGATCGGTCGCCGCTGGACACCGTGCTAGTGTTCGCTCAATGGCACCAGTCGGCCACACCGGCAGCCTCTAGCCAATTGACCCCTCTCTTTCGTGCCTGTCGCGGTGTCGCCGCCGGACCCGGCTGTCCTCGTGCTCATCGCAACCCCCTTCGACGTGCCCTCCTCTCGTCCACAACGGCCTTCTGTACCTCGTGAACGCCCCGCATGCGATAGGCGCTCCATTGCGTTACAAATTAGACTTAGACATAAGGCCGCTGCACGCAGAAATTAACGGTTGCCGCTGAAACACAGCCAGTGGCGAGTACATAGCTCATGTATCGGACAACGAAATTTTAACATTAGATTTGGTTGGGGTGCGCCAGGCAAGGGCAGTAGTGCAACGCCTGAGCGACGCGTGAGGGCCCCAGTGGCAAGCCACTGTGGTGGAACCTCCCCCACAAAAAATAAATTTAATATCGTTGTGGACGCATGGCCCACATATCAGATATTAAACTGATAAGAACAGATACTACACTTGATCTTAGCCAAAAGGCCGAGAAAGGTATGAGTTGGGATGCCGCCCTGGGTCGCTTCTTATTCCTGTTTCGATCGCTCGTCTCGCTAGAATCGCCGAGGTGGTGCTAAAACGAGGCGCAGGCGCAGCACTGCAACAGACGAGCAGCGCGCCTTGTGTTAGGTTACTGCTTGGGCCTGATGGTCGGTTATAGTTGGGCCAAGCTGATCAGTGTGCAGTGCCGGCCCTGCACCGATGTCTCATGCGGTCATATGCCACATTCCATCCATGAAAGACGAACGGTACAGGATTCATCATCTCACGCACCGTGCTAGCTTGGAAGGTTCGGTTTCATGTCGGCGTCAGCAAGCACCTGTGAAGCAGCCACTCGGAACCTTCCTGGAAAGGAGAGAGCAGCAGCCTCCACATAAACGTTCCAGAGAAGGACTGGTGACGTTCTGAAATGGACCGGACCAACGTGATGGATCTGGTCAGGCAGGGATTCTGATCAAATTCGCGGCGATGTTCAGGCCACCATGGTAGACTAGCCACAGTGATGAGACCCAAAGTCCAAGTTCCAACGCAATGAACTGAATTAGCCATCACACTAGGACGAAGCTGAACACGAAGTTTTGTTTACTCCATGATCCAAGAGATATTGGATCGGCAGATCGCCGGATGTGAACTCGGAAAATGTAGGTCCATCGATTAACTTTGGAATTAGTGCGTTAATTGATGTTGCGCCGCTTCACCTCGGCACAGGGGAGAAAACATGCAAGAACACCATCTCGAATACACACTCGCAGCATCCCCCTGCCACCAGCCGGTGAGCCGTTTCACGGCGAGCGCGGCGCAACCAAAAGAAGGAAAAAAAATGGATTCGTTAATCAGCAGTTCGTCAACACAGGCGGGTCTCGAGGAACATGACGAACTGGAACAGGCTCATCCTGCCGTCCCGGCCGCCGCCGCAGGCGGCCGCGATCATGGCCCGGCACGCGGCGGCGTCTTCTCCCGGACGACCCAGCCTCGCGAGCGCGCCCTGCAGGCCCGCCGCGCTGATGAACCCGTCGCGGTCGGCGTCGAACACCGCGAGCACTGTTTATAAAGCGTGTATTACTGTTAGGTCAGGCTCGTCTTTTTACATGTTAATGCAAAATTGTTGTTAACACTGCTTTATACTGTGTCCCCTCATGTAGTCGTCCTTGCAACACATGGACCAAGTCCTTGTCACGTCGCCCAGTACATTAGTTGTAGCTCTACGCTAACAAACTGTAACCAATTCACGCTGTGATTTACAGCCATCAGCAAGATAAGCTTCGTAAAGGCCACAGAACTAGCCCACGACCGAACAGCGAATTTTAATTTGGATTTGGTTGGGGTGCGCCAGGCAAGGGCAGTAGAGCAACGCCCGAGCGACGCGTGGGGGCCCCAGTGGCAAGCCATTGTGGTGGACCCTCCCCCACAAAAAATAAATTTAATATCGTTGTGGGCGCATGGCCCACATATCAGATATTAAACTGATAAGAACAGATACTACACTTGATCTTAGCCAAAAGGCCGAGAAAGGTATGAGTTGTGCGGCAGCCCTGGGTCGCGGCTTACTCCCCGTTTCGATCGCTCGTCTAGCTAGAATCGCCGAGGTGGGACTAAACTGGAGACGCAGCAGACCAGCAGCGCGTGTTGTGTTCGGTTACTATTTGGGCCCTGTGGGTCGGTTGTAGTTGGGCCACGCTGATCCGGGTGCAGTTGTGGCCCAGCACCGATGTCTCCTGCCAGCTTCCATCCACGAAACACCAACGGAAATAGATTCATCATGTCCCGTTACACGAACGGAAATAGATTCCAACTGCTGCTACTCGTCACGGCCTGCATTACCATGACAGCTCCAGCGATGACAGGTTTCACGTAGGATGCGCAAACGCAAGCCATGATGCGTTTTTGCTAACAGTACGCGTTCGTTGACAGGTTACCATATGGCATATGCAGAAAACGTTCAGAGGGCTCGCTTTGAATGTATGAATCGCCCCACAGAAGAAAATTGAAGACTGCAGTGCAGCATGGACCTGTTCTGTTCAGTAACGCCTCCTGCGTTTCATTCAATAAATCTCGTGCCAGTATGGTTGCAAGGGGGGCGCTACTACAGATCCAACGCAAACTGTAGCTGCTCCAGGACTGCATGTGCCTCGTGTAAGAGCTAGTAATAGGCAGGACGAATCTAAGTAACTTCACACACGCAGCACAGCAGATCAGTTGCAGGGAAGCACATTGATGCTACAGTATAGCGCAACGGCAATACAGCGGACGCAATTCACAGTGATATTTTGAGTGGAAGATTTTGTATCAGTGGACAGCAAGTGTCCAAACACAAGGAGAAAGACGGCAATGGTAATCAATCAATCAATGGGCGGATGGAATCCTCTTTACACTAACAGTTACGTACCAATCAAACAAACCCTGGCTACAACAAGGCTCTGGGCAACCCAGAAAAAATCGGGGCAGAACGAAAAATTGGGGTTACATGTACACAGGGAAAGCAATGAAAGGAAAAAAAACTCACACTGTTACGGAACACAGCTCGTCACAGACCGTCTTCATGTTAGGCCTCTCATTTACTGGAAGGATACACCTAAGCGAGATGGCAAGCAGCTCGTCCATTATCCTTGGAGATTCTTCCAAGCCCGCGATGTCTCGATCGAAGCAGTCGGTTCCCCGACCTTCTCTGTTGCACATCTGAACCCAGTCCGTAAGATCAACCGCGCCACACTGCCCTGAGATGATGTCTCCAGCACTCTTCCTCGTCAGCATCTCCATTACAATCACCCCAAACGCGTACACATCAGCCTTGAAGGACGGTGCGGGCTTGGCTGCGTTTGCTAGCTCTGGGGCTCGATACCCTAATGCTCCTAAATTCAGTATTTGCTCAGCAGTGCCACTTGGAGTCGTGAACTTATGTAGACCATAATCAACCAGCTTCGGAGAGAGGTCAGGGCCAGTTAAGAATATATTAGTTGGCTTTAGGTTGCCATGAGGCAGACCCTTCTCGTTGTGTAAGAACTGGATGCAGCGAGCCAGGTCGATGGCAATTCTGAGACGTTGACTCACAGACAGTCTGGAATATCTTCTAGGAGTCGACTCTGCAGCACAAGAAAAGAGAGTATAATTTCAGTGACTCGAAGTAAATGTTTAAGCGTAGTGAGGGATGTTAAGTATGGAAGTAAATGATGCATGATTCTCCATCATAAATGGGCAATGTATATCAACCTAACAAGCATAAGATTTAAGCAGACTAACGATTCAAATGGAAGTTGAGATACTTACCATAAAGATAAAGTGCCAAGCTATCGCCGTTGACATAGTCTGAAATAATCAATCTTTCTTGCTCCCTAGGACCCCAATAGAAGGCTCTCCATGGAATTATATTTGGATGCCTGATAGTGCCAACCCTCTTTATCTCTTTAGTGAACTCCTTTTTATGCTTCACGAGACCAACACGCAACCATTTCACAGTCAGCACATGCCCACTTTGTAGCACAGCTTTGTATGTAGTGCCATGACTGCTCCTTCCAAGAACCTCTGCTGGTGCACGTGACAGGTCTTCAGCTGTAAAAACCAACGTGCTGTCCAGGAAAATCAATTCACCAACTAGACGATCTGGTGAGTATACTTCAAAAGCTACAGGATCTTCATGGAACCTAGAATCGGCAAAATGTGGTGATGATGGTAATGTAGCCAGTTGAGATGATTCTCGAGCCTGGACTGCAGCAGAAGTCTCAGCCACACCAGAACTTGTGGATTCAGCAACTTCCTTTGGATCAGAATAACCATATTCAACAGCAGCTTCAGCCAGCAACTCTTTCTGGGCAGACATTGATCTAGCAGCAGATGTTAGGAGATGGTCATTTGAGAAACTTGTTTTGCTTGGTATAACATTATTTTTGGGTGACTTGAATATATTTGGACGGCTTAGTCTCCCCTTTAGATCCCTGATAGTAATCTGACCTGTAAATCCATTTCTTCCACAAAGTTCTTGAGATCTGACAACATAGAATGCCAGTGCTATGAAGATGACTAGCAAAGCAGCTCCAATACAGCCAACAATAAGTGCAACTCTAACACCAGCCTTGTGTTCATGAGATGTTTGACTCTGACCAACTCCAGTGTAATCATCATTTCCAGCAGGCAGTCCATTTGGGAAAACTAATAAGTCGTTTCCTGGCCGAAAGCAAGATAGAGGGAACCTTTCAACACTTTTAGGAACAGTTCCTCCTAGACTATTGTACGATACGTTGAATATCTTCAAATCAGCTTGAGGCATATCAGGAATTTCACCTGTCAAGTGATTATGTGATAGGTCGAGATATTCCAATCCTTGAAGTTTGCTGATCTCAGTTGGAATCTCACCAGACAATTCATTCCTTGCAAGAGTAAGAAACGCAAGGTTTTGCAAACTAGAGATGTCTGGTGGCAATGGACCAGACAAAGAATTACTGGACAGATCAACAATCTTGAGAGCAGGTTCAGAAGATAGCAGCATTGATTCTGTTGAATGGGTGCTCTGAAATGGGGTAGTTCCAGTAAACCTGTTTCCAGAAAGATTTAACTCGGTCAAAGTTGGTGACAGGAAGAAAGTAGGTAAAATAGGTCCCTCAAGTGAATTCAAACTGAGATCAAGGACGGATAACTTTTGATAGGTTCCCAACACTGAAGGGAGGGATCCCGACAACGAATTGTTATGCAACTTAAGATAAACTAAGTTCTGAAACTGGGAGGCATCATTTGGGTAGCTTCCCTCCAGTTTATTTGAGCTCAAGTCAATAACCTCCACAGTCCTATCCCAGGAACGCAATATAGCTAGTTCCCCAGAAATCAAGTTCCCACTCAAATCAACTGAGACACACTTGCCAACAGTAGCTGGTAAGGATCCTGACAGAACATTGGAGGAGAGATTCAACACTTGCAAAGTCGTAGAGTTCACAAGCGGCAGTGACCCTGCAAAATTAGAGTTTGCTCGGGTTATTTTACAGTTGAAGACAAATGTCAATGTCCCAAATATATGTGAAATAGTGGATGACTGTAACAGGATAGGTAAGAGCAACTGCAACTGAGTCGCTATTTTTTCGTTCACTATTCTCCTGAATAACAAATGCCCTATCCAAATTTAGCAATTCATTCCACATCACACTCCAACTGATTTGCTTAAACTGCTGCTATATACCCTACTCTCATATTTTATTAATGTCTGGTAACTAGTTTGAAATTTTTAAACAACATTGTTGCAACGCCTAACAATTATTTTTTAATGATTATATTTTTAACGGCTATTTTTGAATGGTCATATTGCTACTGATTATGATTTGCCTTGCTGCAGGACCTGGCACGGTAGTGTGGCGGCCGGAGCTGCGGCTGAGGAGGCCGGTGTTGATCTAGATGCAGTCAGGCAGGGGGCAAGGAGGGAGACGACTGTCGGCTACTGCATCTCGCTACATACTGAGGCTGCCCAAAGGAGGAAGACGAAGGAAGGTGACTACGGGAAGAAACTCACTGAGGCAACACGAGCGGCAACAGGCGGGAAGGAGATGGATAGCAATCCAGGACGTTTTGCTACTTGTAGCACGTGGAGGCAGATGGATAGCAAACCGATAGAAGTAGCAAATGGAGTAACAACTCGGTTGGAGACCATTTTTTCTTTGTTTTTTTTGCTAAAATATGGGTTAGCAATGGGAATAGCAACTCCATTGGACGTGCTCTAACATGGTAAGATTCGCCTAAATAAATGCTAGACAACAAGCATGCCCAAATATCTCGAAAATATGATGAGTATATATCCAATCTGTGGTACAGTGCTACGGTGTTACAATAGTTTGCCACCTTCTTGATTGAGGAAATCTGATGTGAAAAGATCATGCTAGCCGGCACAGATCCAGCTACATGACCAAAATGAAGGAGTGCAAGTCGTGTGATAGTTGGTTTAGTAAGTATACAAAAGTGTCTCCTTAACTATTTCATGCTAATATGACATAGAAAATAAATACATATGAACAAAACCAGGAAACAAAAAATAACCAACTGTAAGCGAGCACTGCATGCAAAGTTGCTGGTCATACCCGCCTAAAGGAAACTGCAGTTGCATACTAAGTGGCATTCATGCAAGAGTCTTTTATTATATATGCTCATCAAATCATCAAATAATGTGGATTTCAAGATTCAGTAAATAGTTTATAATGCCATCAGAAAAACGCTATCTGGAACATGCATGACACAGAATGCAAAGTATCTGATGGTCAGCTTGCAATCTAAGCACCATGTTGTGGGGAGCAGGGAGCTCACTGGAAATCCACATTTTTCAATCCATCCAGATAACACAAGAAACAAAACAAAAGATCGCCGCCACTCAACTCATGTTGGGATTTCTACTGGTAGATCACAACAATCAGGGAAGACATCCATTAACTATAAAATGTGACGATACCTGAGAAGCCATTCCTGCTGAGATCAACCTCAACAAGCCGCATCGAATTCTGGAGGAGTTCCTCGGGCATCATCCCAAATAGCCCATTGCCGGCAACCCTGAAAATCTCCAGCGACAACCATGAATCTAGCCTGGGCACTGTCCCACCAATCCCATTGTTGCTCAAATCAAGGACCCCCAAGTTCTTGAACGTCCCCACCGTCTCACTTCGGAAGAAGCCACCCTCCAGCTTGTTGTGGCTGAGGTTGAGATACTTCACCGTGTTCCCGATGCTAGTCAAGCTCTTTAACTCCAAATCGACCCGCCCGGTGAAGAGATTGTGGCTCAGATCGATGTACTCAGCATTCCGGAGCTCAGTGAGTAGATCGCCAGCATTGCCCCAGAATGAGTTGTTGCGGATGTCGATGCGGCGGAGGTTCTGGAGCTGCCGGATCCCGTCGGTCGGGAACCCGGAGGAGAAGTTGTTGTGGGAGAGGTTGAGGTGGACGAGGCCGGAGATTTCGGCGAGTCGACCGGGTATAGGGCCGTAGAAGCGGTTCCCGGACAGGTCGAGGTGACGCAGCGAGGAGAGGTAGCCGATGGCCGGGGGCAGGCGGCCGGAGAAGGCGTTGCCGGCAAGGGAGAGGTTCTGGAGCGCGCGCATGCCAGCGAGTGTGACGAGCTTGAGCTCCCCAGCGAGGCCAAGGCCGTCAAGCGCGAGGCCGACCACGGCGCCGTCTTCGCACACCACGCCTCGCCACGCCGCGGGGCATACTGCGCCGCCGTTGCCGGCCTCGGTGGTGGCCGTCGGCGACCAGGACCGCAGCACCGGGTCTTCGACCCGGTCTGCGATGCCCTTCTTGAACTCGAGCAGCGCCGTTACATCGTCACCGGCGGCGCTCCCCAAAAGCAGCACCAGAACAAATACGGATAGTGCAGCCATAGATGCAGGAGGTAGCACGACCGCGTTAGGGTTAGGGTTTGTACGAGCAGGCGGCGGAGGTGGTGGCGGCCGCCATGGAGATGTGGTGGTGTGAGGCAGAGAGGTGGTGGTAGACTGGGAGGGAGATGTGTGAGAGAAAGGGCGAATTTTCGGAAATTGGGAGGGGATGGTTGGTATTAACACGAGAGGGATGAGGGAGAGTACAGACTGGAAAGTCCCAAGTGGTTGTGCGGAGTGGTGGCAGAGTAGCTGTGTGTGCATAGCATTTTAAGCTGGTGTGATTTGTGTGTTTTTTACTTATATGTGACTGTTGTCTCCTTGGTGTTTTGCATATTTGGTCAGGCGCACTTCCTACACTCATTTTTTCCATTTGTTGTTCTTGTTTTTTATTTGGTTATCTAATCCTGGTGTACTATTTATTGTTTTATGTTGTGAATTTTAAATATTTTTGTATTCATGTCCTTACCTTGTTCGGATTACTCGCTCTGATTTCTAGCCTTGTGGCCCATTGTTTCTAAACAAAGAGGGGAACTTATATCAGTATCATAAAAATCAGGCACCAGTTTTTCATGCACCATTGAACATGTCCCCTTTTGAAATACTCACTTGTGAAATTTGGGACAACTAAAGAGTCAAAAACTACTCTTCCAGTCTCCCAAACCAAACGGTGCAAATAGGAAAATCAAAATAATCTTGAAAGTGATGATGTGTGCAGCCACTGGGTACTTGTAGGAAAGTAAGAGCCCCACATGCCCCTAGGCTGTTTCAGCAGACTTTGACCCCTCTCCTCCAGCTCACTTGAGCTGCCTTGCTTTCTCTACTCCTTCACCCCACCACCCCCACTCATGCGCTCTCTCAACCGGAGAATATCAAATCCAAACTCCTATCGAGTTTACACGTTTGTGAGGACATGTAGCATCAGGTGAGCCACTGCATTAGTGCATTTCTGCATCCAGCATCCATTAGGTTGATGTGATCAATAACTATTTTATCACAGTAGCTCTGGGAGTTTCAGAGAGACATACGGAGCTGAGATTCAGGAGCCTGTCCACACGTCCAGCTGCTTTCAGTTTCTGTACCAGGTATAAGTCTATCAAAAAATGAACTAACTGGTAACAAGTAATAAAAAAAAGAGTACTAGAATAAAATGAATTTGAGACAAAAAATACAGTCTTTATTTCAAAAGGAGTTTGATTTGCTCCACTGCGCATATGGTCCAACAATCTTTTCATGTCTTCTTTTTATATACTTTATTAATTAAGGATATTCCAGAAAAAAAGGATGGAAACATCGGATGACATGTTAGCCGAAAAGGCACTAGATCACATCCTACTCCTGGAGATGCTTGCTGTTATAGGAGGAAAACATGCCCTGAAAATGACTGCGTGCCTCGCATACACATCAATCAATCAATCCCGGCTCCGGCCAGGAGAGGCGATGGGCTTCGGAGTTTGGAGTTTCCTACCATCCACGAGCTGTCGTGACCGGGACACCGGTGCCTGGCAAAATCATGAGGACGAGTGGTGGGAAAATAACATGAATCGGAGCCTAACTAGGATTGCAAAGCGCTGGCTACGTGAGGACGGACAGGGAATATATTTCTAGTTTAAAAGGGGCTGGCCTGCAGTAGTCTAGCTAGCATGATTGCAGCTGCATGCACAAGTCAAATATTCTTTCCTAATTTTCTCCTTTGATTTCGCACGGAGAGAGAGAGAGGCCTTGAACTGAGCTGGATGATACAATTCCTGCACGGGAAGCCTATCGGTGCGAGGTCGACGACCAATAATCAAAATTGTAGCTAGTACGAGAAGCCATGTGTTAGACGCATTTAGTGACTACTTATTCAGGGTTCATCATCACATTATGCAGCATATGACCAAACACGCATCTTGTTTAACACGTAATAATACCACGGATCCAAATCCCAGATTACAAAAAATAATATACATGCATTCCCTCGTCGTTTCGCGCGGTGTGAATTAAGCGATCACACGGGAAGTTTCTCATGTTGATTATATCATATCTGGCGTTCGTTGGAATTCATAATGCCGTTTTTGGCAATGATTCGCGTTTGTTGGAGCAAATCCGATGCACCGCGCCGTTCATCATTTGATTTATTTCGAGCATATAGCATAGTCTTAGTTGTAGTTTATGCATGCAGGGAATAAACCAAGCTCCTCCGTCTTCACGCGTGCTGAACCGAAACGAATCGAATACCGAGTAGGATCGAGAGTTGGTTGAGAGAGGCTAGCTAGACTACCAGCAGCAACCCGATCGAAGCACATGCATGAGCTGTATGTAACCACGCCAAACCGTGTTAGAACATCGGTAGGGAAGACGAACCAAACGCGCGCGTTTGATAATTTAACTACTGCTGCAAGATTAGGATGCGGGAAGTCGGTGTTTTTTTTTTTTACGAAAATCAACGACCGCGACAGGATATTTTTGTTCCGGTAGTGGATTTCAGGGAAGAATGCAGAGGCAAGGACAGCGGCGAAGATATGTAAGGGCGTGGATTATTCGCTGAACTGCAAAGAGGTGATATAGAATAAAACCAGCTGCGGACTCGATCGAAGCTGTCATCGATGA
Source organism: Tuctoria greenei (assembly GCA_036927565.1). NCBI lineage: Eukaryota > Viridiplantae > Streptophyta > Magnoliopsida > Poales > Poaceae > Tuctoria > Tuctoria greenei. Next base: position 218,593,023 of record JAYESD010000005.1, on the reverse strand, counting down.
CCAGGGACAGTACACGGAGCAGGGGCTGATCAACTGGGCGCAGCCGAGCTTTGCTTCGGTTCGAAACATCCGGTAAAGCAGTTTGTTACTCGATCGATTCGTGAGATGTTTTCCATCCATGTGTCGTCGTTTGCAGCTAAACCGGGGCCGGTTTAACATCGATGAGCCATGCATGCATGCAGCATGATGTCGACACCGCACATTGACCTGCTGATAACGAAACATGGTTGGCAGCAAAAACTTTATCAGTACAGACGTAAACTCGGCAACGCAGATATGGTAGCATTCCCATTCTTCCGGGCACCTTTTTCGCGAGCGGCCTGTCCGTTCGGTCCACACTTGGAAAAGGGGGGGGGGGGGGGGTCGACGAAGGGTGAGCCAGACATGACATGGCAGGAAGGATAAGAGCGAGTGACCGCGCGCTGTGATACCAAAAAGGAAAAAAATTGTTTAACCGGAGAGACAGATTTGCTTTTCCAAAAAGTATATAGCCTTCCTCCTGACCAGAGAGACAGACAGGGAGAGAGAGACGTTTTTTCTTAACGAAGGGAATAAAAAAATGGAGAACGGAAGCAGATATAATAAACAAGTGGTTTCTGTAAGCGGCGACAGAATATCTGGAAGCGAGCGACGCCGGACGGCCGGAACAGAGAGACCACAGACCACCGCCGCGCGCGTTCCGTTCCGTGGCGCCATCTGCATGCGATGATGCGGCGTGTGTGTCGACAGAGTGACAGTGCGCGCGCACCACCTCTTTGGAGTTTGGACTTGGACGGACAAATTATGCCCGGCCGGCGGCCGCTTTCTCTTCTCTTCCAAACAGATTCGACGCCGACTTGCCGAGCAGAGCCCACCACTCACTCACTCAGTTAGTCAGTTCTATCGTAACCTGCTGCTTACTATTGACTGAGAACAGTTTACCGTGGTGCTCAGCTGCTTGCCAGTACCACGCTGAAAGTGAGATAGAGAGGGAGGTCCGTGACAATGGCAGGTTTCCGAGATAGCAAACGATGCGCGTCGCTGGGCAGGGGTGGTTGTGTGCGTGTGGGGTACAGTACAGTAGTAGTAGTAGAGTGGTCGGTTCCGTTCCGCTCGGCGGTGAGGACGAGACGCGTGGCCGATTACGTTAACCTCTCGCGACTAAACAATTCTTCCGGCTGGGTACATGCAGTTGTGTAACCGCGCGGGCTCGTCACAGTGCCACGCGATGCCAGGGAGCAGGTGGGCACACAGTAGCCACCAACGACAGGCAGCCAACCGGACTACCGGAGGCAGGCAGTGAGAGAAGAAGAAGCCGGCCGCCGCGAACAAAAAACCAAAGGTGCCGCCGTCTCCGTCCGCGTCGCCGCTGAACTTGAAACGAAACGGCCAAGTAGAATAGTAGTTTGGTCGTCGGAGTAAGCGCTGTTAGTACTACTACCCGTGCCTGTGCGCCCATGATTAGGGCTCGTGAGAGAAACGGCCTCGGAATTGGCGTAAAGCGGCACGGGGGGAGGTAGCTACTACGACCGCAGCGGGAGAACCGAGCAGCAAGCACCGGCGCGCGCCTGCCCTGCCTGCGTGCGTGTACCTTCCTTTCGGTTACGAACACGTCTCGCTCGTTCCCGCAACCAGCATGACGGGATGGGGGACAAGGATCGCGCCCCCCTCTTCCCTCGTCTCATGGGCGCATGCGCGTGACTCCCCCACACCCAACGCATGGGCGCGCACGCCGAGCGGCTACTGCCAAACGTGCAACGATGCTACGACTGCGAATATAAACAAGAGAAGACCACCTCCTTTCCAAGTTCCGAGTGTGTGTGAGAGAGAGTGCATCTGTATCTGTCAATCAGCACCGTACTCCGCTGCCGAGTCAGCAGCAGTACCGCACAGCTAGCTGTCCCCATGGATCATGGGCGGAACAAGAGAAGGCCAGTCTCATTTCTCTGCTGGTGGTTCCTCGCCCAGAATCGGGTATCAAGGAAAAGAGGACGAAAAAGGCAGCACGACTGATGCCGATATAGGAGAGGAGCCGAGCCGAGCCAAAAGGATGGAGTCGACTTCTTTCGCTTTCAAATACGTACTCGTCTTACTGCAGCACAGTCAACAATCAACATTGTCAGTGTGCACGTTACAGCTGTACAGACTACAGTCGCGGTACACAAGAGCGGGGGAGCTCCTCCTAGCGAATGTATATGACTGGATGAGCTTCGTCCAATCTGCGTTGCAAGCTGTTGCGTGCTTCGTTAGCCTTGCTCCTTGTAGGGCGTCCAGATCAGCTTGCTCACGTCGACGTCGAGCCCGCCCCGCCCCGCGGCCTTGAGGTGGCGGTCGAGGACCTTGGGGTCGGCGCAGAGGACGTGCTGCCCTTTACGGTACTGGATTAAGTCCAGGCTCTGCAGTGTGCTCAAGATGTCGTCCGCTTTTATTGCCGTCATATCGCTCAGTTCCTGCATGCAAGGCCAAACACTTATTAGAAAACACCAATTACTTCATATAATATAAGTTGATAACCACATATGACAGGAATTACTAGTGATCAAAGGATAAAAAGTTCTGCAACGGCACAAACACCCATGAATGATAAGAGCGAGTTATCACTAACGTATTTCTTCATGACTGTTCGCGAAATGTGAACTGTTAAGTTCCTGAATACTCCCTCCATCCCGGAAAGTTTGTCGCTTTGTAGTTCATTTTTGAACTACAAAACGACAAACTTTCCGGGACGGAGGGAATATATGTTACCCCCATGTGCACCCCAACAACAAACACTGTGATACAGGTCACAGACAAGGCAACGACAATTGACGTTCAGAACCCATTGTCCTACGTACTATCATCAAATGGTCTGCTTCGGAAACGTCCAAAGGTCTCAAGGGCTGAATCAGGATGCACAGGTTCAAGGGCAGATAACACATGGCTCAAATGTCCTTGCATTGAGGAAGTTTCTGCAGATTACACTAGTTTGCACGTGGGTCTGTCTCTCAAAATGAAGATATTCAGTACATTTTTTTACTCATTACAGGTATAGTTAAGCTTCAAGAATCTTAACCTGATCTATTATTTGTTGTAATCCTTAATCTTCTGAGAATACAAGTTACAGCTGCTTGTGAAATGTATAATAACGATTACAACTGCCTATGACATACATAACTAGGTCATGACTAGCTAGTATGCAATCTGATTTATGGTGCAATCCTGCAATCATACATTCCTAACCATTAGATGTGCATCCTAGAGTGATTGCATTTTTTTACTTAACCCCCTCCACCTGTGTTTCTCACATTGAGTGAGTTAAGTGAAAAAAAAGCAACCACCTTAGAATGAACATCCAATAGTTAAGGATGGATGATTGCAACATAAGTCAGATTGCATACTAGTCAGTCACTGACAGCGCGACTCTAACATTTCATTTACCAGTTTATTAGCAACACTTTTACTATGCAGCAATAAAACCGGTTATTAGAGTCTACAGCTCATATCTACTATCTCTCTGAGTAACAACGCAGCACACTCTGCTGAAAATACAGTCCATAGATGTCGAAGAAATACAATGTGGGTACTTGATATGTAGCATCACCTGTTTTCAGGGCCCAGGCAAAATGTGCAGGATGGCTAATGTGAAAGTCATAATACAAACAACATTCTTGCATGAAGGAACTTACTGCATTCCACTGACTCCAACTAGTTCTTTAGGATATGTTTATTAGGGTGGATCAAACCCAAAATTTGAAACTATCCGTCAAATCCGATCTTTCAAACATAGGATCACCCTTTTGTCACAGAATGATAGAACAGATGACCAAGGGGTCAGGTAGGGTAGTTTGAGCAACTATACCCAACGGGAAGTACTATTTTCCAGACTACTGAATCATAATTCAACCAGCCTCTCAAAAACAAAAGCAACAGACCTCGATAGCAGGAAGAGTATTACCTTTATTGATATGTTGCCCTTATGCTTCTTTAAAATTTCCAGAAGCACTCTAGTCCAATAACCTCTATAACTGACCAGACCAAGATCAGAAAGAGGGCGCTCCGGTGTCCCAACTTTACCTTCCTTCTTGGAAAGCTCATAAGCTGCAATAATTAAGCTGTGTGAACAGAATGCTGGAGAACTGTGGTCCACAAGAGAATCCAACTTTAGTGATAGATGATAAAATCTACAACAAGAGGACAAACATACAAAAAGCTATCAGGAACTTCCCATATCCTTTTCTTTGGTATGGGGGGAGAGTTAGAATGCAAGCCAAATTATAAGCCTCCTCAGAGTGCTTTTCCTGCAAATAGAAAACCTTGTTAAGAAAAAGATAGAATGTGGCTGTATGTTTCGTAGCATGAAATGATTATCTCTACTAATGTGAATTATATATTGTATGCAAGTTACTGAAGTAGCTTAATAACATGATAAGATTAAGTTTGTCATTAAGAATGTGTAAAAGCTCGATAAGTTCATAAATACTGCAAAACAGAATTATTGCAAACTTTACCTTGGAGAAATATCCAACCATATGACATCCTCGGTCATCACATTCACACAGCACATAAAACAGGAACAAGTCAACGTCGTAGTACAGAGTTTTGTGATCAAGAAAGAGCTTAGCCAGATAACAAAGGTTCTGTCCATAAACCTTATTCTTCTTGCCATCAATCTGCCATCGTGCAAGTGCATTTCTTGTTACTACACTAACAGAACATAACAAATTATGCTTACAGCTTACACGACTTCTAAAGAGAAACAAATAAAGCAGTTTGATAACATATTGTTTCTTTTACAATAAAAATGATCAATGTCGCCAGAGGCGCTCCTAATCCATGAGTTATTGAATAATGCATGATCGCCTATTTCGACTGCATAATTAACAAAATCAACAAAGCGGATGTAATTTTTAACAAAGTGATGCATGACCTTTTATTCTGTTTCGCTAAAACTTTTAAGACATTTTTCCTAGAATTACGTAAGAACTGATTGCAGTTCGAGCATTGACTTGGCATGTTTGCTCAAAAGACACAGCAGCGAAGTTCTGGTACCGGATCAACTTCATGCGTATCATACCGACAGGATCGAAAACTAATATGTCTGGATGCCAACATTTCAAGAAGTTATAATGGATACAAAAGTAAAAAGCTTGCCTCAAACATTGACAGAGTTCCACTTCTGTAGATTTCATCACCAGGGGGGTGTTTAAGATCACACTTCTTCTGCAAACGCAGATAAAATAATATCAACAGTAAGAAATAAGGAATTAAGTAAACATAAGGAGTTGATTCCCGAAATTGCAATACCTATCTGACACTCGGACAAATTACTAACAGTAAAGAATAAGGGTAGCTTACCATGTGCCTCTGAAGCTGTTCTTTACGTTTCATGAAGTTGAGGCAAAATTCACAGAAAAACAGCTTCGGACAGTCATTGTACTCTGGTGGAAAAGGAGAGAAATACCAAGTATCGATCTCATATCTCCCAAGTTCTATTTTCGCTATATTTTTCACCTTTGTGAACTCTTCATGCTCACGCAAGCTGGCAGCATCAAGCTCCTCATGACCTTGCTACAAGGGCAACATAGATGAAAGAAACATTACTTTCGGCTTGTTAATTAAAAGGGGAAGAAATAATACAAGTACAAGACAACCAACAAATCCTTTTTCCATATAGGTATTTTGAGAATTTCTCTAAATTTGCAGGAACTTGTAAGTATGGCTTTTAATAACGATTTGTAGCATACCTCCACATGTGTTTCATCAATTTTGCGTTTCTGGTGTCGTGTCATCTTTAAACTGGTTGCCTGAAAAATGTCAAATGGTAATCATATGAGCATTTGTTTCATGGCGTGTACCAAACATTTAAAATCATAATAGAACAGCAGGCATTTCACTTACCTTATCTTCCACCTTCTCATCAACATCTGTCTCAACAGTATCAAGATCAAGTTGTTCAAGCTTAACCCACTCATCAAGTCTTCTGTTGACTGCAAGTTCAAATCAGTTGAGCTATCAGTAGTAGTTAAGAACCTGAATGCAAAAACTTGCATCTCTATCGAATTAAATTACACTAGAAACTTTGGGATTGTACCAGAAGTCCCAATGATCACAGCCAAAATGTGCAAAAATAAATAAATGAACGGACAGCTCAATTCATCACTAGAACAGTGGAACCATTCAATTTCGATACCCTATAGACCCAAACAAACAGTTAAGCCCCAGATTTTCCCATACTGGTTCAGCTAAAGCCAACCCTAGAAACGAAATGCATCCTGACGGGTGCGAGAGGTTGGATGTCCCTTACACTCGGTGTAGTGGACGTAGTACTCGTAGTCGGCCGGGGAGGAGGAGGACGCGCCCTTCCGGCGCTCGATAACCCTGACCGGATGAAGCTTCTGGTCGCGCCACCGGCACATCACGCGCGTGCCCACCTCCAGGGGCAGGCGCGCCGCCCCCGCCGCGGACTCGCCACCGCCACCGCCGCGGCCGGCGGCAGCGCCGTTCTCCGGCGCGGTCGCCGATGCGTCCATCGAACCCATCTCGTCGTCGGTCGGAGCCGCAGCGGATCGAGCGAGCGAGCTGGTGTTGGGCCTTCTGGCCAGTTTGGGCTTTCCGATCTGAGGTCATCTTCTTGCGCGAGGTTTTAGCGGGGCCTACGTGTAAGTGTACTGTCGAAGTTATGACGCGTCAGAATATGTGGGCTGTAATGCGCCACGTCGGCCCAGCTCTTGTAACAGTACTCGTACGTCACTGTGGGCCTTGTCGGCGAACAGCAGAACCGTGAGTCCGTGACGCAGTAGAGTAGCGAAGAAAACATCACCCCAGAAGCCTCGCGAAATAAAAAAATGTCCTGCGTTTGATTTGAGCCATGCTTCTAACCTTTCTGAAAGATATCACTTTCAAAAGAAGCCAGGGTCTTCAAGAGAAAAACAAAGATAAGGTGTCCTCAAAAAATAAAAATAAAAGCAAGAGAAGAAACTGCCCGATATGGGTTCACGGAATTTTTAGCGTTTAAAAAAATGTATTTGCACAAATAGCAGGTATTTCGATTTTTTAGCAAAAACAGCACTCTAGTCGCAGCACTATAGTGCGAATCGCAGAATAGAAGTGCGATTTGACACAAGTCATGACAGGAGCAAGTGACGACCAAGTCAGAGCCGGCTGCAGCGTGGGGCCCGTCAAGTCGCACGTTAGATGTGCGACTGGCACATCGCCTGCGCGACTCGCACGGTAGATGTGCGACTGTCGGGCCGAGCCTGCTAGCTCACCAGCGGGAAGGTGCGAAGCGTCAGTCCTAGCCAGTCTTCTTCGAGACAGCGTCCCGGACCCGACCGACTGAGGTCCCGCCCCTTCCGGTATGTTCATCGGCACTGACCCGCGCCCGTCCGCCTGCTTCTTCCGCGCCGTCGAGATCGGGCGAGCCCGGACGGCGGCGGCCTGATGCAGCTCGGCGCTTGGGACGAAGAAGTCCACGCCACCGGCGGCCGACGCCAGGCCGAACGTGTCCCAGACGTCGGACTCGTCCGCCGTGCCGGGGCTGCCCGGGTACCGCGACGGCGCGAACATCCGGTACGCGTGCGTCGCGTCAGCCGACGACCTCGCGCTCCCGACCATGCCCCCGGTCGATCTGTGTTGTTCCGCCTAGTAGCTAATTACTGAGCTAGTTGAGCTTTACTGTGATGCCTCGCGGTACCGCAAGTTGCAGCAACCACCGATGTGCTCTTCTTTGCTGGAGGACGAGTACGCGAGGGGAGAGCATAGAGCAGTGTTGGTTTTGGAGCACGAAGCGCACAAGGATGTTTCCGGAATGGCGACCGCGGTAGAGTTGGACAGATTGCGTGCAAGTCGCACATCTACCGTGCGAATCGCGCAGGCGACGCGCGAGTCGCGCAACCGACGTGCGAGTCGTGTGTCAAATCGCACTTCTATCGTGCGATTCGCACTATAGTGCTGCGAATAGAGTGTTATTGTTGCTAAAAAACCAAAATATCTGATATTTGTGCAAATACAGTTTTTTTATAACGCTAAAACAAAAAAAATCTGGGTTCACGTGCCGGATAAAGTAATCCACCCGCTCGTTCGTCCGTCCGTCCACGGTGCCCGCAGCGTAGTGATGCGGGGAATCTTGTGCCGGTAAGCTACGTCTTTGTCGGCGTCTGGAAAGCGTCTGTCTCTCCGGTGCCCAGAACGTGCCTGGAACTTTGTACGCTCCCGATCCCCCCTTCGTGTGGTGAGGCTGGACTGGACGTTGCTTGGAGATAACATGAAAAGATCTGATCTCATCAAGTCCCCTGTCTGTACTGACTGCAATTATGGGTGTCACCGTTCGGCTCCAGTCAAATGGCTGGGTTCAGACTTTCAGAGCCCGGAGTCCAGAGCTTCGACGGTCCGTGACCTTCTATGACAGCCAGCTGCAAGTTCCAATGAACTCTACAACTTGATCCAGCCATTACGACTGCTGTCCAGACCCCGAGGCGAGGATGGTCGCTTCAGGATAAGCGTTGCGCAGTGATGGATGGACGGACGGACGGAGGGATCCGATTCGTCGAGTGGGGCTTCAGCTTTCAAAGACGCCGGATCTAACGGTGCACGTCTGGCTGCCTTTCGGACACGGGCAGCAGCAGTTGCTGCGAAGGGCGTCTTCTCTTTCCCCTCTTCCTCGTTCAATCATTGCATCGGCGTCGTGCGCGTTTCCATTTCTGCGGTTTCGCACGGAGCCCCAGCAGGTCTTGATAATTGCTTTGATTTTCTTTCCATAGTACAAGTGCCTACGTAAAAGTTTTGCTATGCTTTGAAATTTTCAATTATAATAAATTAGTCATAATAACCTTGAAGATCGAGACTTTAAGCCATGATCAAGTAGGATGCGTATCATGTCATCCACGTACACGCCAGCTGTGACCGCATCAGCCGCGGCGCCGTGCACATGCCATCGGGAGGCCATGAGGGGGTGTCTCGTGATCCGACCGACGCCTCGGCAACACGCGACCCGGGCCGCCCGTCTGCCCGACACGCGGGCCACGGATGTCATCCTCCACTGTCCGTGCCCGTATATCTTGTCTTCTTCGGGGAACCCCTCCACACTTCTCAGTGCCACGCTCGGCTGTCCCCTCGCTGCAAATGATACTCGCGCGAGCGCTCACACTCCCACCGCCCCCGCCGTCGTCGTCCTCACCCCGACGCCGCTTCCTCTGCCCGCCACGGGAGGTGCGCGAACGACCGGTGCGGGTCGCGGCCTGTCGCGCCGCGAAGGCAATGAGGGCGTCTCTGGACCCTGCCGCGGCCGCGGCCGTGGGCGTCGGGGAGGAGCTGCCGGCGGGGTACGATCAGATGATGCCGACCGTGGAGCCGGCGCGGCGGCGGCGCGCAGGGGTGCTGCTGCATCCGACGTCGCTGCGCGGCCCCCACGGCATCGGCGACCTCGGCGACGAGGCGCTCGCCTTCCTCCACTGGCTCCGCGACGCCGGCTGCACGCTATGGCAGGTGAGGACGGGAACCGCGCACATTGCCTCCAGAGTGCACTGACACTGATTTTGCTACCCACTTAGGTTGGGATTAGATATTTTTTGCGGGCCTGGGGGTCATGGGATTTTGCCATGCTGTTGCGGGCCTGCCGACGCCCGTCAGGGGCGGCCGGCGGGCTGTCTCATCTCCTGTTTTCGGTGTGGGCTTGGGAACGAGACAAGCATGGGGACCCAGCAATTTGGATGTGCCTACATTTAGGCCCATGTATAGTATGTGGAGGTAGCGTTGTCTTCCATTTCTGGATAGTCACTGGGAAAGGTTCTCCGTGTCTGATGATGTCATGGGGTAAGATGAAAAAGAAGGTGAACCGTTAGAAGAGTGAGTGATCTATTTAGGTGCTTCACAGCGCTACTTTGAACCATCAATTTGGGATTTTGTTTATTTATTTTTTTTGATCTTGGGAGCTGTGACTGCTGTGTTGAGTTTAAGAAACTGATTATTTGTTCTGTCCACATTTGCAGGTTCTGCCACTCGTTCCTCCAGGGAGGAGATCTGGGGAGGATGGCTCTCCTTATTCTGGACAGGTGGTGCTCTATGTAAATTAGAATTGACTCAACTTCGTGTGTAGCTGACATTTGCATACATATGGCTGCCATTGAGTTGTTTTTGTGGATAATTACATAATGTAACATTTGCAGGATGCAAACTGTGGTAATACTCTTTTGATATCTCTTGAAGAACTTGTAAAAGATGGTCTTTTAACGAAGGATGAACTTCCTGATCATGTGTGAGTATACCCCTTACCACACTGTATCTGGGGTCAGGAAAGGGGCTAACCTTGGACTGTTTTATAATTAATTAATGACAGGGACATAGACTATGTTCAATTTGACACAGTTGCAAATCTGAAAGAACCTCTTGTTTCAAAGGTTAGCTGCTAATCCTTGCTTGTATATTATTTAGTGATCTTCCACAAGTTCCTTCCTTTTTTGTTGCAAAACATTTTTTGTGATGCCAAAGTTTGTTTTAGGCTAAAAATTATGCACAGTAATACTATTATTACAAATTTCTGAATTTATGAAAATGAATCTTTTGCTTGGATGTAATATCATGGATAATGTCTTATTTAGGCAGCAGAGAGGCTCCTACAGAGCCATGGAGAGCTCAGAATGCAATATGACTGCTTCAAGAAAAATCCAAATATATCAGGCAAGAATTTTTTTGGTTCATACTTCCAAACCTTGTTTTTGTAGCCTTTCATATCATTTGTTATTGTGAATAGAGTATGTTCCCTCTTCCTACTATCAACATAAGGTAAATTATATTTCTTGGTTATAACATAAACTACTGCATTGTAGGGGTTTCCCTTTCCCCCGCAGTTTTTCGGTCAAAAAAAAAACATAAACTACTGCATTGGGCTTTATGAAATGTGGTAAACAATATAAGAAAACTCAATGTATCCTGCAGTAAGTGCTAAATTGCATCTCTGTAAAAGATCATGTGCTGACTGTGATACATAGCTAGATATTGAAGAACTACTTAGTGTATAAATTAAATGGCAGCATATTGAACATTCTTTATGAATCCACTGCTATTCCTCTAAAATAGCAATGACATATTACACGGTATAGTGCTTAATGTCTCCTGTTTTGCCAGGGTGGCTTGAAGATGCAGCACTTTTTGCTGCTATTGACAAAAGCATTGATGCATTATCCTGGTACGAGTGGCCTGAACCTCTGAAAAACCGTCATCTTGGAGCCTTGGAAGATATATATCAAAAACAGAAGGACTTCGTAAGCAATTGAAACTACATTACTTGCTTCGTAATGACTCTTTCTTAAAGAAAAATATCAATAGATTCAAAGACTTAACATATTGTGCAGATAGACATTTTTATGGCTCAACAGTTCTTGTTTCAAAGGCAATGGCAACGGATTCGCACATATGCACAGAAGCTAGGTATCAGCATAATGGGTGACATGCCTATATATGTTGGCTACCACAGCGCAGATGTTTGGGCAAACAGGAAATCATTTTTGCTGGTATGCCTCAGTTATTTGTTCCAAAACAATATTAGTTTATTGCTTGAAATGATGTAACAATGTGCTGTGGTTTGTGATTGTTGTCTCTGGTTGTAAAGGACAAGAATGGTTTCCCCACTTTTGTTAGTGGTGTTCCACCTGATGCATTCAGTGAAACTGGTCAGCTATGGAACAGGTTGACGCATCCTTGCCTACCAATATAGTGTGTATTAAACATTTTAACTATTATTAACATAGGGGTTGGGAATCTGATACAGCATTTCCTTTGTTATTGTTCTGCAGTCCGTTGTACGACTGGCCAGCCATGGAAGGAGATGGCTTTACATGGTGGGTAAAGAGGATTAAACGTGCCCTTGATTTGTATGATGAGTTTCGTATAGACCATTTCCGAGGGCTTGCAGGTTTTTGGGCAGTCCCTTCTGGTATGCTGAATACATTAGAGTGCTGGCTCCCTGCATTCTAATAAGCATTTGTACTGCAAGTGAATTTGTTTTATATGAATATGGATTTTGTTTTGCTAAATCATTATATGTGTACAATGTAGAGTCGAAAGTAGCGCTCGTCGGAAGCTGGAGGGTGAGCATTGTCTTGATTGACAAAGTTCTGCAATTTTCTTTTTGTAAAATATTTATTGCTGATATGTGTTCTTCTGTTTTATTTGGCAGTAGGCTGGACCAAGGAACACATTTTTTGATGCACTCTTCAAAGCAGTTGGCAGAATTAATATAATAGCTGAAGACCTGGTATGTGTCCAACCTTTTTCTTTAATCTGCCTACGTCCAGGAGACAATGCATGACTATTTTTGTGGACTAATATGGGTGTAAAATTGGAAAGAACTTCATGACATGTTACAGCCTCATTGAAGAAGATATGCTAAGCTCTAAATGTGTTGCACTGACTAAATGTTGTTAATATTGATAGATGGAACCAACTTAAAATGGTAGAATCTATTGGTCTTCGAAAAAAAATGGTAGAATCTGGTTCTGGAGGTTCCTAGTAAAGATCATGGTGCTCTAAGATGGCTAAAGTATGGTGCCAGTTAAAAAATTCCAGATTCGAAAAAAAATGGTAGAATCTGGTTCTGGAGGTTCCTAGTAAAGATCATGGTGCTCTAAGATGGCTAAAGTATGGTGCCAGTTAAAAAATTCCATGCTGATGTTTACGTTGTCACATCAATGCTCTTCATAGGGGGTGATAACTGAAGATGTTGTCCAGCTAAGGAAGTCAATTGGGGCCCCTGGCATGGCAGTTCTCCAATTTGGTAATATTTCCATGACATACAGGGAGTATACTTTCATTGTGGGAAGGGCATGACTTGTTGATTTAACATTTTATATGCTCAAATTTCTTTTTATATTTGTAACAGCTTTCGGTGGTGGTTCTGACAACCCTCACTTGCCCCATAACCATGAATTGGATCAAGTTGTGTACACTGGAACACATGATAATGACACGGTCAGTTCCAATTATTTCAAAAACTGTTTTCCTTTTCAATCCGATTATGGAATGCTAATTAAATAAGTAAATAAATAATCCTTACACCCAGTTATTTCTTTAAAAGATTCTTGGGTGGTGGCAAAATTTACCAGAGGATGAGAAGCAAATTGTCAGTATCTCCAGTTTTTTCTTGTATATTATGGTACTGTACCTGGTACGTTGTCTTTGTAGTCTCATATGCTAATTTATTTCAGGTGTTCAAGTATCTTCCAGCAGCCAAAGAGACTGATATTTCGTGGGCACTAATTACTGCTGCCCTCTCTTCTGTTGCGAGGACTTCCATGGTAACCATACAAGATATTCTTGGTCTCGACAGTTCTGCTAGAATGAATACTCCAGCTACGCAGGTTATTTGCTGCAACCCTTCTGATGTGCCCCTGAAATCACAATGTTGTGAAAGCTTATTCTCTCTATTTCTTCACAGAAAGGAAATTGGAAATGGAGGATACCAAGCTCTGTTTGTTTTGACAGCCTCAGCCCTGAAGCAGCAAAGCTGAAGGAATTGCTTGCGTTGTACAATCGGTTGTGATGATCGCTACACTATCTTAATACTTTCAGTCGCTTGACATGTCGAAATCTATAGCAGCCCACGTGAACGGGTTTGGCTATATGTTCTGTGAGGTTTTAGTACATGTCTGCGAACGATCGTCTCATGTTTTGGTTGGCTGCAATCTTGCATGCATGAGTTCGAAAGGTTGCATTGCATGTTAATGGTTGTGCTAATATATATTCTCCTTTTCGTCATACGTGTTTCCCTAAAAAAAAAAAAGACAATTTGGCATCAAGTGCTGATGCCATGTAACTAGGAGTAAGCATCACACTGCCTTTTCTTACCCCGTTACTCTTAAGTTGAGGAGATTATTGTTTCCATGTGTAATTATGATGGTAGCTCAACTGACAAGATAAAAAGGGGCGTATCCATTAATGGAAGTTTCTAGAGGTTTAGGGGAGAATTTTTACACGATCTTTTATTTGCTTATTTTGTAGAAAGCCTGATTCGAACTCAGAACCTTCGGAATACGAGTGAAGAGATTCTATTACAACTGACAAAACATGCCTCTAAAATGAACGAAGGGTGTTTTGTTGCCAACGAAGCCACGACACGAAGGGTAGTACAGTCAACTCTGTAGCGTAAAGCCAACAAAATAATGAAGTAACAATGCGGGAGAAATTGAAATAGTACACACAAAAGTTCGTTGAAATATTAGGCCTCAGGTTTCAAGACGCGTGCATGCGTGCGTGCGTCAAGCGTCATCTCTGTCGGCTGATCGTCAACCGGAGTAGGGTGTGTTGACGAAGCCGCACACCTTTCTGATCTCACCGTTGGCAGCGGTCTTAACCTCGGCGCTGCCCATCTTCACCATGGCTTCCCCGAACTTGTACTGCCAGAGCTTCTGCGCGGCCGCGGCGGCGCGCACCAGCCCCATCGTGTCATTGGACTTGAGGAGCGCAGCGTCGGACGCGAAGAGCACCTTGTGGTTGAGCACGTTGAGGTAGTACTGGTTGTCCAGCACGTCGGGGGTCTTGTAGTCCTGCGCCACCGTGCCGGTCGGCGACGACGCGCACTCGCTCTTGAGGCTCGCGGCGAAGGCGGGGTCCATGTCGGAGGTGTTGCTGGGCGGGAGGCGGCCCGAGAAGGAGGAGCAGTGGGAGCGGCCGATGCTGTGGGCGCCGGAGAGCACGACCATGTCGACGGTGCCGAGCCCCTTGGCGGCGAACATGTCCTTGAGCCGCTGCACGGTGGCGAACGGCGGGGGCAGGTTGGACAGGGTCTCGCTGGCGAGCGACACGGTCCCGTCGTAGCGGCCCGCGGGCATCTTGAAGTCGATCCCGTAGCCGCTGAGGAAGTAGCTGGCGTCGCGGCCGGCGAACGCGACGATGTCGGCGCACGACACGACGCCCGGGCATTCCTTCTCCAGCGCCGCCTTGGCCGCGTCGATGACCTCGAAGCCGCGCAGGCTCAGGTTCGGAATGCCGAGCATCTCCGGCTGCGGGTTGGCGTCGGTGGGCTTGAGAAGGACGGAGGCCTCGCACCCCTGCAGTATTACCACACCGACCGTATCACAACGAAATGTCAGTTATTACTGGGCAATTCTCCAAGAAACTGATGATGTTCGATTCTATTGTGCTGGTGAGAAGTACTGTACGTGACAGCGAGTTGCTTACCCGCACGAAGCAGTCGTGGAAGAAGAGACGGACGAGGCCTGCTTGGACACCGGCGTCGGCGACCCGGACGGCGTCCCTCACGATGGATTCCGCGCGGGGGCACATGTCATTGTAGTATCCGACCCTGAGCCCAGCTGCAGGTCGCGGCGGGGATGATGATGGGCTGGACGGAGGATAGCTGGAGGGTGGCGGCGGGGATGATGACGGGCTAGGCGGAGGATAGCTGGTGGAGGGTGGCGGCGGGGATGATGACGGGCTAGGCGGAGGATAGCTGGTGGAGGGTGGCGGCGGGGATGATGACGGGCTAGGCGGAGGATAGCTGGTGGTGGAGGGCAACGGGGATGGTGGGCTAGACGGAGGATAGCTGGAGGGTGGTGGCGGTGGGGATGACGACGACGGGCTAATAGGCGGAAGATCATAGCTGGACGGTGACGGGGCAGGAGGATTGGCATCGCTGCCGTCGTATCCGTAGCCCTCTTGGCACGCCACGGAACCGAACAGCAGCGCGAACAGAGCAATGAGCACGGCGACCTTAGCCATCCTCCTCGACAGTTGACTCCTGCTGCTAATCAACAACTGAAAAGGGAGCTAGAGAGGCAAAAGCAGCGATGGATTGGATACGAGCTGATGATACCCTCTCTCTTCCATCACGTCTACTTATAGCGTCGCCATGAAAGGATGAACTGCTGTAACAGGAACGGTTTTGGTACGCACGTCGCGACGTGCAGCGCGAGTCAATGCATTTTTTTGTAGTGGACATACATGTCGCCACAAGAGAACCCCTGTCGGTAACTAACTACCACGACGACTGTTGTATTGTAGTACGATCCAAAATGTCGGTAGCCTCTGTTCCGTTCAACGCATCTAAAATGATCGAGCTGGAGCGCCAGTTGACAACGGAAGCCTGGACCGTCAACTGTTTGCGCTATACGGTCGTGCTCCTCCGGCGAAATCCGACGGCCGATTACGTGGCTGATACAATAAACTAAATATTTCTTTCTACGACCACCGGATCCGTGGCGCAATGGTAGCGCGTCTGACTCCAGATCAGAAGGTTGCGTGTTCGATTCACGTCGGGTTCAAAATCCCGATCCATTCCGGTTCTTTTTTGTCGCCCCTTTATTTTTTTGGGCCTCCATTTTTTTCCTACAATGGCCTAGCCAGCTGGAACAAATCAGCCCATGGGCCTTCCTGCACCACCACAAAAACCAGAATCATCAACCCCCTTGGAACCTTCACTCTCCACCTCTCTCCTCCCCCAACCCCGCTTCACTTCCGCATCCGCACCAACGAAGCCGCGCCAGCGAGAAGCAGACGAACCATCCCGGCCTCGACCCTCCTCCCAGCCGCAGCCATGGCGACCGTCATGCAGAAGATCAAGGACATCGAGGACGAGGTAACGACCCCCCCCTCCGACCATCTCGTGTTCGCAGCGCATTGTCACGCCCCTTGGCCACGGCGAGCGATCGCCGCGACGTGAGTGGCACGATCGCCAGTCGTGAGTCGTGACAGCGTTGATCTATCGCGTTGTGCCAGTATATCTGTGCGTATGAGTGATCGATAGCTCTAGAGTGAGTGCGTGTTTGTGTTGAAATGGGTTTCGAATTGAAATGGATCGATGCTGATTCGGTGTGGCTGTGACCTGCGCCTGCTTCTGCTGTTCGATTAGTAGGTATGATCGTTCGAGAGCTGTACTACACTAAAACTAACGGGGACTTGATTTAGGCTGTAGTCTATTAAATGCTGATTAACATGTCAGTTTCTATGGTGATTTACTTTGTCATCTAGGGAACTGAAATTTGTTCTCACATGTCTCCTTAGCTTCTTGTGGTGCAACTGGAGGGCTGGACAATTAACTAGATTTTTTAGTTGCCGGGAAGACATTTGAATGGTTTCTGATACATATGTTGATGTTGCCATTTTTTTCTACTACGCAGATGGCAAGGACACAGAAGAATAAAGCAACCGCACACCATCTTAGTCTTCTGAAGGTGATTTGAAAGTATCTCCCTGCCTGTCATTTAGAACAATTTCCTTATTGAATATATGTTGTCAATTATGTCTCATGGCACCAATATTGTTAGAAGCTCACTTTTGACAGTTAAGAATTTACAGTTTAGGTATTCTGCAATATTGATGCTGTCATTTTGTTTTGCAATTTTAGTATGCACCATGATGCTATTTGATATATAGGAGCCTCCTTTTTTTTTCATATTTATCCTATGTACGTCAACAATGTTGGGTCTTATTCTGTGGTGTTCCTTGTATAGGCTAAGCTTGCAGAATTACGGTGGGAGTTGCTCACTCCGATGTCCAAAGGTGGTGGTGGTTCTGGTGAAGGATTTGATGTCACAAAGAGTGGAGATGCACGTGTTGGTTTAGTTGGTTTTCCTTCCGTTGGGAAATCAACATTGCTGAACAAGTTGACTGGAACATTTTCAGACGATGTTCTTAGTCCAGAGCTAAAAGTCTGATAAAATTTTATCCCGATTTAGCTGACACTTTTTGTATTAGACAGCAAAAATAAAATGTTGATGTCTTGCTTAATGTTCTTTAGTTATCCAATCTAATCCTATCAATATCACCAAGAACGTTGCCATATCTCCCTCAAAAAATTAATTATCGAGAGCAATCATGCATGCATATAAGCTCAAGGTGCCTCTTGTTTATAATTTAATTGAAGGGATGAAATCAATATATTAATTTGGTAGCCACCCTGCGTTGTTTTTGGAGGGGCAGACAGATTGCTGTTTAAGACTCTTTCCTGCTGGTCATTTTTTTCTGGTTAAACTATTAATCTTTTTTCCATATAGTAACCATATGTGTTCTTTTTCTGTGTTTAAAGGTTGCTGCCTATAAGTTCACGACTTTGACATGTATTCCTGGTGTTATCATGTATAAAGGGGCTAAAATCCAGGTAACTGTTTGCATCCGGAGATTAGAAAGGACTTCACATATTATTCTGAGCATGATTGATTTTGGTTAACATCTAATTGTTTATTTCAGCTTCTAGATCTTCCTGGTATCATTGAAGGTGCTAAAGATGGAAAAGGTAGGGGAAGCTAGGCAATATGTTTTCACATGTATCCTGACCCTAGTTATGCATTGAGATAACTTGTTGCAACAAACAAGGATACAAGAGCTGTTGTATGCTATCAAGTGTTGCTGTACATTTTATATTTCTGCAAACAAATTGTATAAAAATCTTCTGGAAATTATAGGAAGACCCACCAAAGTTGAGAGGATGCTTAAATCAGCAGCGGTGACAATTTATAAAGAAACCTTTGCCAGTACTTCTGTCAAAATTGTCGAAAGTATAAATTATCTGAAATAGCTTTCTGGTAATTGCCAACACTTCTTTTCTTTCTAGTTACATGTTTATTGAATGTAGGGAAACTAGCCAGGTAACTAGCTATATGGGGCTGTTTGGACTGCCGCCCTGGCAAAACGGCCTGGCTCAGGCGCCGTGCTCAGGTGTCCAATATCGGATTCCTGGGGCTGTGATGCCTGCCTGGCCGGTAAGCTGCTTGGCAGGGAAGCAAGAAGCATCCAAACAAGCCCTATGTGCCTTGGTTCCTGAAAGTACTGTAGGCTGAATGAGCTATGATTATCTGTGTTGCAATTTAAGTTATTTTCTCTTGTATCATAATGCTACTATGTTAATATGTTTCGGTAAGAGATAGTTGTTACTTTTTATACAATTGCACATATTTTAATAGCTTCAACATTCAAAAAGATTTGCAAGACACTTAATTCTACAATTTTCTGATTATTTCTTGTTCTATGCATTCAAGGTCTGTCATTTTTCCTTTGCTAATATTTTCTACTATTCTTAGGTTATCAGCACAGCTAGGACATGCAATGTTATTCTGATTGTACTTGATGCTATAAAACCAATAACTCACAAGCGGCTTATTGAGAAGGAACTTGAGGGATTTGGTATTAGGTAATTTTATTATATTGATATTTTTGACATGCATTAGTATATCAAGACATTGGACATCCTGGAAAATCATTCCCCTTTTGATAATTTCTTTGTGCAAGACATCATTTAGCAAATAACAGCTACCTAAATGTCTCAATTTTGTCCTTCCCACCTGGTTGTTGCACTCTATATTGAATTACATCCGGGTAACCACATCCACTGAATCATGCTGGATTACGTATCCTACATGTTATCATGTTCGTTTCTATATCCCAAGTCTCTTTACTGATACCATTTGTTTTTCTTTTTTGAGGGAATTCCTGTTAACATTTGTCGGGTGAGCTTCAATTTGTTATGACCTGGTGAAAACTTAGCCTTTGCCTTGCCTTTTGAAAACAGTTTTAACATCTCTGGTGTACTCGTTGGCGATTGGTTGAACAAGACACCACCCAATTTGACATTCAGAAAAAGGACAAGGGCGGAATCTTTACTTCAACAGTGACAAACACAAACTCGGACCTTGAGACAGTAAAAGCAATCTGTAGTGAGTACAGGATCCATAATGCTGATGTCTCAGATACGATGCAACAGCAGATGATCTTATAGATGTCATTGAGGGGAGTAGAATTTACATGCCTTGCATCTACGTTGTTAACAAGATTGATCAGATAACCCTGGAAGAGCTGGAGATCTTGGACAAACTTCCCTATTACTGCCCAATTAGGTGAGCATTTACCTGGCATCTCACTGTATTTGGTTATCTTCATTGACTTCCAACACTTAGCATTTCTTTTGTTCCATTTATTTTCTGAACAGTGCTCATCTTGAGTGGAATCTTGATGGACTTCTAGAGAAGGTATGGGAATACTTAGATTTGCTCAGGATATACTCAAAAACAAAGGGACTGAACCCAGATTATGAGGATCCTGTTATAGTATCATCTAAGAAGAAAACAGTGGAAGATTTCTGCGACAGAATCCACAAGGACATGGTGAAACAATTTAATTAGTAAGTCTCATCGTAATGACTCCGCAAAATATCCGTTTCTTAGTTTTTGGCGTTCTTGCTTATCGTTTGAATGCTTGTAGTGCTCTAGTGTGGGGATCTAGTGTAGAGCACAAACCTCAGAGAGTTGGCAAGGTACACATTCGCCCCAGTTTGATGTGGCATTCATATTCTTAGTCTAGTGTTCGGTTTTGATACTGATTTAGAAAACATTCCTGCAGGAGCACGAGCTTGAGGATCAGGATGTTGTCCAGATTATTAAGAAGGTATAGAGTATACGGTGGTATAACGACTGTCTGGCAAAAACTAGAACGGGGATTTTGAGTGATGGCAGCTTAACGCCATCTTGACGGGGCAGAACCGTTTTGATCGCAAAGACAATTTAGTCAGCTTTCCTTCTGGTAACGTCTCATGTAATAGTGATGCTCCTCTCCTCTCCTCTGCCATGTCGAGTCACTCATGTACCAAGTCGTTCCACATGGAGCGATGCTTTCCATATAGTTAGAAGATCATAAGATGATTCCTGTATTACAAGTGTTTCATCTTTGTTAGGTGTACGCACATATATTCTAATGATGATGGTGTTGGCCATTATTAGCGTGGATTCCCTATTATCTCGATGATGAAAAACGTGAGGGCAACTTGGTACACTGATCATTTTGGATCGAGCTGTTTATTGCTTGTTGGTGGGGATCGACGTGGTCTTTAGTGTCAACCTATAACATAATTTGTTAATCATTTGATCTTGATCCAATCCTTTGTGATAGAGAGGGTATGTGATGGTGCCTTGTCTCATTGCGAGTGGTTAAGCTGGACATTGGGAAGGTGGCGCAACGAGCTGTTGATGCATGTTCCCCATTGATGATTAAGCCCCAGTTCCAGCTTGGCGCGGTACTGGGTGTGGATCTCTCATGATCCGCGCTTTACTTCTGTCTCACAGAGAAACAAGTACTTCTGTTTCTGAATACTTGTCATCTTCTTATACATTTTTTACTAGAAGACAACAAGTATTTAGAGATGAGGGAAGTACTAACAAGCAGCTGATTTTTTCCCTCCAGAAAGCCGTGTTGTTATGTGATTCTCGGTCTTGAACATCCAGAAGCAATGGATCGATTGAGTAGGCACGCATATGGCATATCATCGATTATCCCTTATAATAAGTGAATGATGATTTGAACATGTGACATGTCCTGTCTTTTACACGGACATATCATCAGCCAGATGCCCGTACGATTTCAGTGAACAACATGAAGGGAAACAATACAGATCAGCCCACGTGGAGATCAAGTTCCTCCTCGGTGGCCATGTTCGGTTAGGATGGGTTTGGAATGGATCATTTTTCTCCGTACTTTACTTGTAATTGTAAAATATTTAATCCCGCTCTAATCCCTGTGGCAAAGAGAGTAACTGAACAAACTCAAGTCTCCATTATGTTGCTTTCACCTTCTTTGGAAAAAAAAAAACATTACGGTGTAAACTATTGGCACCATACATTTTTCTTCGTCCTCAATGGTCCACGTGCAACATGATTCTGCAACCCTGGCATCTTCCTCCCGAAACAGAAGCGGCACCAGGGGAGGACACGAGGCCCTCAAGGCCTTAAAGGCGCCATCTCTTCTTGTTCCATTTGGTTTCCTCTTGTTGATTGATTTATCAGTAGTTCCAAGCAAAAGATCTTGATTTTTTTTTCCTTCGCTTGTTCTGCCATTTCCGTTCGTCCCGGCACACGGTGTATTCCCCATTTTTTTTCTCCCCCAAGCGGGTGGTGGTGGCGTCACATAACAAGAGCACGACCGGTTCTTGTTCCCTAGATCTGCGTGGAGGCGGCGAGGAGCCCGAATCCGGCAACAGGGTTCGTGGTTGCTAACAAGCAGGGGCGGGGCGGGGCGGGGTGCGCGAGCCCGCGGTCAAAATCCAATCTTGGTCGTCCGGCCGCGCGCCGCCATCTTTCTTTCCGTGAGGTGATAAGGAGCAAGCAGAGGAGGAGGAGGCCGGCGGCGAGCGATGGTGCCGTGGGAAGGGTACGTGAGCGACGAGACGATGGGCACCTTCGCGCCCATCGTGCTCTACTGGGTGTACGCCGGCGGCTACCAGCTGATCCTGCACCGCCGGCCGCTGCAGCGGTACAGGCTCCACACGCAGGCCGAGGAGGACGACAAGAACCTCGTCAGCGTCCCTACCGTCATCCGCGGCGTGCTCCTGCAGCAGCTTGTGCAGGCCATCGTCGCCATGGTCCTGTTCATGGTAAGGATATACGGCGGCCAGCTCTCTTCCATCGCCATTTTTGTTTTATCATTTCCGAATGTTTAATTCAAGTTGTGGTGTCGCCATCGATTTGTTAGCGAGGGCGATTTTCTGGTGATGGTAGTCTTGATGTTGGACTCTTTTGCTGAATTATTCCTCGTTATTGTTATATTGTAAATTATAAAACCAATATAGTTTGTTCTGGTTATGACTCCTTAGTCTAGTCTGGAATAGAAAGAACAAGGATGGCTAGAGGTTAGGGATTAAGACATGTCAAAGAGAAGCATCTAAAATTAGTACTCTCTTTTCTCAAAAAATTGTCATTTTACAAGCATGATTACTACTGTTCTGGGTAGCTGACTTTATTTCCTCCTACTTTTGTCTCCACTTCTGGCCTTTGCTTCCGCGCATTTACATTTCCGGGTTTTATTGATTGCGGTAACAACTGCTAGCCAGTCTATATGTGGATAAATCGCTTGAAGTTGGAATTTTGATTGCTCAAGTGAACTAGCAAATTGGATGGGTTCTCATAACGTGAAACAAATATCAATGAGTGGAACTATTCTGTTACTTAAGCTGTAAGGCCAGCAGCTTTGGGACCCAACAAGCATCAGAAAATCACCACATTTGATTTGTGTGCATTGAGCTCGCGTTTACATCATTAAAGTACTTTCCAAACTCCACATACATACTCTCCTGTGAATACGTCTGATATTATAGTTTAGCGATCTGGAATCGGTACCCTGGAGAACTTGTCCTGATTTTATAGGCCCTTCTGAAACTTTCACTTTGTATATTTGCAACTCTGAGCATATTAATATTTCTTTTCCATAATACTTAGCTCTCAGAATATGCATGTATCCTACGCTACTTGAACCTTTCTATTTTGCACACTAAAGTTCGATTTGATCTACCATTCGCATATACTCCACCCTATGACTTTGTGGTGAAGAAATCGGCTTCCTGCTTGTCTGACCTACCTGTTTGTGCCGGTGCCTTGGTTTTGCAAAACTTGTGATACTACATATATTTTGCTTCTAACTTGGTATGGCAAGTGTGCAATTCGGCTAAGATATTGTCCTTCCTGGTCTGATTGATGAGACGTTACTAGTTTAAGACATGAATTTCCAGTATGTTCAAAATGTGTTGGTGGCAACTGAATCCCTTGTTTTACCTCGCTAACCAATTCTGCCTTATTATTTTGCAGGTCACCTCGGATAGTTCAACACCTTTAGTTCAGCCATCTTTTGCCATCCAGACCTTTCAATTTGTCGTTGCAATGCTTGTGATGGATTCGTGGCAATACTTTGTGCACCGCTACATGCACCAAAATAAATTCCTCTACAGGCACATCCACTCACAACATCATCGGCTGATTGTTCCTTACGCTATTGGTGCTCTCTACAACCATCCATTGGAGGGGCTACTTTTGGACACTTTAGGTGGAGCTCTCTCATTCCTGTTCTCTGGTATGACTCCAAGGACTGCCGTGTTCTTCTTCTGTTTTGCTGTGCTGAAGACGGTCGACGATCACTGTGGACTCTGGTTGCCATATAATATCTTCCAGAGTTTGTTCCAGAATAACACTGCCTATCACGATATCCACCATCAGCTGCAAGGATTAAAATACAACTACTCCCAGCCTTTCTTCTCCATCTGGGACAGGATACTTGGAACCCATATGCCCTACAACTTGGTCAACCGGGAGGAGGGAGGATTTGAAGCGAGACCGTTGAGAGACTAGAGCAGCTTGAACTCCTGCAATTGTATAGAACTCCAGTGAAGAGTGAGGTACTGTCGGTCATCCCTTCCACATGATTAGAAGCTCGCCTTGGCGATCTAACTTAAGGAGCCGAGGAGGCCGTACCAGTACATGGATTTCCAAGTCTTGCTGGAATATGGGAAGAGATTGAGGGTCTTATTGCTTGTCCTACAATTAATCATCTAGTGTTAAAGCGTGGCGCTTCAAGTGTGTGATATACTGTATTATGGCTTGTGCTCGTGGTTTTTGTGGTCATAGTTCTTTTTTTTTTTGTGCAGAGCTGCCATTTACATTGCTGTGCAGATAGTGTATTTGTTGAAGAATCTCGTGCTTGTGTATGTAACCGGTTATTTATCATGTAGTAACGGTTAATCTGTGGGCATGGTCAGTATACTTGAGAGGCAGCCATCTTTGGCTTGTACTGTATAGTATCCTTGGATCAATCATGAATCAACTATTGATATGTCCTTCAGTTTCTTTTTTCACGTCTCCAAATGGAACCTGGAGGAGAATTCAGAGAGAATCATTACGTGGCTTGTATGCTGAATTGTGCAGTAGTAATTTGTTTAGGACTCTGGTTTGTTACGGCTTCTATATCATCATAAATATGACATGCTTGCATTGGATTGAACTGGTGACATGTATTGTGTGACGCAGAGGTGAGAATCGGAGCAAGACGGCGTTGAAGAAGGCGCTTTCCGAAGGCTGATCCTGTGACGAGGCGATAGACACTGGTAGCTAAAACAGCCAATGTGCCCATGTGGATGTCACATTGGTGCGCACAAAACCTATCTGCGCTTTGGGCCGTCCGCCCAAGTGATGAGAGGCCTGGTGCGGATTTGTTGGACGGTGAGAGAGCGTACCCGTTACCGTTGGATGGCCATGGCGACTTGGGCGCGGCTCGAACTCCAGGCCCGGTTTTGATTTACGTACATATATACAGATGACACTATTCACTTAAACCATAGCTGAGTTTGTAAGTTACAGTACAGACCACCTTATTGCTAATAGTGGTACTAGTAGTTACAGAGATTAACTCAGCATTTGCACCGGCGCTCATCCTCCTGCACCACCTCCTCCCCGTCGTCGTCGTCTTCCTGCGAGTAGAACTCCACGATCTCCGACAGATCATCGTCAGAGCCGGCGGACCCACCACCCGCTACCCCGTCCTCCTCGCCGCCGTCCCTCGTCGTCGTCGTAACCAGCCACAGCAGGTGCTCGAACAGCAAGGCGTCGACCGCCACCGCGACGCCGCCGCCGGCCAGCCTCCTCCCCGCGGCCGCGACCAGCCGGCGCACCGGCCCGGCGTCCAGCACCGCGGGGTCGACGTGGAACACGCTCCGCTCCCTCGCCGTCCCGACCTCCACCCTCACCACCGCGTCCGCCGGCGTCGAGTCGAGCCGGCGGTACGCGCCGCCCCCCGCGCGGCGGCGGTGCGACGACGTCGACGCGGAGCGGAGGAAGGCGTAGCAGCCGGCGGCCGTGGGGCGCGGGGACGGGGCCTCGTCGGCCGGCTCCTCGCCGCCGCCGCGGTTGTGGTGGCGGTGGCGGTGCGGCATGACACGAGGACTGTTTCTTCCTTGGGCAGAGCAGCGGAGCAGAGGAGGGAGACGAGATGCGTGCTGGGTTTGGTCGGGGCCGGGGTGCTTTTCTTTTCTTCTCGGGTGCTGCGAAGTGCGAGCCATTTATGCTATGCCGTGACGTGGGAGGGAGGAGGCGGCTTCGGAACTAACGGTCGGCTCGGGTAGTGGGACAGCAAGTGGGTTTCCTGTCCTGCCGGATTCGGATCCCGGGTTGGGGAACAAGGACAAGCATGCCATTGCATTCTGAATTTCTGACTCCAGTTTCAGTGCTTGTTGCCTGTCAAAAGTTACAGTAACTGCACGGTAATTCCAGACCTGATGACAGTAGTTTACGGGTGACTGGTAGCCTAACCAGTTTTCTAATCAGAGACGCCGTCGGTGCCTACTCCTGCACCCTCCCCCTTGACATTCTACAGAAGCGTCCAACAAGCCTATTAACCGATAAAAAATCGTATTACTAGCTCGGTAGTTAGCGTCGGAGGTAGTACTGCTGCTACTACTAGAAGACAAGACATCACCCGTGGTAGTTGCTGTCAGGTTCGGTGCCTCGTCAGTCGCACGAGAAGAGAACGGAGTCTGGAGCTTCCTTCACGGAACCATTAATTCGACGCGACGGTTCCCATTCGTCAAAGAATTCTCCCCAGATGCGTAAGCGTAAGCAGCAGGGCAGATACTACTCTGACTACTGAGGACCGCGCGCGCCTCAGGCAGAAGTGAATACGAAGTTTGATGATGAATCAACTCTCTCGACCGACCAACTGGACTTGAACTTGAGCGGCGCGTCGGTGTCGGTGTCGTGGGTCTGGTGACTGGTAGGTCAGGGTTCGTCGTCCGATGGCGCGCGCGTTGCCGTTGCAGCAGGTGGCGCCGCGCGCGGCGAGAGCTCGGGTCGTCGTCTGCAATGGCGTACGTGGCTGCGGCGCGGTCTCCGTCTTTGCGTGGAGTACGTAGTGCTTCTTCCCTGTGTTGGCTTCGGCTTCCGTCGTGCACTCGACCGTCACACGTACTGTACGTCAGTTGCGTGCAATCAACACTACGGTCTTCGGGCACATCGGGTTGCCTTGTTTTAGTTTCAATCAGTCGTCACAGGCAGCTGCCTGCCTGCCTACGTGCCACGACACGTGCACGCGCGCCGCGCCAAGACAGGGCTCCGGCGCCCGACACGTGTCGCCGGACGTGTCCGCCGGCGCGACGAAGAAAACTCCTGGCCGATCATGACGACCACGCATCCTAACCTCGAGCTCTCTCTCTCTCTTTTCCGCGCGCGCAAGCAACCAATTATGGCGGGTGGCGGTGGCAAGAGGACGAACAAGGGCGAGGGAAGAAGAAGAGATGGTGATGGTGATGGCGTCGACGCCGCCGCGAGTCCCGCGGCGAGCTGCATGGCGGCCACCATCGTCGCCGTAGTCGTCCTGCTCGTCCTGGCGTCGGCGCTCCTCTTCTTCACGCCGCTGCCGGAGGCGCCGACGCCGACGCCGACGGGCGGCCCCCGCGAGCCGGTGGAGCTGGCGATCGGCGTGGCGGGGCACGAGGGCTGGATGGACGCGGTCCGTGCGTGGGCGAAGCTGGCGTGCCTCAGGCTCCGGCCGGCGCGCGAGCCGGGGAGCCCGCCGGCGTCCGTGAAGGTGGCGGCCAAGAAGAGCCTGGAGATGGGCAAGGAGACGGTCGAGCACACGGCCGAGTCGGCGGCGAGGGCCACGGAGGAGGCGCTGGAGACGGCCACGGAGAAAGTGAAGAGGAAGGTCTCGCGCTCGCCGTCGGCGCGGCGCCGTGATCCGGACCTCTGAACGAAGTTTTTTTTTTTTTTTTTTTGCGGGACTTGTACTCTACTAGTTCTTGTAAAATTTGTGAAGGTCGTACCACGAGTCGACGTGTTGGCAAGTTATGTTTTCCGTACTCATTTATTTGCACGGTGTTAATGTGTCCCGATGAAGAACGTGAACGATGCTTGCGAATTCAGTCAGCCAGGCATTGCGATAACAGAGTGGAGAAGCAGGCAGCTAAATTCGGGACAATATGGAAGAAGATTCATTCGCGCTGACATCTCTACATGCAATCGGCCGATGAAGCATCTTCCCCCAAGGTGCAAACAGAGATACCAAAGCTCACACCGACAGGCATACATCAAAGGGAAAAGAGATAATTTAGTTGCCAATTGAATAACTAATGCTTCATGCCAGGGTTCACCTTCAAACAACGGCAACCAAAACAGGTAATTTGCTGGGTTACCCTACTTTTTAAGTGTACCATAACATCCTCACTTAACCAAGAGATCAAGAGCAGGGGAATTCACCCCTAGGACAATAGAAAGACTTAAGAGTAACCACAAAGGAGTATGAACACATGAGAGAGAAACAGACTATACAAAGCGAGAGGAATCCGTCATCCATGTTTGATGAACTCTGTACTCATTCCGGGCAGATCTCCATGAAAACGGGCAGCCTGCGCTTACCGCTGTGACCATAAAGAGCTTGAGTTATTAGGTGATCCTCTTCCTCCTCGTTTAGACCCGACTCTTCAGATAATGCCTTGCCTTCAGCCTTCGGTGTCCACACGTCGACCTTCATTCCTTGGACGGCACCTTCTTGGTGGTCAGCAGGTAGTTTGATGGGTTTCGTGGTGCCTCGGGCTGGATCAGGATGATTGGCGCTTGACCGGCGTGGCGATGTGAAAGAAATGCCCTCAAAGTCATGAAAAACTGGTGTAGCAGCAAGTCTGTCGCCAGCCTATGCCAATATGAAACAGGTAAAGGTCCGTTAGCGTGAAACCCAGTGTGCAGAATTTGATAAAATGAATGCTGTTACTAAGCCAATTTACACAAATAGTATATTAATGCTTTGATTGGCAGCGACATGCTGAATAAACATTCTAACCAGCTAAAAAGAAAACTCATGTAATAGAATGAAGCTCAGCATGCCAGGAGACTTTGAATGACCATAAAGTGCTGCAAGGATAGAAATCCTTTCCATGTTATATTAAAGAAATGTTGTTCAGCTATATATAGTAACACAGTTTCTTAAGGACATTGCCTACCCCAACGTGTTTGGGACAAAGGCTTTGCTGTTGCTGTTGTTGTTGGTTTCTTAAGGACATTGTGAGGAAGCCTGATAGTAGAACTTGATCAGCTAGTAGCCTCTACAGTGAAAATTCTAGCATGTATGCGTGCCCCATCTAAAACATACCCTTTTTTGTTACAGAAACTGAACCAGGTCTAAATCAATAACTATTGATACTTCTAGAAGAGGAAATAAATATGTTATTCT
Source organism: Tuctoria greenei (assembly GCA_036927565.1). NCBI lineage: Eukaryota > Viridiplantae > Streptophyta > Magnoliopsida > Poales > Poaceae > Tuctoria > Tuctoria greenei. The sequence goes on along the minus strand of JAYESD010000005.1, from coordinate 218,564,112 downwards.
CTGGTTTGCAATAATGACAAGTAATTATGAACCCGAGGATGAAACTCAGGATGCCAGGAGATTTTCATTGATCATCAAGTGTTGCAAAAATAGAAAGCATTTCCATTTAATATGGATGCATAACAAACATCTGTTTTTCAGCTATGACTTTATAAGGACATTATGAGAAAGCTTGATGGTAAAACTTGTTCAGCTTGTTGCCACTACAATGGCAAGTCTGTACCATGTCCTATCAGAGACAATTTCTTTTCTTTTTTGTGACAGGAACCTAACAAGATCTAAATCACCAACTCCCACTACTCTCAGAAAAGCAAAATAATCATTATTTTTTCCAGGTTAGCAAGAAGGAGAAGCAATTACTGAAGTTAAAATATTAAAGAAAATCCAAGACTTATGGTACTTTCAGAAGAGCACACGGCAGAACAACATAAACCAGGATGGAAAGATTGGTGAAGGTTGATGGGGTATAATAAACTGGTTATTGCCCTAATTAGAACACAATGGAAATTCCACAGACCTACTAAGATGAAATCCTGGACCACATAATTTACTTCTATGCTAAAACAAATGGGGTTTATAAACAAAAGATTGTTCGGTGAAGTGTCAACAAGGACGAAGGTCTCACCTGCTCATTATATTTGTGGCCTGCCTACAAAGTGCACGCAAATGTCTTTGACATGTTATATTAGAAACATTCAGAATATATATGATCTAATGCCAAGTAAAAAGCAAATGGGGTTTATCATCAAGGTACCGTTATATCTACACAAACAACACACACGATAGTGCAGTTCCACAACACAGTCCAGAAGAGATTATTTAATGGCATTCTGATGTTTCCCTGAATAACAACAGAATATATTTGACTAACAAAAAAAAGAAAGCATTGAATTAAACAAAGTAAATAGTCCGACCACTTAACAAATTAGAAACTATTAGTACCTCAACCCATTAGATAGGTACTTCTGCAGTTTCTGCTAATGACAGACCGGACCAACATGTCAGTGTAACTGGATCTGGTAAGCAGCAAAAATTACCTCATGTTTGTTGCCGTAGTGGTAGGCACCAGGTGCCCAAATCCCATCCTCCGACACCGGATACGCCAACCTAGCCTGCGGTGGCGGTGGAGCCGACTGCGGGGAGAAGCGAAGGATGCGGCTGTCCAGGTCCGCGGCCGCGTCGAAGCGGGCACGGCGGTAGCGGAGGAGGGAGGCGTCGAACCCAAGGTCCAGCCCACCCGACGACGAGGAGGAGGAGGATGAGTATCCAGGCGCGGCACCCTCACTCCAAGCCACCGCGTCGAAGGCCGGGCTGAGGAAGGCCCTCAGCGACTGCGACGAGAGGCGGCGCTGCCGCTGCCGCGCCGCTGCCTCGCCCATCCACCTGCTGTCGGGGGACGCGGGGACGAACTCGAAATCCATCGCGTAGCTCTCGCCCGTGTCTCCTGCGCGGCGCACCACAGTCGACGAGGGTTAGCGCAATCGGGGCGGCGAGATTTAGGGGAACGAGAGATTCGAGGCGACGGGATCGGAAATTCGAACCGGAAACCAGGGCTGCTTCGAATTCTGAGGACACTTCGAATCGAAAAAGAAAAAAACAGTCCCGGCTTTTTATCTCGCAAGCCGCACGCGACCAACGCGGCGGAATCCAATCACTGACAGGCTGATCGCAAAACCCAATCCGATGCAAAGCAAACTGGTCGTGGAATCCGAAGCCTTGAACAGTGCAGCAGGAACTGACAGATCAAGATCTAACTGAAAAAAATAAAATAAAATGAGTTCAAGGAATAAAATCAGCAATAAATCGAGTTCAAAGCCACTCGGATCTCTTTGGCTTCGGCACCAGGAAGGCAGGAGATCGGAAGGTCAAAAACCTTCCGCGAAGAAAAACCTCGCTAACAGCACACTGATTTGACAAGCTCTGGCAGTTTCAGGCATATGGACTGCAAAAAAAAAAAGGCGAAAAAACTCCAAACCAAGAGAGGGAGAGAGATTTGCAACAATGACATGAGATTGTGGTGCTCACCTTGCATCATCGGAAGTTTCTCCAACGAACTCTCGGCCGCTCTCGCCGTCGAGGTCACGCTGCCATTAGCGTTCGCTTTGGGCGGGCGGGCGGGCGGGAAGTGAGGACGAAGCGAGGCGGATGCAAAGAAAAGGAAAGGGGGGCGGGCCAGGTTAAAAATTACGTACACGTGGCCCTAATCCTCCTCGGATTCCGTTTACTTGGGCTGGCAGATAACTGGGCTGGAATAAGTACACGTGCTCCTCCTTGGATTCCCTTTACTTGGGCTTGGTTATTAACTGGGCCGGATTCGGCGCTATCGGTCATCGGCCTTCCTCGTCCTAGTCAGCATGATCTCCAAAGGGCGTCCTAGTCAGCATGATCTCCAAAGGGCGTCCTAGTCAGCATGATCCAACCGGCGGGCTCGCTCGTTGTTTCCAGCCGTCCATCCATTCCCCCTCCGAGGCTCTGTCGGTTGAGCTAGCCTACCCGGCCGATGGCGCTCGCGCTCTCCCTCGCGCTGCCGGTTGCCGCCGCCGTGTCCACTAGCACCACAAGCTTCGTCCGGACTCCGGCGGCGGCGGATAGCGCTAGGACTAGAGGTCCTGGCGGGAGCCACCAGCGTCGTCGGAGGATGCGCGGCGTGGTAGTAGTGGCGATGGCTGCGGACATGCTCGGCGACTTCGGCGCGCGGGACCCGTTCCCGGCGGAGATCGAGAGCAACTTCGCGGACAAGACGCTGGGCGACACGGACACGCTCCACCGCATCCTCATCCCGACGCTCTCCGTGCTCTCGATCGCGCGCCTGCCGCTGGAGCCGGACCCGGCGCCGCTCTCCGTCGACGACGCGCGGAGGCTCCTCCACAAGGTCGTCGGCTGGAGGCTGCTCCTCGACGAGAACGAAGAGAGGCCCGCGAGGCTGCAGTGCATCTGGAAGGTGCGGGACGACGCCTGCGGCCAGGAGCTCGTCGCCAGGATCAACGCCGCGCTCGACGGCGCCGCCGGCCACCCGCCGGTCGAGCTCCTCTTCGAAGCGCCCGGCCAGGTGAGGGCGGAGCTCTCCACGCCCTCCGCCGGTGCCCTCACCGTCAACGACTACATAGTCGCTGCAAGGATCGATCAAGTCAAGACGCTCGATCTTGTCCCAAAGAAGCGATTCTGGGCCTGAAGGTTGAATCTCAAATAAGTAATTTTTTGTCCTCTCACAACGCCTTTTGTAGCTTATGTATTCGCATAGCACTTAACTGTCATAGGGATGAGTGAATGGATGAATCCTTCTTATGCAGTGCATCTTCTTTGCTATTCTTTCCCCTTCAAAAAGATGAATCCTCCTTATGAAAATTCCGTATGAATGGTAAAATATGAAAAGTCACTTGTAGGAAGGATAAATGGATATGAAACATCCGTAAGAGTGATAATTCTTGAATAATCTCAATTGTCAATAGGTGACAGTAGAGCCTTGTTGACAAATCCCATCACAAGATGCACATATCTGGAAGACAGGAAAATACAGGACGGATTTTGAAAGTGAACGGTAAAACTAAGCTCGACAGAGTATGTTGTTTGTTCGATCGAACAAGCTCAACAAAAGAAAGCCGTACATCACTGTACACACCAATCCAATATATCTTGCACCCGAAAGAACAATTACAAGAGTTAATTACACAAAGAATATTACTTATTCTATACTTTGAATACAAGCTGTAAACTCTTAGACGACCCCCACTTCAACTTTTGTATGCTACTACGACACTGCCAATGCGATATACACAAACACACCAAAAACAAACCAAACTATGAGACCCTTGACAAAACGATTAAGATCTCATACGAACAACTTGACCAGAAATATGGTCGGCACACTTTACGCAAACAGGAGTATATGACAAAGAACCAATACAGGGCAGGCAGATTGTAAATGCTGAGGGGCATTCTTGCAGTCTTGCGTCCCCTGCAATTCATGTCAAAGGCTATTAAGAAGAGCCCTTTTGCATGAAGGTTGCTGAGAAGTTTCAGGCTTTGACCCAGGTGAAGCCAAATCCAGTACAGAAAGGAGAAAGTTTCTCTCCTGTAAAGATCAAGAAAGAAATGTGAGCAGCTTCTAAGAGACACATGATACTTACTGATTCAGTTAAAGTGTTTCCCAAGATATGAAGCTTACACTAGCAGTAAATTTTGGGGTAGGCATGTCTGCTTCATAAGGCTGGAATGTTTGAACAGTATGGGCAGGAGATGTGAACTCCACGGAAGGAAGCTTACTATCTTTCCCAACCTCACCACACTTCGGGGACACGAATGCACCTGCTTTTGTATGTAAAACCGTGTGTGTAGGTGAGGCGAACTCAACACCTTGGAGCCTCCTACCTTCTGCGACATCGCTATGGTTCACTGGTACAGGTATTTCTGCACATTCTTTACTCTGAAAATTTGTTTGAACAGGTGAGGCAGATTCCACATTTTTAAGCATGCTACCTTCTGAAACCTTGCACGAATTCTCAGTTGCTGGATTATCTGCATCTGTATTAGCATCAAGAGTTTCAGTGAAGCTTCTTTAACATGGATGAAACAGAATTCACCTAATCGATGTCTAATAGCATAGGTTACCTGGGCAACACTCCATAGTTCTGGGAAGCATGCTTATACAAATACTGTTATCTTCTCTGCAATTATCCACTGGGCAGTCATCCATCTTTAGAACATGGGCCATATCTGATGTTAGCACCATGCTGGTTTGTGGACCATTAGAGTGCTCATCATGCACATCAATCTGTTCGCTCTGCTCCCTGCTGATTCAAATGATGACGCATCCCATCAGCAAACTGAAGCAATAGCTTCAGCCAAAAGGACAATCAATTATTCATCGTTTACCTTGAATTTTGTTCATATTCCTCTTTACTCTCATAGGGGTCCACAATTAAATCATCAAAATCTGTTACAACAGGAGGAGTTGACTCCATGAACTGAAGCATGCTATCTTCAGCAACCTCGCGCAAATTTTCAGATGCCTGTATTTCTGTACCTGTTTTAGCCTCAAGTTTTTCAGTGAATTTGCCTTGATTTGGACAAAGCGAAATTTGCATGTTTTGTATTTTTAGAACTGAATCTACATAAGGTATGATCATTGCAGGTTACCTGGACAAGGATCCACGTTTCCAGAAAGCATGTTTGTACTAAGACTATTGTTTTCCTTGATCAAATCTACTGGGCAATCATCCATCTTTTCATCAGAAGCTGTAAATGATAGTACTTCCTTGCTAGCTTGTGAAGAAGCATTACAGGGTTCATTATGCTCATCAATTGGCCCATTCTGCTCCTCCCTGTTCAATGGAATGATAATGGATCAGCAACTGAAGCAATATATTTCTAATTAACAAAAGGATGATGGCTGCAGCTTTATGCAGAGGCTGGAAACGAGTTTTACATTTTCCAAAAAAATATATGAGTAATTGACCATCATTTACCTTTGCTTCTGTTTATCTTCCTCATTGTTCTCATAGGGGTCAACAATTAAATCATCAAGATCATCTAGGAGTGAAGCCATTCCAGACATGCTACTTTCTGGCATTTCACTGTCATCTTTTTTGACTAAGTGTTGCTGCATTTGCTGGGAATGTCAAGTATAAAATTGTTAGTTAAATACCAGGACCTTCTGTGCTCAAAACTTTGTAACAAGTCGTGTTGCAATACCTGCCAGGCTTCATCCATGCTTTGGCTTGTATTCTCAGCATTGATTTTCACCGCAAGAGAGGAAAGCAGGTCAGCTTGCTGCAATAACGTAGCAACTTTTGGATCATCCTTGTTCAGAAAACTACCCTCACGTTTCACACCTGAAATTACAGACATGGACCCATCACTGACACAGAATATACAAACGATAAAATAAAATGTTCAGAAGCCAGGGAGACAGATTCATGATACATTCCCTACCAATTAATTGTTTTGCCGCAGTTTTAGTAGCAAGATTTTGGCTTTCCACTATTTTTACATTTTCTTTATTGCTCGAAGGAATGATTGCAAGAGGTTGGCGAGACCCTTGGGTACTCTTTTCTTGTCCAAATAACCTCATATTTGGTACGATGTTTTCCTTCAAATCAGAACTGCAGGATATAATAGAATAAAAAAAAAGTTAAACAGGTCTAGTCATTATGTTGCTTAACATACATAACCGGTTCTTCTGATATTTTGTATACCTTATCGGCTTAAGTGGTAGTGAGGATTCAGCTGCACCAGGTGTGGGGCATCCTATTTGTATCACCACCCGCTTTGCATTTGTGTTGGAACAGGGTGTGCCATTTTCTGAGTTTGAGTCGTCATCCTTGGCCCTCCTTTTGCATAAAGTAGAAAACCGGTTTTTCACTGCATTATCAGTTCTGTTGGAGGTAACAAAAAATAAACATGTAAGTCATATATCTTCATTCATGGTCTCATCATTTATCATTCTTTCCATCCTGCAGAATACAGTACTGTATGTACCACGAAAATCTCACCTTCCTGAAACAACCTTGGCAATTTCAGTCCACCTATTGCCAAAGACCTTTTGAGCCTGCATAGAAGTTAGAAGCTGATAAAAATAAAAAGCAAGTACAGATAGTGGTAAAGTCAACAGCAAAATGATCTACACATGAGGTTTCTTATTTCCACGTGTTTTCTCATATCTTTAAGTCAATTGGATATACTACACAATTTTCAATTGATACTAAACAAGTTTAATCAACGACAAGTTCCCTTTTAAACTCCTCACAAGCACAAAGAGCATATCAGTCACATGTCCTAGTAAAGCACAGTACCGTCCCATTCTTAATCTGAACTTGTGTTGCAGGGGATAAACTCCAATCCACAACCTATTGTCACAGATTCTCGTTCATCTGCTTATTTTCCTAGTGAAGTAGCAATCGCACAAGTCCCAATAAAAGAACACTGTTGATTGGTTTAACATGTGAATTATATGGATAACCGGAAGTTGATGCAACAGCTTCTTGTTCCGAGTATAGGGACTATGGGTCTAGCAATTAAGCTCCTATGAGAATATATCAAGATCTCACCTCACACAATAGCATGTCCTCTTCCTGGGACCACCCACCCTTCTTGCACTCAGAGTTCAAATAATTGTACCATCTGCAAACAGCAACCAGAGAATAAGCCGAATTAAACAAACACCCAAACAATACCAGAAATCTAAGCAACATTCCCTCCTCTATAAGAAGGAAGGAGATGCACACCTTCGTCTGCACTGCCTAGCCGTCTTGTCGTTGAACTGTGCTGCAATAATGGTCCAGCTGCAGAAAGAAAAGAAGTAAAACAAAAGGCGGAGAGGCAAAATGAGCAAGTGAAGTCACAAGTCCGTAACCTAGTATGAACAAACTCAGCAAGAGGTGTACATACTTATCGGTGCCATGAATGGCAATTTGAGAACGAAGCACAGCATCCTCCTGCAGTCAGATAGGCACAAGAATCAGAATACAATTCGGTCAAAATCTCAGGCACAATACAGGTCCTCCAGGGTAGCCTCATGAGCATCAGAAGAAAACAGAAGACATAAAATTCAAAACAATTTATTTACAAGGCAATATAAAGTTAGCTAAGATTCACATTTCGCACTGAACACAAACGTACTTATGGTCAGTGAAAGCAAAACGTCTTCAGAAAAAATAAGTTCAAAGGACTTTTGTAGGATTTCAATTCCATAGGATTGTTTCCTATAGCGGCCTTTGCACAGTCCAGCAACGTTGCTCTTAGCTTGCGGCAAAACGACGTGATTACGAGTTGATTGCGAGTTCATGCAATTACGACCTCCCAGCGTAAAAAAAAGAAGAACGTCTTTCTCAATCGAAAAGGAAACACCATGGGCCCTGCCCCGAACTCGAGGTATCAAAATTGGGGAGAAAGGCGCCCACGCACAAAATTCAGGAAATCATGAAGCGCAGACACACACATGAAAACGCACACGCCGGAACACGACCCGCACCGCACACACCTCGGCGCTCCAACTGACGATGTGGCGGTCCTTCTTCGCGGCCGTCGGCGCAGCGTCAGGGACGGCGGCGGGGGCGGAGGACGAGGAGCTCAGATCGGGCCCGGTCGCCATGGTCCGAGATCCCGCATGCTCCGCGCGCCCGACGGCGACTGGCGAGCCCGGCCGGCCGGAACGACGCGAGGCGGGGCGGCGGACGACTGCGGCTAGGGTTCCGGGGTCTGGGCGGCAACGGAGAAAATTTTTTGAACTGGTGGTCCGTAGCGAGCAAGCAGCCAACGGAGACGAAACGTAACGGTGACGAACGCGGTGGTGAAGTGAAGTGGAGAGGAATTTCCTCTCTCTCTCTCTCTCTCTCTGAGTGGAGAGGAGTGTGTCGGGTTTTATTAAAAAAGGTGGACGGTGGGGAACGGCTTCCCTCCTCCCGTTTGTCCTCCCATGCGTCCTCCCGCTGATGTGTCATCATCTTATTTGTTGTGAAGATATGGTAGTTAAACTGAGTATTAATGAAGAACCAATAATATTTTGACACGTCAACTGGAGGATGCATGGGAGAACCGAATGGGAGGAGGGAAGCCGCATTCGTGGACGGTGATGGCGTGGTGGAAGGGAAAGGTGGTGGTCCGTTGGGAACTGGTCCCACCCGGGGCCGTGGGCCAGCCTGGCGTGTGGACTGCTGCAGAGAGAGCAGAGTGTACAGCGAGACTTCGAGTGTGGCGACTCGTGACTGAGACACGTGCAGGGGGCAAGTACGGTTTGGGAAACAAACGAAGAATTTTGGACAAATAATTCAAAATTATCATTAACCTACGTGTCTCCGTACTTTGTATCAGGTTCCCATCTATAAATAGAGTTTTGGAATGGCCCGTTCAGGAATAACAGGCTGTCAAATTATTGATTTTTCCCATACTGATGCTCGCACTGCAACCAGAGTTAATAACGTACTTCTCCTTTTGGCTTCGTTTTGTGTTCGATCGAATCACACTCGGTGAATTGGATTCACAAGTTGCACCATGCATGCATGCTTCGCGTCGTAGGGAAGGAAGAAGGCGAGTCCGTGTGACTCGGTTTATGGTGCCACGCTCCAGCTGATACGTTCGATACATTACACGCCACTGTTTGGAGCAAGTGAAAGAAAAAAAGACCGGCGATGTCATTGCCCGAGCATGAGAACCTTGTGAAACTGATTAAACTTAGCGCATACACTTTGCCTTGTTTTGAAATTTTGAAGTTCGATTGATTCCCGGCACCTTGGTTTCCATTTCAGACTCTACTAGCTGTCAGGTTTGGCTTAAACCTGCTATCGTGTGCTTATGCCTGACTAACCTTTCTGTTTTCAGACTTCCCCGAACCACTGACTGCATCTGATTTAACGATTCATTCACAGATGGTGAGTTCACTTGAATAATTCAGAAGTACTCTGATACTACTTTTTTTTGAGAGATACTCTGATACTACTTAGTACTACTACTAGTACCAAAAAATAAATCTCACAAGTGAAGTCGGGTACGCATGCAGCTTTCTCCAAGAGATTCAGCAGTACTCAGTACTAAGTACACGAAAATAAAATAAATTCCTGCTCACGTAATCACATCTCACAGCTGCCGTATATATTCATGCATGCATCCATCCACCTGTGCAGTCCTGTTCACTACGTGCAGCTTTTTAAATTTTATTTACGCGTGGTTTGAAAAACATGGCCGGACTTTGAACGGGTGAAAAAGGCGTAGTTCAAGTTTGAATTAGCCGATATACTAGAAGTGGGTGAAAGTCGTCGTTAATTGCGCGAGTGATCGCGACCTCCGATAGCCAGCCATCTGTTCCGGTTCCAAGCTCTGGCTCGTTTCGAAAACTGCTCCAACGGCTAATGAAGCAGTAGTAGTGGTAGTAAGACCGCTCCCAGCGGTGGACGCTATAGGCCTCCACGCTATTTTACCGGGCGCCAGCGGCCGCAGCGGTCGACGCTATGGCACCGGTAAAATAGCGGGAGGAACAGCAAGCCTCCACAGATAGCGTCGCCTGCAAATGAATGGGAAGGTAAGGAAAAAGAGAGAGAAAAAAGAAAAGAGGGGAAAAACAATAGAATAATGGAAGAAGAGAGGGAAAAAGATATAGAGGTCCGATTTAGAAGTGAATGAGTGCGGAGAACGAAACTGTAAAGCTGAGAATTTTTTATAGATGATAGTATAGAGGTTGGATATAGAGGTCCACGAGTGCCAGAAGTCTAAACAGTCTAACGCACTGGAAATGTCGCATCGCCGTCAGTGCCAGTGCTGGGATTCAGAGGTTGGTCTCGGCTGCCGAGCAGTATACTGTTTTGTTTGAGCTAGGGGTGGGCATTCGGTTAACCGAAGAAATTCGGTTCGGTTTCTCAGTTTTTTTTTTGAAATTCGGTTTTTTGAAAATGGAAACCGAAATTATCCTTAAAAAAGTAAAAACCGGTGCACCGGTTAACCGTGAATTTTGGTTCGGTTTTCGGTTAAATCGAAAAAACCGGGTATTCACAAATCGCCGCACGACGGGACTCGGTGCCGAGTCGAACGACGGGACTGGGGGCGGTGGAATCGCGACGGGGCGACGGCGGGCGGGAGACGGAGCAGCGGCCGGGCGTGACGACCGGCGGGGCGGCCGAATCGCGGCCGGGCGCGACGGCGGGCGGGACGGCGGAGCCGCGGCCGTGCGCTACGGCGGGCGGGCGGCGGAGCCGCGGCCGTGCGCTACGGAGGGCGGGCGGCGGAGCCGCGGTCGGGCGGGCGGTGGGGCAGAGCCGCGATGAGAACGAGCGCGAGCGAGGTGGTGGGGAGGAGCGGTGCTCGATCGGTAGAAGGCGCATGGCCTCTGGCGGCTGAGTTTGGGAAGAAGAGCGGTGGAGGGATTAGGGTTGCAGGTGGACTACTGCTGATATCGTTGTTGGGCCTCAAGTTTGTTGGACTGCTGTTGGGCCTAAGGTGATGGGCCAGTAGTTCGGTTAATTCGGTTAACCGGGGAAATAAACCAAAAACCAAGAAAAATACCGGTTTTCGCATATTCAGAACCGAAATTTGATTCGGTTTCACCAGTTCGGTTTATTCGGTTTCGGTTTCCGGTTATTTCGGTTCCGGTTTTCGGTTTCCGGTTTTTTTGCCCACCCCTAATTTGAGCATTCTCTCTCTCCGAGTAGCTTCGAGTACAGTAACGTTTACTAACAAAACCACGAGCAACCAACGCTCGTCCATCTTGGATTAAAAGTACGGAAAGACTATCTGTCAGGCGACGAGCAGGCCAGTGGGGCTGGTTTTTTAATCCGCTGATTAGTTTTAATCTTGTATAATTAATATGTAAGGACTATGTTAGTTGTAAAATAGTTAAATAAGATATTTTTGTGATTGATATACTGTAGAACAGTCAAATAAAATAGAATTAAAGGGTTAAATACAATGATTAGTTGCTAATAACAGTAGTTAGTTGTTAATTACATATTGCCTGATTTTTCCCGGATACCTGAAATTTAGACACAACCTTAAAAGTACTATAAAAAAACTCTAAAAAGGCGACAAGTCTGGTCAACCATATACGCGTATTTTTCTGAAACCGTTGGTGTACGCACACACAGAACAGAAGCACAGGGAAATCGCCCCCAAGGCTCAGACCATCCGTAGTGGCACACTGTAAATCATACTGGATACACTGTTTCGCAGTGTAATTTAAAGTACGTACTGTAAAAACTGAAGAAGAATAGTGTATAGAGTATGCTTTAAAGTATGCTGGTGCTAATGTCTCAGCTTATCCAAAGTAGAGCATGACCAACTCGTTAGGGAGAGAGAGAAGATGAGAGACACCAGGCGTCGCAGCTGCGACTGTGCAAAGTGGCTTTGGATAAGGCAGTAACCTATTCGTCCGGCACACTGGGGCGCATGTGCACTTGGTGCTCCTGTACTGCGCTTTTGGGTTTGGGTTTGGGTTTGGGGCCGGACTCTGAACTGCGTCCTCATGAACGTGATGCACTTTCTTGGCGTCAGCGCTTTACGTCGCCGGTCGCCCTGTATGTCAGTCAGTTCAGAGCCGAAAGTATAGGATCCTATGCAAATGAAGACCCGGTCATGTCACTTCCTCCCTCGGCTCTGCCCTGCCCCCACCTCGGGTGTCCTGAATAAAAATTGGCCTGTTTTCACCTCGGTTTCGGCGACATGCTTACCGTCTGCTTGCTCGTGAGTTTGGGGGAGGAAAACGTTCGCGACGCCGAGGACGCACCAGCCGGCGGAGGGCAGGAGCTGTAGAGCGACAGCGTCCGCTCGTCGGTCACCGACGCGCACGACACGAGCGGTAGGATAGGTTCACAGTGTTCCGGCCACGACGCCGCCGTCCAGGTCCAGGCCGTCGCGCCCCGGCGGCAGACTGGATTGTTCGATTGGTAGGAGAACCGCAGCTCGATCACCAATGCGTTTGCTGGCACGGTGAGTGAGAGAGCCAGCCTGAGTTCGCGTTTTCGTGTCTGTCTAGAAACGGGTCGAACAGCCGAAAAAGCCCAAACCAATGGTGTGTTCATGTGTTTCAAGTAGTACAACTATAACAACGGATCAAACCCCACACCTGAGACGGGCCGCCCTGAAAAACGCTAGGATCAGCAATGGGGCCACCAGTTCCGTTTCCTAAAACTCCTGTCATTCAAATGGGCCGTCTGCCACACCATTCTGAGCCGCCGTATCCCCTGTTTCCGCAGCGTAATAACCACGACATAATGCGGCCTTCTGCATCTGTCATCGTCCTCGTCGCCCTCCCGGCTCCCGCCTCCCCTGTTCCTGTTCCACCCCGATTTCCTCGTCGCCTTCTGCTGCCGCAAGACTAAACCGAATTTTTACGCGTAGATTATGTCATCATAAAGCAAGAACAATTAAGACCTGGACACGTACGCGACTAGCAATCTAATCTATGGTTTATTTCGAATAGGTAAAATTCCGGCGGTGGTATAGTAGTAATCCGGAGCGGCGGGAGGCGGAACTAAAACTCCTCGAATAAGAAGTATTCCGGCGGAGGCGGCGGGGCTGGAACGACTCGTATGGGTCCATCTTTGAGGTGCGTGCCGTTGTCGTAGTACGTGACGGTGACGCTGTCCATCCAGAGGTGCCCGTCGTCCTCTCCCACGACCGGGCCGTGGATCAGCGAGCGCCAGGACGGCAAGAACCGGGAGGAGCCAGACGGCGGCCGTCCACGCGGGAACATCGTCTTCTCGTACGGCGAGTTCATGAACACGACCACCGGCTTCGAGATCCACTGCGTGTCGACGTCATGATGCGCTGGCATCGTCTCGGTGCCTCTCTCGTCTTTTGTGGTGGCCCCTTGCCTTCGGACGCTACCCTAGGTGTGAACGCACGCACTTTGTAGCGACTCAGCGATCAAACGTAGAAAAAAGATGCGTGCGACACAAGGTGGAGAAACTTTTCTTTTTTTTTTTCCGTTCATGCCTTCCGCATATCCCGGTTCGTACATATAAAGGGAAAGGAACGTAACAAACTAACTCTCTACCATTGGCCCTACATCTGACCATCTGGGTCCACTCCATACTCACACACAACCCATATTCACGCTCGCAGGCGCTACACCTTCCCCCCTTCAGACTGCGCTTGTCCCCAAGCGATCATCTCTGGAAAACGTTGGGACACCACATTCCAATCTTCCCAAGTTGCATCCTCAGGTTTCAGACCCGCCCACAGCACTCGCACCTGCGGAATAGCTTGTACGCCCTTCTTCACTAGCCTCCTCTCAAGGATCTCCAGTGGCTTGAGCTCCATCCGATCCATATCCACCGAGCTAGGCCGTGCAGAGAACCTGGGACGATAGTCAGAATGAAAAGCTTTCAGTTGACTCACATGGAAAACAGGGTGAATCGTAGCATCTTCCGACAGTTCAAGTTTATAGGCCACTGCTCCAATTCTCTCCAGGATTTTGTAGGGGCCGAAATACTTGTGTGCCAACTTAGGACATGGCCGATTAACCACCGACGACTGGGCATATGGTTGAAGCCTCAACAAAACCAATTCACCAGGCTGAAATTCTCTGTCAATTCTTTTCTTATCAGCTTGTTGCTTCATTCGGTTTTGCGCCACAGCGAGGTGTTCCTTGATAGAACCTATCTGTTGCTCCCTTTCCTGCAGCAAGTCTTGGACTGAAGGTTCACAGTCAGTAGGAATCGTAGGAGATGCCACAATCTCAGGGTCATAACCATACATAGCTTTGAAAGGTGAACACCCCAATGCCGAGTGATGAGAAGAGTTGTACCAAAATTCCGCCAAAGGAAGCCAATGCCGCCATTTCTGAGGATTGTCTTGAATTGAACAGCGCAGGAACATCTCGAGGCACTAGTTGACGCGCTCGCTTTGCCCATCAGTTTGTGGGTGATACGCCGTGCTCATCAGCAGCTTCACCTGCAGAAGCCCAAACAGAGTTTGCCAAACTTTAGTGGTAAAGATACGGTCACGATCAGAAATCATGGACCTAGGAAGCCCGTGCAACTTCACAATGTTATCCAGCAAAATTCGGGCCACCTGGAGAGCTGTAAAGGGATGGCGTAGCGCCACAAAATGAGCCACCTTAGAGAACCGGTCGACCACCACCAGAATTGTGTTGAACCCTTGAGATACCAGTAAATCTTCAATGAAATCAAGTGTGATATCCTGCCAGATCCCCTGAGGAATGGGCAATGGTTGCAACAACCCCGCTGGATGCACATGCTCCCCTTTGGCTCGTTGGCACGTTGCACATTGTAAGATAAAATCACTGATATCTTGCTTCATCCCTCCCCAATGAAACTTACGCTTCAGCCTTTGGTAAGTTGCTTGCACTCCCGAGTGTCCCCCAAGAGCTGAATCGTGGAAGGCCAAGATAAGTCTTGTCCTGAGAGCAGAGTTTCGGCCCACCACAATTTGATCCCCTCTCCTGATCAGTCCTTGGTGTAAGGAATAGCCACTGTCATCTGTATTTTGAACCGCCAACTTGGTCAGAAGAAGTTGCATTTCATCGTCCAACACATAAGAGTTGAGAATTTCCCTTAACCAATCCGGAATCACCATAGAAGTTGTCTGCAGTGACAATATGTGACCGACTCGCGACAGGGCATCGGCAACAACGTTTTCCTTCCCTCGGCGGTATACCACTCGGAACTGCAGACCCATGAACTTGGCCATCGCTTTCTTCTGAAGGTCCATTTGCAGGTGCTGACTCTCCAAGAAGCATAAGCTGCGATGATCCGTCTGAATGATGAATTCACGACGTTGCAAATACTGTCTCCACCGCTCAACTGCAAGTATAAGAGCTAAGAACTCCTTCTCATAGATACTTAGGTGCTTATGCTTCTGACTTAACACCTTGTTGAGATATGCGACAGGATGCCCCTTTTGCATCAAGACCACTCCAAAGCCCACTTCACTAGCGTCTGTCTTTACTGTGAACACTTCTTCAAAATCCGGTAGCGCCAACACTGGCGTTGTAGACATCATTCTCTTCAATGACTGAAATGCTTGCTCCGCCTCAGGCGACCAAACAAACATCTTCTTCTTGAGCAAACTTGTTAGCGGTTTAGCTACAGACCCGTAGTTCTTCACAAACTTACGGTAATATCCCGTAAGTCCAAGGAATGACCGGAGCTCGGTTAAAGATTGAGGAACAGGCCAGGACACCATTGCTTTTGTCTTCTCCAGATCAGTGGCGACCATGTCTTTCGATATAATGTGTCCCAGGTACTGCAGCTCGGATTTGACAAAGTGACATTTAGAGCGCTTCAAGAAAAACTGATGTTGCCTTAAGACTGAGAAGACCAGTCGAAGATGTTCCATATGTGCCTCAAAAGATGAACTATAGATAAGGATATCGTCGAGGAACACAAGAACAAACTTCCGCAAGAACGGCGCCAATATCATGTTCAGCGCACGTTGGAACGTTGTCGGCACATTCGTGAGGCCGAATGGCATCACTTTGAACTGAAAATGTCCATTGTGGGTCTTGAACGCTGTCTTAAACTCTTCTCCCGCCTGCATCCGTATCTGATGGTACCCTGCACGAAAGTCCGAACTGGAGAAATAGACTGTAACTGCCAATTCATCTAAGAGCTCATCAATTAGTGGCATTGGAAAACGGTTCTTGATTGTCATTTCGTTGAGCTTGCGGTAGTCCACGCAGAATCTCCACGACCCGTCCTTCTTCTGCACCAATAGCACCAGCGACGCAGACGAGCTGACGCTCTGCTCGATCATCCCGGCCTCTAGCAACTCCCTCACCTGTCGCTCGATCTCATCCTTGTGCAGTGGAGAGTAACGATAAGGACGAGCATTCACTGGTATAGCTCCCGGAATCAACGATATGACATGATCATATGGGCGTGGAGGAGGTAGAGATTTGGGCTCTGCAAACACATCACTGAATTCAGATAGTAATGCTGTTACTGCGTACTCCCCTTTTGTCTCCCCCACAACTTCTTTCACTCCATCCCCTGGCTATACCACCACCATCTACCATACTTCATTCCCAACAATCCACTTCCTTAGTTGTGCCGCCTTTAACTCCTTCAGTTCTTCAAATATGTGCTGTTGCACTCCGTGAAGTAACACCTGTTTATCTCCTACAGCAAAAGGCAGTTGTCCCTTCGCCCAATCACACACCATCGGACTGTGTTCTCGAAGCCAGTCCATGCCCAATATTCCGTCATACGCCCCCAACGGTAGTACTCTCATATCAGTATAGACTGAGTGTCCTCCGCACCACCACGGAACTTGCGGCACCACTGCACTACTCACCAGTTGTTCTCCGTTTGCTACTTTCACCTACACTGGTTCACAGCTCCTCTGTACCAGTCCTGCCCGATCGACAAATGCTGAATTGATGAACGACACCGAACTCCCAGAGTCCACCAATAAGAGGAACACTTGCTTCTTCACTAAGGCCCTAATTCTCATGCAGCTCTTCCCCAACGTTCGCGCCAGCGCATGAACAGACAGTAGGGAGCACTCCTCTTCTAAACTATCTTCCTTTGCTAACTCCACTAATGTCTCCTCCGTCAACACCATAGTTAAATCTTCTGCTGTCAATTCATTTAGCTGTTGGGTCCCCTTCTTCGGACACCGTGCCGCATGGCCCGATTCAAACTTCCCACCACAAGTGAAGCACAACCCATTTGCTCTCCTATAGTCTCGTAATTGTCGCTCCTTCGACACTTCCATACCACTCACACCCATGCGACCTTCTGTCCACTCGCATATCGTAGCTCTTCAAACTCTGCCAAATACTCATCCAGACTTCCTTGTTGCCGTAAGTGCAGCAAATCGTACATGGCGCAGGGATATTCATAGGACCTGAACTTCTCGCGTACTGCCCGAGCGAAGTGACCCCAGTTGCCCATCTCCTCCGACAACTTGTATACCTGCAACCAACGAGAAGCGTTCCCCTCCATGTGCATCGACGCCGCCCTCACCCATATTGCCCCATTCACCTCATAGATGGAAAAATAGTCACGACACTTGTCCAACCAGATCGTCGGATTCTCACCGTTGGACTTGGGGAACGACAATTTCGGCAGCGCACGATCGCCACCAGGTCCTGGACCGCGCGGTCGAGGAGGATCTAGAGCAGTCTCCCGTGGAACATGACCTCTCCCCATCATCTGCCCTTCGCCGCCCCTCCTGGCACCTCCCTGCTCCCTCAACCATCGGTCTCCTCCGTGCGGGCTCTCCTCCTGCGACCCCCCAAGCACTCCAGAGTCAGATCGGCTAACCTCTTTGTTGTCTCCTCTGCCTGCCGAAACAGGATGTCGCGCTCTTTACCGGCCTGCTCCGCCAAGGTTGTCGCCAGCTCTTGATGCCGCAACATCTTCTGCTGTGTAATCTCCATCGCATCCATGCGTCGAGAGATGTCGTCCATGGTGGACAACATATTTGCCCAGCGCTCTCCCTCCGCCCATCTCGCTTCTTCCATCGCGTCGAGCACGAACTGCGTCTGAACTGATGGCTTCGCCGGCGCTGTGACGATGAAGTTTAGGAACCCCGCCGCCGCAAAAATTTTGTGGCCTCCCGCTCACACCCCACTCACCCCGCCGCCGAAACTCTGTGGCTCTGATTACCAACTGTGGTGGCCCCTTGCCCCCGGACGCTACCCGGGGCGTGAACGCACGCACTTTGTAGCGACTCGGCGATCAAACGTGGAAAGAAGATGGCGTGCGACACAAGAAGGTGGAGAAACTTTTCTCTTTTTTTCTTTTCTGTTCATGCCTTCCGCATATCCCGGTTCGTACATATAAAGGGAAAGGAACGTAACAAACTCACTCTCTACCATTGGCCCTACATCTGACCACCCGGGTCCACCCCATACTCACGTACAACCCATATTCGCGCTCGCAGGCGCTACATCTTTGCCTGCTTCTGGGTCGTCGTTGCTGCTTCAGACGTCGGGGAAGCTGCCGCAACCTCGTCTTGATTCATCGACGGATCTCCTGGTTGTGGGTACAGACCGACCTGATTGGTGATAGAAGAAATAGTTAAAACGATCAATGTTCGTACAACAAGTTCCAGCCTTAATTATAACAAAAACAAACACTTTTAGATTGATCGCACGACAATTAATGAAGCGGCGTCGGGGACGCACCTCCTTGATATCTTCGGGTTCGATGAAACGGAGCGGAAGGGCAAACTCTGGAGGCGGGACAACTCTATACAGCCCCCTCCGGATCTCCGCCTGCCTATGGATCGCAACCACGGCACTTTCAGCGGTCCTGAAGACGTTCAGCGCGTCGCTTGCGAAATTGCAGTGAGCAATAACAACCACCTTGATGTCGCCGAACGGCGCCAGATCGGCGCGCACTTCGTCGGCCAGGCGAAAGAACCCGAGGTACTGGCCCAGGACGCAGCGACGGTCGAGGTCCAACAGGTCGCCGCCCATTACATTTTCTACATTTACTTAAATAAAAACATTTCTCAAAGATGTCTCTACATATCCCAAAATAGCCGTCTAGAAATGACTAAACTCAGCAAATTTTGCTCTGCAGCTCAAATTTCCTGAGTATATTTACTTTTGTACGGCTATTTCAGAATACCTAGAGACACATTTATTACTATACTTTCTTCAATAATTACATTTCCAAAATATATCTCTAAGTATTTTAAAATAGCCGTACAAAAATGACTATGACTCAAAATTTTTGAGACGTCCGAGACGCTGACACGTGGCTAATCGTCCATGGTGTGGACGTCCACGGTAGGGTGGTTGATTGGCAAAAAAAAGTTTTTTTATAGCTAATGATGTCTATTCGTTATAAATTGATATTAAAATGGAAAAAAGTTCCCGATTTGCAACCAATATACTTATGGGACTCCAAAGAAGCCCATCAAGCCGAAACTACTCAGATTGGCCGATTACCAAAGAAGCTGGGACTACTGCTGCTTTGAATCGTGCAGTCGCACTCCCGCTCTCACCATGGCCCAACTGCTAATCTCGTTAAGAAACCAAGCTGATGCGGCCTTCCCGGATCAATCTCCATGATTTGTTCCGTGTTGAGATTGATTTGCAAGAGAGAAAGGAGATTATCATTCAACAACTTCTTTCATTCATTCATTCTTCTATTTATATATTGCAAGGAGACACTATTCAAGGGGCGCAACCGACGGCAAGGAGGCACCGCTAGCAACCGCTGGCGATGGAGGTCACGTGGGCATAAAATATACTGTAACACTCCCCCTTGAACACTTGAGCTCCATGTTGAGTGATATCTTCGAAAAAACCCAATGGGAAAAATTTGAAGATATTATATAAATATATACATAGTAAATGTTGTGTAAAAACTCTTTAGATTTTATAGAATAGGAGAAAACACAAACATAAAATGTCATAATTGTTTTCAAATAAAAACCCTAGTGGAGAAAATAAGAAAACAGACATTTTGTTGCATTCTCATTGCCTTATTAAAACTTATTATAAGAAACCTGAAAAGTAAAACTCACATAAGAAAAAGAGTATAATTTAATGCTTAAATGTCAGGTGGCTTTCGATGAATCCCTCCCTGAATCTTACAAATCTCTAAGTCTACACATACCAATACCCTCAACACATTTAGAAAATGTGGAGTATGGTAGGGACTTAGTAAATAAATCTGCTAAATTATCACATGACTTAGTTTGTTAGAGATCAATTTCTCCATTCACCTGAAGTTCATACAGGTAAAATAGTTTAGGAGCTATGTAAAAACTAATATATCCTGACTGCATCTGAGTAATGCATGCTGCATGATCTTCAAAGATAATAGTTGGTGACTCAAAGGACCCAATGCCACTTAAGATTTGAATATGATTAATCATTCTACGTAGCCATGCATATTCACGTGCGGCTTCATATAGTGTTATGATTTCGAAGTGATTAAAAGACGTAGTAATTAGAGTCTCGTTAGACAACTTCTAAGAAATTACCGTCCGTCCGCATAGAAATACAAAACGTGTTTGTGATCTACCATTGTGAGGATCACTTAAATAACCTGCATCAGCATAGCCAATGATGTTTAGATCTTTATTATTTGAAAAGAATAGTCCAAGATCTTGTGTACCTTGAAGGTATCTTAAAATATTCTTCACTCCATTCCCATGACGCATGGTAGGAGCGATATTGTATCTTGCTAATAAATTGACTGTAAAAGCAATATCGGGTCTTGTACTATTTCCAAGATACATAAGTGCACCAATGACACTAAGGTAGGGTTATTCTGAACCCAACACCGCTTCTCCTTCTTGGCACGGTCGAAATGGATCTGTATCAATTTTTAAACCTCTTACTACTATAGGAGTTTTAGATGGATAAGCTTTGTTCATATCTAATTTCTCTAATACTTTATGAACACAAGATGATTGGTGTATGAGAATGCCCGTATGAAGGTGCTCTAGTTGTAAACTCAAGCAAAATTTAGTTTTACCTAAATCCTTTTAAGATGGTTTTTTGCCTCTTTAATATCATTCTCAGTGCTAATGATATTTAAATTATCAACATATACTGAGATGATGAAAAACCCAGTTGAGTATCTACGAATAAATACACAAGGACAATCATTATTAGTATAGTAGCATTTGTTTAAAAGGAACTCTTTCAGTCGGTTATACCACATCCTTCCAGACTGTTTCAGAGATATATAAAGACTTATTAAGTTTAACACAAAACATATTACGATCTACTTTTCCATTCGGTATGTGTATCCCATTGGGAACCTTCATATAAATATCTGAATCTAGTGACTCATATAAATATGCAGTCACGACACCCATCAATTACAAAGATAGATGTTTTTGTGTTGTGAGATATATCAAGTACTAGAAAGTTATTCCATTCATAACAGGAGAATATGTTTCATTAAAATCAATGTCGAGTCTCTACGTAAACTCCTGTGTAACTAGCCTTGTCTTGTATCTCACAACCTAATTGTTTTCATTCTGTTTTCAGATGAAAACTCATTTAAACCCAACATGATAGGTTCGAGGAGGAGTAGATATTACGTTACTGAATACCTCTTTTTTTAAGTAAGTAAAATTTTGCCTTGATTGCTTCTTTCCATTTGATCCAGTCCGAGCATTGTTTACACTCTATCATGGTCTTAGGATCAGGATCTTGAAGAAGAACAACTATCATGATTGAAAATCATAAGCTGACAACCGTTGTACTACGATCAATTAATTATCCAGAACTAATTCGTGAAACCCACAAATTATTTTTGTCAGCATAGACAGTTCGAGCCGCTTTGTTGACGCGATTTATAGCATGCTGAAGTACCACTGCACATTTGATAATGAAATGCACTAGACAACACAACAAGATGTCATTTCAGTAAACGGTACTCCCTCTGTCTCCAAAAACTTGTCGTTTTGTAGTTTATTTTAAACTACAAAGCGATAAGATTTTGAAGACGTAGGGAGTATAACATATTACAAGGTCATCCCAGTATACACTACGGATCATTGTCATTTACACAACATTAAAGATTCAGAGAAATGAAGAGTGATGATTCCAAAGCAGATACTTATCCAGCAGGTGTGGTGCTCGGGGCCTCAAGAAGGCTCACAAATTTCTCTTCCACAAAATCTACAGTCACGACTTCCGGTGCAGACCAGCAATCAGTGAATCCCAAACGAATCCAGCTCTCAGGTGACAACTTCAGGAATTTGAAGACAACCAATGCAATGCCCGTCTTGACATGATCGATCATGGAAAAACACATGTCTCCGAAGCATAACAGCCTGCTGCAGAGATCAAACCAGTTCGTACCAACATCACTTCCAAACACAAAAAATGCACTGTTCGAGATATCCTCCTATTGGAAAACAGTTAGATTCTCTATAGCTTATAATTCAACGAGACAACAAGCGATCCGACTGATGTCTTCCTTACTGCACTCCCTGAAAAATGATGGTCTAGAGGCGGCGCTGGAGGAAGTTCTTAACATCAGATAGAGCAAGAATGTAATCAAGCTTGTTCTGGCCCTCACGAGGGAGACCATAAGAGAGCAAATTGTAATATGTAGCATGAAAAAAATCAGGTGACAAAAATAATATAATTTCATAAAAATAGTTATATCTACTGGTCTTCACATCAGGGTCACAGGGAACAAAGGTAAGGTTTAAAATTAGGGACTGTCTAAATTCCAGGTGCCTAAATTTAAGAAAATTTCAGACACCATGTAATTAGTAGCTAATTACTATCATTAATCACCAATTCTTATAATTAATTATTAACTCTTAATTTTCTAGGTTAATCAATCACAAAATTATTTGTTTTATTATTTTATAATTAACATAATCCTTACAATTTACGAATTAACAATTAACAAATTAAACAAAAAAATTGTTAGTCATCAATCTTCTCTGTCTCGTCGTTGTGCACACGAGCTCTCTTGGGATCGCCTGAAATGTAGGAGCGCCTCAGGCGCATGAATTTTAATATTCTCGTTAAAATTAAATAGCAGTTTAAGAACGATTTTCAAATCAAGTATACCAAATACTCCATTTGTTGCCTGTCTGACTTCCCATTCTCAAAAAGTGTTAAACTACATGGCTAAATGTTCTGATCCAATGCACTTTGGATAATTGGAAAGCAAATGCAATTTCGCGCTATCCATTGAGAAATGACAATCGTTGGAGCTTCCGAGATCAGATCAAAACCAAAAGCTCTGGATGAACATATGATTTTGCAACTAATTCACACCTCTTAAAAGACCAGGGCCGGGCCGATAAAATCCGAGGCCCTATACAAAATGTTAAAATGAGGCATCTGCACACTAAATCATTAATTTTCTTCTGAGGGCAAGAAGGCACGTTCTACTTAATACCGACAGTTTAAACTATATATTTGATGTATAGATTACTGATGTGCGGTCGCCAAGGAGTTGAATTAACGCGAATTTTCCAAGCTACTCTTTCCATCCCCAAAAATTATCACTTTGTAGTTCATTTTGAACTATAAAGTGACAATTTTTTTAGAATGAAAAGAGTACATCATATGCGAATAGAGAATACTGTGAATAGAAATCAGTTACTCCCTCATGATCTAATTAATTGACGTTCCGACCAGTTCCGTGAACTAAAAAACTACTAGAAAAACGTGTCTGGACGTCAAATAAAACGCAGGAGGGAGTACTACCTTAGACTAGAAGGCCATCTACATTGAACAACTGCCATCTGATTTCAGCAGTAGTAGAAAAAGAAAACCATCGAACCCGGCGACCGCCGCCGCGCGGCCGGCGACGCCCACGCCTCACAAGCCGAGCGATGCCGCTGCGGAAACCGCTGACGGCGCTGCTCAAGTCGGCGTCGCGGCCGGAGCACCTGCTCCAGCTCCACGCCGCAATGCTCAAGTGCTCCCACTTCCCGCACCACGCCTTCCCCACGGCGAGGCTCCTCGCCTCGCCGCTCGCGCCACTGCCCTACGCGCTCTCGCTCTTCGCCGCCGTCCCGAGGCCCACGCTCTTCCACCACACCGCCCTCCTCCGCGCGCTCTCCGCGTGCCCTTCCCGCGCCTCCCTCGCCGCTTCCCTCTCCGTTCTCGCGTCCGCGCGGGCGCGCCTGCCCGAGCTAGACGAGTTCGCGTTCCAGCCGCTCCTCGCGCTCTGCGCCAAGATCCCCGGTGGTGACGCGGGGGCGGCCTCGCTGGGCAAGCAGATGCACGCTCTCGTGCTCCACTACGGGTTCCTCGACGTCCTGAGCCTGCGGAACGTGCTTTGCCACTTCTACTTCTGCTGTGGCTGCGGGGACACGGCGGATGCGGTGAGGCTGTTCGACGAAATGCAGGAGCGGGACGCCGTGTCGTGGAACACGGTGATCGGGGGCTACGTCAGGGCGGGGCACGCGGGTGCGGCTGTGGAAATGTTAACCGTGATGAGGTGCTGCACTGTGGATGTCAACGTGACTGCGGTGGTCACCCTCGTCGGGTGCGGTTGGCGAGGCGAGTCGGTACATGGGCTCTGCATCAAGGCGGGGTTCTACGAATACGACGTGAAGGTGAAGGCTGCAATGGTGGGGATGTACGCGAGGCTGGGGAGCGTTGAGACGGCGAGGAAGGTGTTTGATGAGGCCGTCGTAAGAGACTTGGTGCTGCATAACTGTATGGTGGATGGCTATGCTAAGACAGCGCAGATTCAGGAGGCGCTGAGCTTGGTGGACAAGATGAGACAGCAAGGAATGAGACCAACTTCAGGGACGCTTGTTGGTCTACTCTCAGCGTGCGCAGCATCTGGGGCACTGGAAACCGGTCGCCGCATCCATGTGCAAGCTGAGGAGGCAGGGCTCGAGCTTGACACTACGCTTGGGACAGCACTCATGGACATGTATTTCAAGTGCGGGTGCCCCAACGAGGCATTGTCAGTCTTCGATTCAATGCATGATAGAGATGTGAAGGCATGGACAGCGGTGATCATGGGGTTCGGGGTCAATGGACAGTCGGGAGCCGCGATCTCCCTGTTCTGCAACATGGAGGAAGACGGTGTCGCCCCTAATGAGGTCACCTTTCTCGCACTGCTGAGTGCTTGTAGCCATGGAGGGCTAGTGCAGGAAGGGAAGAGGTTCCTCGAGAGTATGGTGCTACAATACGGCTTATTGCCTGGTCCCGAGCACTACGGCTGCGTCATTGATCTAATGGGAAGAGCAGGGAGGTTAGACGAAGCATATGAGCTCATACAAAGGACATCATCCCAGGGTGATGCCACGGCATGGAGAACCTTGCTTGCGGCCTGCAGAGTTCATGGCCATGTCGAGATGGGGAGGATGGTGCAGGCACGGCTGGACGCCATGGGCCACTACCATCCATCAGACGCCATTCTGATGTCGAACTCGTATGCATCACAAGGCCGATGGGATGAGATAGCGCAAGTAAGGGATTACGAAGAGCAGAAAGAGATGGTGGAGAAGAAGGAAGCAGGCCGTAGCTTAGTTTTTATGACTTGTTAACATATCCAGACTTGTGGTAATGATGAAGCAACAACCATCCACTGATCTCAGAGTGACACTCTCATTAAGAGACTATACCTTGTATGTAGTTTGCAGCAACAAGCAGAATAATTTTTAGAGCAGTGTATACTTGTACAGAGTCTACATTTTAAGTGATTAACATGTCTTCGGTTACTAGGTATCTATTCCTTTGAACTTCTGCCTAATATTTCCACTGTTCTCGAAAGTTTGTCGCTTTCTAGTTCAAAAATAAATAAATAAACGACAAACTATTGAGAACAAAGGGATTAATTACTACCGTACAACAAACTAATAATAACATATTGCTCTCGTTGAAGGACCAACACGAACACTAAATTCATCTGATACAGAAAGGTAATGGTATTTACATGCAACTTGTCAAGGCACAAAGATGCACATGTCTCTTTAGTATACTAGCTACAATGGGAAACATGCAACAGTCGTTAAGCATTGTCTTGGCCATCTTCCGCTCCACTGTCAGTAGTGCCACTGCTACATTGCTCATCTTCCATTCTTGGAAGGGCTGGATACACTTGCCCAGGCAAAGTGACCGTTGTTGTTGGGTACCTTGCCTGTGGCCGTGTCACATGATTGGATATTTCCCGGTCTGGCCGTCGTTCATTGTCTTCAGTGGCTGTTGTTTCTGGGAAGAGCTGTAGCTCTCGCCGTGGGGCGGCATAAGAGGGATCAAGGACTGCTGACTGCTGCAGTGGGAGTGCCATTGTTGTGATGACTGGCGTATGTGGAGATTGTTGCAGTGCAAACACTTGGGTTGCAGGATGAGGCACCGCAAGATTTGATCTGGTTGTGCCATGGGTCCAGATAGGGTTGCCTTCAAGCCGCACCCTAAGCTCATTTTGAAGATCCAATATTTCATTGCGCATCGAACTGTTTTCATCAAATAGTTCATTTCTCTCCAATGCAACCTGTTTGTACCGTGAAGGAAGTGCAATTGAATCAGTGCTGAGGAAATATCAAGTTTCTTGG
Source organism: Tuctoria greenei (assembly GCA_036927565.1). NCBI lineage: Eukaryota > Viridiplantae > Streptophyta > Magnoliopsida > Poales > Poaceae > Tuctoria > Tuctoria greenei. The sequence continues at coordinate 218,537,700 of JAYESD010000005.1, read as the reverse complement.
AGTCGTGATATTGGCATGAATTATTTGTTGATATATTCCGTAATGATGTTACCCAGCTTGCATTTCAAATTTACACTGATGGAAATGGACCCCTAGGAGGATAGCAAATTATGAGCACAAGAAAAATGTGATCCAGATTTTCTTGTTCACGAAGTACTATTAAAAAATTATCAAATTATTCAAAAGTTGACGGCTACTTCCCAAAATAGCATTACACGACAGAATTGGAGAAATGAAAAGAGCAGCTTACATAATGGGATTCATTCTTTAGTGCACTGTTTTCCTTTTGAAGAGATTCTACTTGAGAAAATAGATCCTTCAGAATTCTGGTAGTGTCGCTCAGTATGCATGCCTTCCCATTGTTCTGCCTATCAGGTTCTGGAAAAAAAAAGATGGATGAAGTGTATTACTTAGAAAAAATATAAATTCACCTTTCAAAAAAACAGAGATTGAGAACTTGTAGAGTTGAGGCAGATAATCAATCATCAGATAAATAGGCTCATTAGGTACAAATTGTATATCTTAAACTCTGAAGGGTAGGTTGTATCAGGTTCTGAAAAAAGATGGAGTGCATTGCTTAGGAAAATATAAATACACCTTCGAACAAAAATGGTGATGGGTAGTTATAGAGCCGAGACACCTAATCAGTCATCACAGAAACAAAGCATATTTGGCACAAATTTCATATCATATAAACTGTCAAAGGTGGGATTGGCAATTTGTCCAGAAGACCATGTAAACACAAAAGTTCATTTGAACCTTCACACTTGTAATTTCACTCAATTCTGAAATTAATCTAGACTTCGAAATTTCAGACAGCTCTACTTTGACAAACACAAATTTAACTGAGAGAACATTTTTGTGAAGCAACTGAGAGAACATTAAGTACACAAATGTCTGCCTCCACCTGAGTTTCATACTACACTTACCTGGTGGAAGTGACATGACAGTCATAGAATAACATCCAACATAAAAAGGTATCGTGAATTCATATTTCATAAATTTGTAGCAAAACACGTATCTAGAAATACTACATTGACCTGGAGAATGGAAGTGATATAACAGGAGAGGGAAAATGACTACATTGATATGCAGCCAAAACTAATGTTGCTGGAGCCTCAGTTTGTAATAAAACACGTACCAAGCATTTTTCCCAGCTCATCGAAGAGATCATTCTGCGTGTCCCGCTTACGTTTCTCCCTCTCAGACTTGTGCACTTTCTTTGGAACCTTCTTTTCGCACTTTTTGTTCGAAATAGGTCTGTCAAATTCAAATGTTCAGTTCATTTTCAGGATATGGTTCAAGATGAAGCAGTGCTAGAAGTTGGTTGCATTGCATCAGAATATAAAAAACAGAACCTGTTCTCCATGGACTACAACCACAACATGAAAGAAATTTTTATAGCTTCCTACGAAGGAATTACTATCCATTATTAATGCAAAAAACTACATCAGTTATCACTAGTCTGCGGAACAGCAGCAAAGCATGCACCGACAACGTGTTCAAATTTGCCATATCTTAATGTATTCGGTTCTGCTCACATTTCTACCCAAACTGCAGCGGTAAGTAAGAAATTCTGTACAAGTGCGTGCTCCCACAACACCTACATAATACCTCACAGGTACCAAAATCCAAAATCGAAAGAAACACTTCGCAATGTTTTCACATGTTTTTTTGCCTTCGCATATTACATATACACCCTACAATAAGACTTACCCCTGGACGAGCTCCTCCGCCGGGTCCCGGGCGGCAGAAGAAGAAGAAGGAGGAGGAGCAGGAGAAGAAATCGTGGGCGGGTGGCGGGTCCCCCGGGACGGACGACGTCGTTCGGGGGATGGGCGTTTCGATGAACTGTGGGCCACAGTAGGTGGTGGCCCACGAGACGGTGAAAGGGGTGGGTGGGAGACTTCGGTGGGCACGGCGGGATGGGGACACGTGGGGGGCGTGTGGAAGGCACCCACCGGTGCTCCGCCCTGGCGCGTGCTACCACGTGGTTGCCGGATGACGTCGCCACCACCACCACCGCCGCATGTGCGACCACTCCCTCACTCCTTCCAAAGTGCTTGGTTTAATAATACTCATACCATGTGCATTTGAATAAAGTGTTTTGGTATATATAGTTTCAAATAATCGAAGCTTGTTTCTACAGAAAACATATATCTACACAAGGTGCAGGAGAGTAGAAGATTAAGTGCCAATTCATTTTGGCCTTGCTTGTCAAGTTTTTTTATCACATAATTTTCCATGCTTGGTGAAAGTCCAGTCAAAAGTGCGTGCTGGATCGTCGCGGGTCGCGCGATGCATGGCAGGGACGCGTGGTGGGCACACGCATCCAGGCGGCGCCGTCAGTTTTTCTGGCACCCACGGGCTGGGCTCGTGCAGCATTGCCTCCTCGCGGCGCCTGCAGCCTCCGTCGCGTGCTCCGGCCACGTCCCACACGCAGCGCCAAGGGGCGTCCACGCCGCGCTCATGGTTTTCCAAATCCAACAGCAGGAGCAGATCGAGACCACGTATATAAAATAAAAATGGAGCAAGTTAGGCTAAACGACGGAGCCTGCAATAGGTTAAGCACCGAATGCACTTTAGCTAGTAGTACTTCAACCGCATGGAGAGGTATTTTGAAACAATCTCGTCGTCTAGTGTAAGCTTACTTGCATCAATGGCACGAGGACAGACAGCAAGGAGACCATAAGACAAAGTCATTAATCGAGACATTTCTCATGTACATTTGAACACGTCGCCATTTACACCATGATATTGATTGCCCAATAAAATATTATCATGGATAACTTTTCAGAAAGAGAGTTAACATGCAACCACAGAAGGGTGATCAACGGTGTCCTTCTTTGGGCGTTCAGAAGAAACTTCTGTGGGAATCGACGATGGAGCACTCCGCAACTCTGTTCTTGCGAACCGGGTTCAAATTTTACTAGTTGGCTGCTGCAGGTACTTCTATGGTTGGCTTCTTCTTGAAGTTAAGCTGAGCTTGCCTCCTGGGCTTGGCAGGGTCTGAACACGAAGGAGAACAATTAGATCCGTGAGGCATTTGGCAGGATTAGGAATGCATTGACAGAGATGTGACCAGCGTGAAGTGCAAACCTGGGTCGGTTTTGGTTTGCTTGTTGGAGGACAGAACCGATGACTTCCACTCATTATATGCTTGTTTGTCCATTTTCTTCTGCCTTTTGTGAGTCGGTAACTGATATTGAAGAAAGTGACATTGCAAAAAGCCAATTAGTAAAAATTGGCAATAAAACAATCCAAGTAGACATCACCGAAATAATCTTGGCAGGAAGGATAGATCTAGATCAGGCTCTAACACATTAACATAAGGATTAGGTGCAGTTCCATGTTGCTTGTTATTACATAGGAGACAAACAGGGAAATCCATCACAGCTTTTCTGAAATACTTCTCTGAGAAAAAGAGTGACATGTGTAATGTGTTCATACATTCTTACAGAAGAGAAAGGACTGATTTGAGTACTGGTTTTATGTTTCTTTTGGTTCATATAAGACTCCAGAATTCTAGCATGGACCACTACTTCATCACACTTGACTGAAACCATGGGACATAATGATCACTGAAATAATCAGATGGCTGGAGCCAGAATTGATATGCAGTAATAAAGGTTTTGATGAGGATTTCACGCAGGCCAAGCCAAATATAGAGCTGATACAGCTATAATGTATGATCAGTCATTGGCATTTTGTTATGATAGTGTCGGTACCCTAAAAACCATACACCCCCTGAGGTTACAAAGATCTCAAGGGAAGGACATCAACTCAAATTGAAGACCCTTGGGGGCCCACTCGCCAGACGTGACCGGACCCGCTTCTCCAACATGGTTAACCTCTAGGTTGCCACGTGTACTGTCAGCCCAGAGCTATTACCCGCAAGGGTGAAGCTCCGGGCCAAGTACTGAAACGGCACCTCCGGAGGTAGCCCCCGACCGAGAGAAGCTCCGGACATGACACGTGCCAGGTCACCTCGGAGCTTCCCGCTTCTCCCAAGCAAGCTCCGGAGCTGCCACGTGTCCATACGTCGGAGCTAAACCGCTTCAAATCACCGGGAGACGTTGTAACGGCTCCGGATCTCCAAAGGACAGCTGCAGACTTCAAGACCCGATTAATTATCATTAATTCCACATTAATGACACTTAATCGGATGATATTAACACCTGTAACGGCACTGTCGGAGCCGTTACAGGGTTATTAGCAACAATTAATCTCGCGTATCAATACTAGTAACCGCCAGGGCCACATGTCGGGCCAGGCTGACTTGTAACGGTTTGTCCTTGTGCTATAAAAGGACAAACCGACGATACACGGGAGAGAAAACTCTCGAACACTCTGAAGCTCACAAGTTAATACAACAAACACACACCCGTGGAGTAGGGTATTACGCTCAGGCGGCCCGAACCACGTAAACCACCGTGTCACTCGTGTCCAAATCGCATTTCACTTTCTTAGATCTCCGCGCGCCCAGACCGAACCACAAACTCCTTCAAACACTTCTCATAGTGTTAGGGGATCTGCCGACTCCAACAGTCGACAGTTGGCGCGCCAGGTAGGGGCGCCTGAGATCTTCAAGAATGGTGAATTCAGCAGCTGGATCATCCAACGGGCAACCTGCTGCTCAGACTGTCGGAGGCAATCCCTCCAACATGCAACCACCGGCAGGAGCCTCAGTTCCAGCGGGAGTCACACTCCCACCACCACCATCTTCTCCGGCAAGACATGCCGAACGACATGATGGTGCACCGGCGTCACATTCTGCGCCGGCAAGTCGTGACAACCCAGAACACGCGCTCCATGCAGCGCGTGCTCTCCTTCAGCGACCACCACCTCCGGATGCATCTCAAGGTGCCATGGAGCAATGGAGAGCTGATATTGAGCATTTGGTCGCAGCAGCGGCCGAACGCCTCAACAATCAGGGTCCACCTCCTTCAGGGCGGGCCCCGTCGCAGCGACGAACGTTGTCTGGAAGACTTGGTCCACATGTCTCCAACAACCGAAGAAGAGCTGCGTCACAGCAAGTGACGTCGTTGCCCTCTGGGGCACGACGTGCCCATACTGCATCTCGGCTTTCGACACACGACCTCCGAGCGGAGCTTGATCGCCGATACCGCCAACAGGATGGCCGTGTCCACATCGAGCGAGCTCGAGAAAGACGAGATGCTCAAGATCTTTCTACTCTGGAAGGAGTAGGAGGAGGCTGTTCCGCCCTAGCCATGCACCTGCGTATGGTTAGATGGCCACAGAAGTTCCGGCCACACTTGCCGGAAAAATTCGACGGGACTGTCAATCCCGTAGAATTTCTACAGATATACTCCACTGCGATCCTAGCAGCTGGAGGAAATGAGGCTGTAATGGCCAATTACTTTCCAGTGGCCTTAACTGGGACCGCTAGGTCCTGGTTTATGAGCCTTCCGCCCAACTCTATCGACAGTTGGGAGGAGCTATGCCGCCAGTTCACCGCCAATTTCGGGAGTTCATACACCCGTCCGGGCACCGAACTGGACCTTTTTGCGGTCGTGCAAAAAGGAGGAGAATCTTTGCGGTCATTCATCCAGAGATTCTCTCAGGTACGTAACACAATCCCTTCTATCTCAAGCGCTTCTGTCATTGTAGCATTCAGACAGGGTGTACGAGACAAGAAGATGTTGGAGAAACTGGCGATCAAAGAGATCACCAGTGTCACGGAGCTCTTCAGCCTGGCTGACAAATGTGCCAGAGCTGCGGAGGGCCGTGAAATGCACTCCAAACCAGCCTTGGAGGATCATAAAAAATCCTCCAAAGAAGAAGTCGCTACCTCCGGGAGTGGCAAGAAGAAAAAGAAGACCAACGGCAAGAAGAAGCCGTCGGCCGGCACATCCAACGTTGCAGCCACTGCAACTCCTGGTGGCCGGGGGCCACGCCCCGAGAAGCGACCTCGACCGTCTTCCGAAGACGGTGGCAAATCCAAGATGTGGTGCCCCATTCACAAAACGGGCAGCCACAGACTGGAGGATTGCCGGGAGGTCCAAAACCTTGCCGAGCGCTACCACAAGCGCCGGGAAGGGTCTCCCTTCCGTCAGAGGGAGGGAAAACAAAAGGTCGATGAAGCTCCGGCTGAAGAGGAGTTAGGGTTTCAAGACCCCAAAAAGGTCTTGAAAGCCGTCTACACCTCCGTCGACGATGATTCCGACGTCTCCGACAACGAACGTCGGAAAACCATGAACACCATCTTTGGTGGATCATGGGACATCACTTCTCGTCGCGTCATTAAGACCATGCGACGGGATATGGCTGCTGTAGCTCATACAGCTAGACCGGAGCCACATCGAAAGTGGATGGACACACCCATCACTTTCGATGCTTCGGATTGTCCTCAAAGCATGGTCGGAGCTGGCCAGCTGCCCTTGATGGTATCCCCCACCATCAACAACATCCAGCTCCATCATGTCCTGGTAGATGGAGGTTCGGGGCTTAATCTCATCAGCTTCGAAGCTTTCACTAAGCTTCAGCTTCGACCTTCAGACCTCCAGCCCTCTCGACCTTTCTCCGGAGTAGGTCCGGGGGCCATAACCCCACTCGGAGCTATCACTCTCCCTGTTACCTTCGGGACCCGGGAGAAGTATCGCACCGAAAAGTTGGTCTTCGACGTTGCTCAGATCAACTTACCATTCAACGCCATTTTGGGTAGACCTGCCTTGTACAAATTCATGGCAGCTGCTCATTATGGATACCTGGTGTTGAAGATGCCGACACCAGTAGGCGTTCTCCGGATCCGTGGAGATCGCACTGCCGGAGTAACTGCTCTGGAAGAACTCCATGCACTCACCACAGCGCAAGAGGAGGATTCCAGACAGAAGCAAGCCCCACAACCTCCGAGCATTCGTCAACGAGGCTCGACCTCTGCACCCCGTGTGCAGCCAAGCGGCGACACCGACATTCCCGTCAAAGTCGTCCAAATTGGTTCCGATGTCACTCAAACTACCCGCATATCGGGTGGCTTGAACGACAAATAGGAACTCGCGCTCATCACTTTCCTCCGGGCTAATGTTGACGTGTTTGCCTGGCAACCGTCACAAATGCCTGGGATCCCCAGGGAAGTGATTGAGCACAATCTGAAGATTTACCCCGACGCTCGGCCTGTACACCAGAAACCTCGGAAGCAATCTGTAGAGCGACAGAACTTCATCCGACAAGAAGTGAAGAAGTTGCTCGAAGCCGGATTCATCCGAGAAGTCTACCATCCAAAATGGCTGGCAAACCCAGTCGTTGTGCCTAAGGCCGGCGGGAAACTTCGGATGTGCATTGACTACACCACACTGAATAAGGCATGTCCAAAAGATCCATTCCCACTACCTAGAATAGACCAGATAGTGGATTCCACCTCTGGGTGTGAGTTGCTGTGTTTTCTAGACGCATATTCGGGATATCATCAAATCCGGATGTCTAGGGAAGATGAAGAACATACTTCATTCATCACAGTGGATGGATTGTATTGTTACACAGCCATGCCTTTTGGTCTCAAGAATGCAGCTTCAACTTTTGTACGAGCAATGTACAAAACTTTCGAAGAACTCATCAGAGACATAGTGGAGGTGTACGTTGATGACATTGTGGTCAAAGTCAAAAACAAGGAGTCCCTCTTGGATACCTTGCAGGCTGTCTTCGACAAGCTGCGGGCCACCCGCACGAAGCTAAACCCAGACAAGTGCGTCTTCGGGGTTAGTTCCGGAAAGCTTCTTGGTTTCCTGGTAAGTCACCGGGGTATAGAGGCTAATCCGGCGAAGATAAAAGCCATCGAAGACATGCGGCCACCAACCCGCATCAAAGACGTCCAAAAATTAACTGGATGTCTAGCAGCCCTCAGTCGATTCATTTCAAGACTGGCGGAAAGGGCACTTCCCTTCTTCAAGTTACTGAGGAAGTCCGGACCATTCCAATGGTCTGAAGAGGCAGAGAAGGCATTCCAGGAGCTGAAACAGTTCCTCACCACTCTACCAGTCTTGGTAGCTCCGAACCCTGGTGAGCCTTTATTGCTTTATATTTCAGCAGCTGACGAAGTCGTCAGTATGGTTCTGGTTGCGGAGAGACCGGAACTGCCCAATACTCAGGAATCCAGATCCCTTCGGGAGGATCCGGAGGTTCCCGAAAGCAGGTCTGGGTCCCAGCTCCCAGACTTGAATCCTCAAGAAGTCACTTCAGAGGACCCAGATCCTTCCGATAGGATCCAGGTCATTCCTGAAGAAGCTCCGAGTTCCTCCACCCAGAACCCGGAGGTCCTCGAATATAGTTTGGACCCCTCCGACAGGGTCCGGATCAATGGAGAGGAAGCTCCGGACCCCTCCGGGAGGGTCCGGACCGTTCAACGCCCAGTATACTTCATCAGTGAAGTGTTACATGATGCCAAGACTCGATACCTAGAGGTACATAAGATGCTCTACGCAGTTCTTATTGCCTCAAGGAAGCTTCGACACTATTTCCAAGCTCACAAAGTCTCGGTGGTAACCTCATATCCACTTCGAGCGATTCTGCATAATCCCAATTCAACTGGGAATATTGCAAAGTGGGCAGCGGAACTGGCTGAATTCGACCTCGAATTCATTCCAAGACAAGCAATCAAGAGTCAAGCGTTGGCAGATTTCGTGGCAGAATGGACTCCCTCTCCATCAAACTCTGGGGGCCCCAGCGAGCAGAAGAAGGAACCACAAGTTCCGGCCTTCACTAAGCCTCACTGGACCCTTTACTTCGACGGCTCCATGCAAAAGCAGGGAGCCGGAGCTGGAGTCCTTCTCCTCACACCAACCGGGGAGAAGGTAAGATACATGGTGCACCTTGATTTCAAGGCAACCAACAACATGGCGGAGTACGAAGCACTCATATATGGATTAAAGGTGGCACTATCCTTTGGTGTCAAGCAGTTGCTGGTCAAAGGAGATTCACAACTTGTTATCAAACAGGTGAAGGGTGAATGCTCCTGCAATAATCTCCAGCTGGCTGCTTATCTCCTTGAAGTCCAGAGGCTTCAGAAGGACTTCGAAGTCCTAGACCTTCACCATGTTCAGCGTGCTCACAACGCTGAAGCTGACGAACTCTCGACCAAGGCGTCAACCGGAGCTCCGGCTCCTGACGGAACCTTTGTCCGGAGGATGTCAAAACCCACAGTTCAGCCTGCCGAGCTGAACGAAGGGGGCGAGATCAGCATCCCGAAGCTGACGGTCCCGATGGCCCTGTTACCATGGCAGCCATCAAGGGTCGTAGGTGCTGCCGGAAGCTCCGAGCAACCCAGCACGCAAGACTCAAATGCTCAAGTCAGTTCCGATGCATGGATCTCGGAGATCCGGAACTACTTGAAAGACAACATCCTTCCTGACGATGATGTATCCGCTGACCGGGTAGTCAGATTGGCTAAAAGATACACGTTGGTAGAAGGGGATCTCTACCGGCGCGGTGCCAACGACATCCTAATGCGGTGCATCACAAGGGAAGAAGGCTGCGAGCTCCTCGCAGAAATCCATGGAGGCGAGTGTGGGAACCACGCGTCTTCCCGCACGCTGGTCGGAAAAGCCTTTCGGCACGGCTTCTACTGGCCAACAGCGCTCCAGGATGCTACTGAGCTAGTGAAGAAATGCAAAGCATGCCAATTTCATGCAAAGCAAATTCATACACCTGCTCAGCCCTTACAAATGATACCTCCTACGTGGCCTTTCGCCGTGTGGGGGATGGACATCTTGGGACCCTTCCCAAGAGCCGTCGGAGGTTACAAGTTCCTGTATGTCGCCATCGACAAGTTCACCAAGTGGCCGGAAGCTACTCCTGTTGTGACGATCAACAAACAATCTGCAATCAATTTTCTACAATCTATCGTGAGCAGATTCGGAGTCCCAAATAAGATCATCACTGATAATGGGACTCAGTTCACAAGCTCCTCATTTCAAGGATATTGCGAAGACCTCGGCATACAAGTTTGCTACGCCTCCGTAGCTCATCCTGCCAGCAATGGGCAAGCCGAGAGAGCAAACGCAGAAATCCTTAAAGGACTAAAAACGCGCACTTATGAGCGTTTGAAAAAGCACGGAGCTAATTGGATCGAGGAGCTTCCGCCCACTCTATGGGCTAACAGGACTTCTCCAAGTCGGGCAACCGGAGAAACACCCTTCTTCCTGGTGTACGGAGCAGAAGCGATCCTTCCTCCGGAGATCACCCTGGGTTCCCTCCGAGTCCGGACCTTCGACGAAGCCGCGCAGGACCAGCTCCGGCGTGAAGACCTAGACCTCCTCGAGGAGGGAAGGTGCCAAGCAGCTGTTCGGAATGCCCGATACCGCCAAGCTCTACGGCGCTATCATCAGCGGCATGTACATAACCGACAGCTCGAGGAAGGCGATCTGGTGCTACGGAGAATACTATCCAGAGAAGGGCAAAACAAACTCTCCCCCGGCTGGGAAGGACCCTTCCGAGTGATCAAAGTATCCCGTCCCGGAAGCGTTCGCTTGGCTACCGAGGATGGGACACCTCTCCCAAATCCTTGGAACATCGAGCACCTCCGTAAGTTCTACACTTAATTCCACGGAGGTGAGTCTTAAGTAACTTGAAGCGTATGTTATAGAGTCATTGTACAGAGTCGGGTAATTCCTCCGGGAGAGCAGCCGGACCTTTCCTGAAAGGTTTGAAAAGCTCATGCAACACTTGATACAGTCTCCGGACTAGAAGTGTAGCTAATTACCCTGGGTTAAACGAGAAACCAAACACACTTAGCCTGGTTCCGTACCCTAAGAGTGTACTCGTTTCCCATGTACCCCGGACCTATAATGAAAGACATCTTCATGTGAAATAGACTCCACGTGCATTCATTTTTGCATAGGCTCGACATTTTTATTTTTCTCTTTCTTGTCTATAACAGAAACGTGCAATTCTTAAGAAGTTCTAGTTTAACCGATTTATGTACGATTTGAGTTGAATTGTCGGATTTTTTAGATTTAAATGTCGTCTGTGGCCAACTCGCCTGAAAGCCGCCAAGCCATTCTAGGGCCGGAGTGCGCTATCGACTTAGCCTGGTCAAGCACCCTAAGTACGCCACTCTACCTACACCCCGGCAGGCCAAAGTAAGGTGGGTCCATGAACAATTAGATCTAAAAGAAAAGACAATTCACCCAATCATACTAAAAATCGTGTTCAACTTGAAATTCTCTTGAGAACCGTAAGCCGCAACGAAGTTATAGATAAGGAACGAATTTTACTGTTTTTCTTGGCCTAAGTGTGCAGGAAGAATAAACCCAACATTGATGGAGAAAAATCGGAGTTAACCAAGCTCCGACTCCCACCGGCGTTAACTTGAAGATGGTGAGAAGACTCTATCACTAGAGTCTGTTGCCAGCAAGCCAGGCGTGGCAAGGGTCATTGCCGGAGCTACTAAGCTCCGACACCTTGAAGTATTAACTATCGACACTCAACGTGTTGGTAGAGGCTATTGCCGGAGCTACTAAGCTCCGACAATGGGCAACGCCGGAGCTTCTAAGCTCCGACGACTTCAAGGGACCTTCACTATCGAAAACTTCGGACCTAAACTATACGAGTTCGAAGCAAATCTGTCTTCAACAAAAATCAACATCCTTTTGGTACATGTCCACAATCAAATTGTGCACATCTACCAGGGGGCCAAGTGAAGACAAAGATGTTGAAGACAAAAAAATGAAATTCACGAAAAATTGGGGATTTCATTTCATCAGAAGACCGGAGATTACATCTGGAGACAAAGGATTACAAAATTGAGGAAGAAGAGAAGATACAAATAAAGGCTAAGAAAGATAGTCCTAGACCCTATGGAAGAACTCAGCGACCTTCTGGGCGACCTCCGACACGCTGGCTCGGGTAGCTTCGCCTTCTCCTTCAACTGGGCCTTCAAGCACCGGGTCCAGAGGGAATCGGGGGTTCCGGCTAGTGTAGCACGTCAACACATATTCTGTGACGTTCCTAGCCAGGGATTGCCCCTCGACCTCCAACTGGTCCGCGATGACGTCGCCCACCTTGGAGAGCTTGCTGCCCGCAGCGCCCAACGCTTGCAGCGCAAGGTCCGGCTCCGGCTCCGGATCATCCGGAAGCACGGGGCTGAAACCCATCGGCGCTAGCGCGTCGTCGGCCTTGCTCAGGAACTCCCAAATTTGCAGGGAGTCCGTCTTCCTCAGGCCCTTCATCTCTTCCAAGGACCTCCGGGCCGCCGCCAGCTCCGAATTCTCGCGGGAGAGGCGCTCAACTTCTTTGGCGTTTTGCTGAATCTTCGCAGCAACCCGCTTTTCGAGTCTTCCGAGCTCCTCCTCCCGGAGGTGGATCTTGTTCCGGCGGTCGACCAGGTCTTTCTCCCTAGCCTCTATTTTCTTCTCCCGGGCGATGAGGGCACACTCATACTCGTAGAGTTCCTGCCCTCGCACCCAGGTCTTCTCCTCCTCTTCGAGGCAGCGCTCTTCCAATTTTTTAGCGCGCTCCTCGAGGCCCTTGTCCGCCAGAGCTGTCTTCTCGGCGAGCTCTTCTTCACGTCGCAAGACGTCATCCCGTAGCTCCAGGAGTTTTTGCTCCTCATCCTCGAGCCGCTTTTCCCTTCCCTCAAGCGCCTCTCGGCGCTTGATGAGTGCGGTACTGATGGCTTCGAGTTGATCGTACCGGGCGTTGGCCGCATCATTGGCAGCTTTAGCTTGGTCGTGGTACTCCCGGGATTGGGCGTCGAGGTTGTGAGTCATGCTCTCCCTCTCGTCCAGCATCTCACCCCAGAGCTCCAAGCGGACCTTCTCCCGCTTGATCCATTCCTTGTCCGCAGCAATCCTCGACTGCGCCAGCTTGGTCTCGAATTGGAGTCTATTACGCCACCTCCTCAGGGTTTGGCGCTCCTCTTCAAGAACCTTGCTGTCGTGGAAGAAGGCTAGTTGGACTTGGCGCAGACTGGAGCAAGCGTTGTCGATGGACATCGACAGCGAGATGGGCTCCGGACCTTCTGGGGTCTCCTCCGCTGGTTCCAGCGGGTCTTCATTTACAAAAATTGGGTCCCACTCTGCGAGAGCGGAACCCCGAGCTTCCAAGGCACTAGGGCCCTCCTCCGGGATGGCCTCAGTCGCCACTGAAGAAGGTCCCGCCACCAAATCTTCATTCGCCCCCTCAGGCTGGGGGCCGGCGACTTCGTTCAGGCACTCTGGCTCCGCCACGGGTACCATCGACGTCGTCGCCTCCAATGGCTCCGGCCGGGACGCTTCTTCTGAGGGGAGCTCAAGCTCCCCTGCCTCCACCACCACCGGCTCTGCAGCCGGCGCTCCAATAACTACCGGCCTTGCGACCGGAGCTTCAGAAGTAACCGGCTCAATTGCCGGAACCACTTCAACTTCCGGCTCGCACGCCGGGGCTTCAGCTGCCTCCGGCTCGACCGCCGAAGCTCCAGCATTTTCCGGCTCTGAAGCCGGGACCGCTACTTCCTCCAGCTCGACAGCCGGAGCATCTACTTCTGCAGCACCAGGGCCCGGAGCTTCAACCTCCGGAGCGGGTGCCGCTGGCGCATCTTCAATCCTGTGGTCCGGCGCTACCATGGGAACTTCTGGAGACGACTCGAGGTCCATGACCACGACAGCCGGCGCCGGAGCTGTCGCAGCCTCCGCCTGAGGCGGCACCGGGGCTGGAGCAGAAGCCCTCGCAGCCTCAGACACTGTGGCTGAGGGCGGAGCTTCACTCCCCTTCTTGGGAACGCTGCAGATGAAGAATGAAGAAATTGAGCAAACAGATGCTATAATTAAAAGTTAATTGAGGTAAGCAAGAAAAATTACCTTGGGAGGTTCACGCACCAGCTTGCGCGAAACCTCTTTCCCGGACGTTCCGGGCTGGCCACGGTCGGCGTAGGAGCTCCGGGAGGACTCCCAGGACTTGCCGTAGCCGCGGGCGTTTCCCGGGTCGGAGCTCTCCTTGACCGGGAGGAACTCCTAGACCTGGAGGCCCTCACCGCTTCTCGAACCGGAGTCGCCTGTCCGGAGCTGGCACCTCCGGAGGGACCCATCACGGGGACAGCCGTACTCCGGGAGGATCCCACCGCCGGAACAGTAGCGCTCCGAAAAGACCCCACCACGGGGACAGACGCTACAGCAGCGGAGGACCCTCCTTCCTGAGGACGGGGAACTGGCGGGGAAGTAGCAAGCCCGACGGACCTCCCGTCAGCATGACGCAACTTCCTCTTCCGGCTCTCTGGCTCCTCCGCCAGCTCCTTGCCCTTGCCGGTGACCTCAGCTCTTGGCTGAGAGACAGGGGCGGAGCCGCCTTCCGACAACCCGGGGATCGCCAACGAGGCGGTCGATCTTCTCTCAACGACGCCAAGGTCGTCAAGCGCGGGCATCTTCCGCCGGAGCTCCCTGCAGAACTCAACTTCCTCGTTCAGGGGGAGGAAAGCCGGTGGCGGAGTCAAGTACGCTCCGTCTACATCGATGCCGTGCTGGAATTTCTTGAGGTGAAACTCCAAGGACTTCCCCACCATGCTGGACTTCAACCCGGTTTCAACCCGGTCTTCGTCCATCACGCTGTTGAGGGCCCAGGCGAGCTTCTCCCTCCTCTTCAGCGGTGCCCACCTGTTGAACAGGAAGTTGCAGAACACCGCCTGGGGAGTCAATCCTCCCTCCACACATTGGCGGATCCTTGATAGGACGGGATCGAAGGCTGCCGCCAGCACCGGAACTTCGCTCCACACTGACGTGTCAATGCCAGGCAGACCTTCTGGCAGCTCCAACCGCTCGTGCTCCTCCACCCGGACAACTACCCAATCTTTCTTCCAGTCATCCCACTTCCCGGAAGGGAACGACCGGAGGTACTTGAACGGGCACTTCTTGCGCTTCACAAAGTAGTAGAAGCCAAGGTACTCGTCACTTCGGCCGGTGGTTTGGACGGTGAAGAAAGTGCGGAAGAGCTCGATGCAGGGAGGAATGCCCACCCACATCTCGCAGAAGTGGACAAAGATGGACACAAGGAGAAGGGAGTGAGGGCCAAGGTGGTATAGCTGTAGACCGTAGAAGTCCAGCAGCATCAAAAAGAAGGAAGAAAATGGTGGGATCAACCCCACCATGGCATACGATGAAAAGTATACCATTTCGCCGGAGTGCTCCTTTTTAAAGGGAAGCTCTCCTCCGGTGCGGATTGAACGGTTGAAGAAGTCCGACGACCACCCCATGAGGGTTCGGACCTTCTTCAGATCGCTCTCCGTCTTCAAACGACTCTCACGCAGACCCAACTCCATCGCAGCACAGCTAGGCGAGAGAAGAAAAGCAAAGCACGAGTTGGGAGTTTGAGCGCAAGAACAGATGGAAAGCGTAAAGAACTCCCGACGGTGCGCTTTCCTTCTTAAGTAAGCCCTCGCAACGCTTGGATGGAAACTGCAGGGGAGTTAAGCATACTACTCAAGAATTCGACCCAGCCGATGACAAGAGGGCCCGGGACCACCCTGACGATCAAGTCGAGGCTCTTACCCAGGCGAACAGTTGTCATCACGAGGCGGGAAACCCAAAGGCGGCGGACTGACAAGGCGCGCGGAACCGATACGGTTTCCGTATCGGGAACCGACGACCTTCAATTGCGAGAGATCCGCACGTCAAAGATCTTATCTGCCGCCTGAGGTGCGCCACGCGTCGGGACTCAACCATAAAGCCCCGCCAAAGGCACCTCCGAAGACTCTTGAAGACCCAGTTCAAGAGTCACAAGTATGGACCCACCTCCGGCGGAACGACTCCATCCCGTTGGCCTTCCCCGGAGGTAGGTCCAGGGGGCCACTGTCGGTACCCTAAAAACCATACACCCCCTGAGGTTACAAAGATCTCAAGGGAAGGACATCAACTCAAATTGAAGACCCTTGGGGGCCCACTCGCCAGACGTGACCGGACCCGCTTCTCCAACATGGTTAACCTCTAGGTTGCCACGTGTACTGTCAGCCCAGAGCTATTACCCGCAAGGGTGAAGCTCCGGGCCAAGTACTGAAACGGCACCTCCGGAGGTAGCCCCCGACCGAGAGAAGCTCCGGACATGACACGTGCCAGGTCACCTCGGAGCTTCCCGCTTCTCCCAAGCAAGCTCCGGAGCTGCCACGTGTCCATACGTCGGAGCTAAACCGCTTCAAATCCCCGGGAGACGTTGTAACGGCTCCGGATCTCCAAAGGACAGCTGCAGACTTCAAGACCCGATTAATTATCATTAATTCCACATTAATGACACTTAATCGGATGATATTAACACCTGTAACGGCACTGTCGGAGCCGTTACAGGGTTATTAGCAACAATTAATCTCGCGTATCAATACTAGTAACCGCCAGGGCCACATGTCGGGCCAGGCTGACTTGTAACGGTTTGTCCTTGTGCTATAAAAGGACAAACCGACGATACACGGGAGAGAAAACTCTCGAACACTCTGAAGCTCACAAGTTAATACAACAAACACACACCCGTGGAGTAGGGTATTACGCTCAGGCGGCCCGAACCACGTAAACCACCGTGTCACTCGTGTCCAAATCGCATTTCACTTTCTTAGATCTCCGCGCGCCCAGACCGAACCACAAACTCCTTCAAACACTTCTCATAGTGTTAGGGGATCTGCCGACTCCAACAGTCGACAGATAGCAATGCACAAAAAGAGTAATCTAGAATGTTATGCTACAGAAATGAGTTCCGACAGAAGAGATGGCAAAAAGCAATTATAATATATTTTTCATTAGATAAGGCATAAAATGTATCATATGTTGTGGCTCATGGCAAGCAATTCAAAAAGGCCGATAGTTTACACTTCAGTTGTCTTTAGCCAAGCTTGAAAAATGAAAATCAGAAAAAAAATGGGGGAATCAAGATTCATGAATCAGTGAGCAATGAGAAGTACTCAGGTATATACATCTAGCTCATCATGATCATCAGCCGAGGATTCATCCGACGAATCACTATCATCCTCATGTTTCCTTTTGCTTGGTAAAACATCTAGCAGTTCTACAAAGAAAAAAGGCAATTGTTCAGTGAGAAGCCCAGCGGTACTAACTTCAACAAAGAATCCATGAAAACAAATTATATGTGGCGTGCAATTCCTGACAGGTAAAGTGAATGGGTGGTCCTACAATTTAACTATTGGATAATAAATGGATGTGTAGGTACCTCTGTTCCCTTTGATGGACTTCGAATCCCTTTTCTCCTTAGCTATCCCAAAAACGTCAAAGCAGAGGTCTGCCATCGAAGTTGAAACCTGCAATTAGAACAAGTCAGGAAGGAGCAGAGGCACAGCACGCAAATTTGATTGAGAGCAAAAGTGCATAGCGTAGATATGTGCACAGAATCTACTGGGAGGACATTGATCAGGTACTTACCGTTGTAAATTCAGAGCTTGATGTACCACACAAATCTATCAGCTTCAGTTTATCAACTTTGAGCTACAAGGAAGACATGGGGAGCTTTAGTACTACAAGAGGCATATATCCTTTAAAGCATTTAGAAAGTAGAAACCAGAGTGCTGATTCAGCAAACAGTCAAACACCTTATGTCTCTTTGCACATAAATAGAATGCTGCTGCAGTAAACACTGGTCGACCAAAGTCAGTGCTCGCCCTGCGAGAAGGTGGCAATGCAGCCAGGAAGCGCTCCTTGTAGCTGAAACAGATTAGTCATACACTTAGTTGTCAGTACAACATTCAAGCATCAGCATCAGCTGCATCTAGTTCTTTGCAGACTTAGGGATAAACTATACAATTAACACGACTGCAGTTTCTACAACTAACAAATATCTCAAGGCCATAGTACTGTGACATTTGGAGTTCAGAAATTATCGTGTTTCAAATAACAGACTTAAGTGTATGATACATTTGCTACCAAACTGCCAGAAGACAGCATGCTTACAGTGACAATCCCCTCTGCACAAAGGGTATCAGCCTGACGCAGCCAAACTGGATGCCCAACTCACGCACGTCCAACGTCGTCCTATACATGAGCAAAGTTCAGCTTATTACTCGTTGGTCGGAAATTCATGTGCCAATTGGCGAAACAGAAGTGCGGGGAGGCGTACTTGACACCGAGGCCGTTCTGCAGCGCGTTGAACGATCTGATGTACGCCTTCTCCGACATCCCACTCATACGTACCGCCTGCGCCCGGTCAAATATAACCTGAAACCTGCATGAACAACATTCGTCACATCTGAAAAACGGGGAGATTCCCCCGTTCGAGCAATCCATCGAACAGCTGGGTAGAGAACGAAGAACTCACTTGGACGCAGCGATCTCGAGGCAGATGATGGCCTTGCAGACCTCCCCCTGCAAAGCGCGGAGGTGAGTGGCGCGTCCACGTGAAGACGGGCAGAGAAACCGAAGAGAGGGAGGAGGAGGAGGAGGGAGGCACTCACGATGCCGAGGACGGAGGAGTCGAAGGTGACGTCGCAGAGGCGGCGGAGCTCGGCGGCCTTGCGGACGACGGGGCGGGAGCCCGAGAGGCCGAGGCGCGCGGCGATCGCTGACATGTCCATGGCTGCTTTCGGCGACTCGGTGCGGGCCGGAGCGGAGGATGTTGGGGAGGAGCGGGCGGGGGTTTGGGCATTTTCGGAGGGAGGGAGAAGGGAGAAGTAGTGGCGATCTGGGCGGTTTCGGTATCGTTTTGGCGGGCGGCAATAGTGGCGGGAGGTGGGAATCCGATGCATTTCGCGCCTGCGTTGCCTCGTTTTTTTTCATTTCTGGGCTGGGCTGGACTTATCTCATGGGCCGTTAGTACGGCACCATACACGGACCGTTGGTACCGCACGACACAGTTGTGCGTGCCTTGCCCGCCCGCTCGAGTTGAGCCCAAACCTCCGCGGCTGCCTTTTGCCGTTCCACGCGCGCGCGGCAGGGATGGCCGCCTCGTTCGCACGCAGCTCGGTTGTGCGAGATGAGTTTTTTTCTCACGTGGACACGGACGACCGGGCACTGGCACATCAGTCTTCAGCGGTGCCGGTGCGGCACGACCCCACGACATGTACCGTCCCGTCGTGCAGCGGGTGGAGGAGCCCTAGTCGGCGGGGCGTCGTCGCGCGTAGGTACCGGCAGTGGAGAGGAGCCCGGCTCGATCTATGGACGCGCAGCGGGGTGGGCGGCAGCGGTTGCGCTCTGTGCCAGGTTATTGAGTTATCTACCTGGACTAGTCACTGTTGCCTTGGCGGCACGGACGCGCCGGGCCGGGGGCATGCCATGCAGGCCACAGGTAATTCTGTCGATCACGATCGACCGATCGGTGCCGCGCGCACGTCAGGTTTTACGTGCGCGCCATGCACGACGAGCTAGGTCGCGTGCAGCATGCCCGTACGTGGGTGGCTCGCGTTCCACGAACGCAGGCTGCCAGAGCCAGCTGCGATCTCGAGTACTGGCTTTTTGCCCCCAACGGGAGGGGATCGTCGCGATCGCCGCGTGTTAATTCACATTGACTTGCGCGCGCGAACGTACGTTTCGCCATCAGGATTTACTACCTGGACGGGGACGCGTACGTACTCTACCGTTACATTAATCGCGTTGACGTGTTCGTCGTCCCGGACTGTTTCAGCCTATGCGGCGGCGTGCGCGTGACTGTTTCACGACAGCGATCACGAGCATCTTCTATCTGGCCGAGTTAATCCGAACTGACTTTTGCCTCTCCTTCACTGGGTTGTTGCTGGTGATACGACGTGTTGTTCTCTGCACCGGATGGAGGCTGGCCAGATCCATGTATGCATCACGAACACCAGCAGCAGCAGCAGCCGTCGAACTAGCTCAGGCTCCAACAGAATTAGCACGAAACGCAGACCGGACAAACGTATACTGGCATCAGTACTGGAAAAGAAATTACGCCATGGCATTGAGGTTGATGCCTTGGGGCAGCAGTTACTGAAGGAACATGACGTGCCGTCGGCCAGCCTGGGCAAGCTAGCTAGACGAAGTGCCATGTGGCCCAGGGGAGAGCAGAGCAGGATGCCACATTAACCTGCCAACCTTTTCACTCTCTCTCTCTCTCTCTCTCTCTCTTTCGTATATCCGCTGGTTTGAGAGTGCGAGACGCGCTTGATTCGGTTCCCTGTTGCTTTGTGCGATGATCAAGGACATTCACCACTAACCTGCGACGCTGTAACATGTGCTCAGCCCAGCCAATCCTCCTATCCGGCCGTAAAGCGGGTGGCATGCAGCCCCAGCGACGCGAAGTGTTTAGCCAAGGCAATCAATCCGAAGGCCATGCCAAATTAGCATCTCAAGCTAGGACAGTATGTACTGAACAAACAACGCGACTCTAAAGTCTCATGAAACGGACAGTATGGGACCTCAAACGAAACGATTTGCAATGTCCCCAAGTCATTAAATGGATCGGATCAAGACTGAAGAAGGTGGGCTGTCATGCAGCCGACAAGGGCATGGGCCATCTATGACTGACTGGCGTTACGATCGAAAGGAGGACTAACCAGTGTGCGCGTCCACAAATCATTATCGCTTTCATAATGTTCTCCTAATTAATAATCTCCAATCAAGCCAATGGTGGGCATGCAACTTGAACATAGTTACACACTCCAAATACTCTCGATCCTCAGAGCATTCAAGGCCTCCGCCCGGTGCGAAACTTCGTTGCAATGGTCGGTCTCGGAGATTGTACGTTGTTCAGAGCTTGATCTGCCATTCATGGCATGGATGCAACATGGCCAGCCATTTGGCAATTTGGGCGTGCAGGGGTGTCCATCAAAACGGCTGCTGCCACTTTAGTACACTAGTTGTCCTTTCCGCCATTTTTACAGCTCGGAAAAGAAGACTAGGCGCGTGATTGATTGGCCGTTGGTTGCATGGCCGGGCTGGCGAGAAGCTAGCTGTGTCGTCTCTGGAAGTCAAGCCCGTCGCACATGTCGTGTAAATTTAAAAGAGAGATAATGGCAGATAGAAACATCGAATTGTTTGATTGTTGAATAATAAAAACGTTTCACTTTTAATAAACATTTATACCGGCTCTGACAAAACAGTAGTCTTGTCTACCCAATGCGTGTGAAATAAAAGGATTTGTTTCTGTTATCATCGTCTAACAGAAAAGTGTGTTCCAGCTTCAGTTACAAATTGTTGTATCTTCACCAACAGAATAATGTTCTACGTGTTAGTTTAATTTTTTCTAGCAGCAAAATGTGACAAAAGGTTATATAAAAATCTTAATTAACCAAGTACTAGCAAATCCAAATTCAGAAGCACCAGCACGTACCGTACCTTGCACGTTGATTTATATATGTAGGAGTACCAGATGTATACGCATCTAGGGTACATCAAGATATATCTGCCGTACCGAACGTATCAGCTTAAATACGGACCCAACCTAAACATGTATTCACACATGCATTGTTCAGCTGTTTTTAAATAAAACTGCTTCCTTTATTATTGGTACGAGAATAATTCTAATTCAAATTTAAATTAGAATCTTGTCCTGACCAGTACAATACCGAGGCGGGGTACATATGTTACAACAAACAATTAGTCGCGTCGCTGACATTACTATAGGATCGCTATGCAGATTTCTTTAGGCGGCGATCGGGTTGTAACAGCACTCCTGGTTTGAGTGATTTAACTCCAGCTTCATCACTCAAAACATGCCAGGATAATCCATGTCGACGTCGTCGAGCAGGCCGCCGCTTTGGACATGGTGGAAGTTGCCGTCGTCCTCGAACAACCACGACTCGATGGCCGACAGCTGCGTCTGCTGCGCTGGCACGGCCGGTTTCGTCTCGTACTCGAAGAGGGGCCCCGTGGCCACGGCCGGCGCCGCCGTGCCGGAGTACGACACCTCCGACGCGTCGGAGGACCCGGACGTCGCGCTCTGCGCCCCGCCGGGCGTGCCCGGCCCGCTGCCGCCGCGACGGCCCTTCCCGCTGTTGGCGGCCCATCTGTCCAGCATCCGCGATATGTTGTCCGTGGTGAGGACGTACGGCCCCGACGACGCGACGGCCGAGGGGGAGCACTGGGAGGCAACCGACGAGCTAGACGCCGGGCTGTCGACGCCGGCACCGGCCCCCGCGCCGGCCGCGTCGGGTTGCGGCTGCGGCTTGACGTCATCGAGCGGCGTCAGGGCCTCGCGCAGCGCGCGACGCGCCATGTTGATGTCCGTCTGCAGCCGCCTCTCCCACTGCCCCTTGGACGACGGCGGCGGCCTGTGTGCCGGCGGCTTGGCCGCCGCGTCGCTGCCGTTCTGCAGCTTCCGCTTGAGGTGCGTGTTCCAGTAGTTCTTGATGTCGTTGTCCGTCCGCTCCGGCAGGTACGACGCTATCGCCGCCCACCTATAAACCATACACAAGTGTTCGACCCAGTCAGTCACCGCGTGCCCACACCATTAGACGACTAGACACCACGCGAGCTAATCCATCCAAGAAGCATCATGCATGCTAATCAAGGCAACCAATCTCCCCGGCCGTACCTGTTGCCGAGAAGAGCCTGGAGGTGGACGATGAGCTTCTCCTCCTGGTCGGTGAAGTTACCGCGCTTGATGCCCGGCCGGAGATAGTTGGTCCACCGCAGCCGACAGCTCTTGCTGCACCGCATCAGCCCTGCAGCAATCAACAACATACAAACTTATAAGGATTGATAAATACTAACACAAGACACGGCATATACTATCCATCTAAAATGGTAGATTCGCTGACTCGAGCATATGCATGGCTTGAAATTTAAGCAGCAGCCTCCGTACCGGTCCTGCTGGGGACGGCGCGCCAGTTGCCGGGGCCGTGCTCTTGGATGTAGGAGACGAGGATGATGTCCTCTTCCGGCGTCCATGGCCCCTTCTTCACGCCCTCCTTGTCGCAGCACGGCGGCCTCACCATCGTGGTCGAGCAAGCAAGCAAGCAAGCTGCCCCCTTCTGGATCCAAGAAGCTGACTGGGAGTCTGCAGCAAGCGCGAGGCCGGGGCGGCGAAGAGCTGTCTCAGATCCGTGTCTTGTCGCGAGGAACGACTGAGCGAGAAGAAGGTGTCTTGGGTGTGCGGTGTTGGGTTGAGGACAAGAGTCCAGGGGCACGAGGTGGTGGCGCGCATATATACATGCACGCCGGCCGGCCTGAGGCCGCGGGGGCCAAACCCAACGACAGCTAATAAGCTGACCTTTGCGCTGCGCGGGCTATGGCGCTAACTAATTAACCAGCTAAGCTTCCCCAGGCAGAGGATAAGTTAACACGATCGACAGCTAAGCTAGTCAGGCGCAGCAGCGAAGCAAGCGTAGCTGTGTCGTCGTGGTAGGTCACACTAAAGAGTCAAATGCTGAAGAGCTACTAGAATTGAAGACGGAGAGAGAGAGAGAGCGTGCATTTACTCTGAGCTCGTGGCAAAGTCAGCCTGGTGGTGGGCACAGTGCATGCGGTGCCCGCGCAGTGGCTGTGCCGCCCGCCCGGCCGGGCCTTGCCTGGCTGCCGTGCCGTGCCGTGCGACGCCGCGTCGGTCGCATTAATCGCGGGGGATGCGTGGCCGCATATGGCATGTCGCAACGCACTTGGTTTCTTTCCATCCCTCGCTCGGCCGGCCGCCCCTGCCGTGCGCATCTCCCTCTTCTTCTCCCCTGCCCTACGCCCTTCAATTCGATGGTCTCCACCAGCAGGCAGCAGCCATCTCATGTGTGTGCTCGTGCCTGCTGCGCGCCTCAGTTCCGACATTGCCAGTGATGACAGAGAAAAAAAGAGAGAAGGAGAGATCAGCCTGGAGTCGTATCCAAATGAAGGTTGAAGTGAAGGACGGACTGAATCTAGTCCAAGACTAGCTCGTCGCCGATGAAGTGACGTTTTGGTTTATTGACTCCGTAAACAGAAAAAGAAAAGGAAAAATAAAGGTGACCTTCTGTTCATGGACGTTCACCTGTAATACATGCTCTAGAGGCATGCATCGGCAACTCCATTTCTCGGGCCTCAGTTAAAGCTCTGCACTACTTTCGTATATCTACGTAGCTTCGCCCGTCTTTATCTGCATATACTCTTAAGGTTGTGTTTGAGAGCACAATATTGTAATACTAAAGTTTTGAAAATCACATTTTTTAAAATGATATAGCAATACTAAAGTATTTCAATACTACAGTATTGTAATACCACAGTTTTGCAATACATAGAACCGTTTGGGAGCAAAATATCAAGCATCTTATAGCAAGCAAGAAGAGAAAAATTTTGGTTCGGACCGAAGTTTTTTATACCCAAAAATACCATAGTATAGACAAAATCGTGGTTTTCAATATATAGTTTTTGAGTTGGTTGCCAAACACTATTTTGTAAAAAATACCATAGTAATCTCAAATACTACAGTATTACTCTAAAACTCCAAAAATACCGTGTTCTCAAACATAACCTAAACTTTCATTCTTGGCTTATGTAGCAAATTTCGAAACAAAAAGGTTCCCATTTTGGCTTGATACAGTATTACGTGAGCCTGATGACTGTTTGCTTCGGGCGGCTTTACTCGTATTACCAACTTCGCGGCCAAAACACCTCTCTGCAGGTCGCCGTCGCCGCCCTAGGTTTTTGTCTGGTTTCTGAGACCGCGACGACGACTCGCCGTGGCAGAGGAGGCAGGCAGCAGTGACTGGCTGGCATCTCGGCAAGTTTTTGACGCCTCGTGACGTTCCCCGCGGCTTGGCGCAATAAAAGTGGGCTTTCCGGTGCAACCTACCGCTACCACCGGCGGACGATCCCTGTGAACGACAGCAGGGAGGCCGGCCGGGGGTCCGCTTTGGTAGCTGCACAGTGCACATGAATAAAGCGCAGGTGGAGGAACGAACGGCCCGTGTTGTTGCCTTGGTACTGTAAGCGCGCCATACTGTAGATAACAAAAAGTGTTGATTTATGCAATAAGTATAGTGCATGCTGTATTAATGTGACGCGGCAAGCCGGAGCCAATGCGCGGTAGGAGCCCGCCCGACCGACTCGGCCTATGGGCATTACTGTGTGCGCTGTGCGCGAGATTACGTGCAGCTGGGCGGCACCGGCATATGCGCGGCCTCCCAGGTCTACAAGGTCAACGCGCAGGAGTGAATGCCCAGTAACGAAAGTCAACACAGTGTCCACCGGACAGGAATTGATGGATCATGCATGCAAGTAGGAGCAGCTAGTTTCTAGGGATTGTGTCCCCGATTTTAAATCCTGCGTTTTTCAGGAGGCGTAAAGGTTTTGTTTGCCACTGCACGTACTAGAAGTGGAAGTCGTATCACAATTCACCCACCTCAGACGGTCACAAACTCGTAGATCCAGCTTTGATGGACTGCATCAATGAACATGCAGGATGTACATCTTCGATCTAATGCACGAACTAAGTCTAAAACAGAAGCCATCAGCTACGATGGATCTTCCACGACGCATCGTCAGTTTAATCATGAGATTAGTTAAGATAACGAACGAACATGGTTTCTGAAGACTTGGTACGGCTGCGTACATGATGATATGGCTCTACCAGGACCAAGACTTGGCCAGGCATCACTGCGTCCCGTACGTCCAGGGAGTTAATGTGGCGTACCATACCGCGCGCGATTGCTCGGTCGACTATCATGGCTGCTACTACTGCTGTACGACGAGATCTTGCCTATCCAAGTCGTATACCCAGCAGATTTATACGCGCGTTTCAGCAGATACAAAAATGTGGGTTTTCTGCGTCGTTTCGATGCATGGTTTACTTGTGTTCCCGAGCGATCTGACGCTCCCAATAACGTTTAATTTTCGTCGCGTGAGCGAACGTGACTTGTAATATCTGATGGGTGGCCAGTGCAACGGGGCGACGCTGTCAAAAATGCTGGCGAATTAAGCGAGCTTCTTCAGTCGGTCGGTTACCGAAACAGCTCGCGCGCTGACGCTCCCTTGAATTCCCCGCTCGAATGTTTAGTGCGTGCACACATTGCAGCAAAACAAACCTGCACCTTTTTCTCTGCGTTCTGTACCGACAAGAGCCAGGGTAGTGTGCATGAGATGAGATCCTACGGCAGAGCTGGATAGCAGGTGAAAATCAATCAACGATCTCGAGCTCAAGGACCCAACAAGCGTGCGTACAGTGCAAATGGTGGTTGTGTTGTACCCTTTTCTTTGTAGTACTCCCTCCTTTCTCGAAAGTTTGTCGCTTTCTAGTTCAATTTTGAACTAGAAAGCGACAAACTTTCGAGAAAAGAGGGAGTAGCACTTACTAGCTTGAGTGCTGAGTGGTTAAATATCACAGCAAACACTAAATTACCTCATCGAGAAAATTAAAGGACGTGAGATTATTTATTCATAATTAAAGTACACAGCTCGACAGCGTATGTATGCCCACACACAAACAAATGATGATGCATGGAGTAGGGATGGGGTAAGCCGGAAACAAGGAACATGATGCTCTAGGGTTCACACACGGGTACAGAAGCTATTACTACCTCCCAGTGTGCCAACTGACTCATATTACTCGCGTCAAACTCGAATTCTGACTATAGCAGCGACACATCCATCCTGGTGATTAGCTTATTACCTACTCCTTCCGTTCTGAAATAATTATCGTTTCAGACAACAAAATGAACTAAAAATAAACTAATGAAGGTTGTCCTAACGACAATTAAAATGAAACGGAGGGAGTATCTAGATAAATCGTTTATTCACGGGATGTAGAACCGCGCTAAGCAAGCAGATTCTTCAACTTCCTCGGCTGCTAATTCCTCATCCACAGGGACGGATGAGCAACATTAAGGATTTCAAACGAAGACAGTGTCGGAGCGATGGAACGGTCAGCTTCAGTGGTCTCCTCGAAGTCAACACTGCACAACGGCAACTCCCTGATGAATTCAAGGCAGTTTTCACAGGTGGACAGGTTAATTTGGATGGGATCGATGTATGAGGAACGCAGGAGAGGCCGAGAGGGTAGACGAGAGAGTGGTCAGAAGATGAACGAAGTTGACTGCTGAGATCAATTACGGCGATGGTAAAACTTCCCTCATGAGATCAGAATGCATGGAACCCAGGATTGTTGATTCTTATAGAGCTTAGGATCAATACTAGCAATGCCCAATTAGGTTTATTTAGACTTAAACAATCACTATCGACAACATTAACCCTAAGCAAGTAATCTAATATGCAACATATAAACATAGCAGAGAGATTAGGATTAGTAGAAAGTGGTGAGAGGCGTAGATTACCTTCAGTGGGGGCACTTGATGCCATTGGGCTCAAGTGATGGTCGACGAGGAGAGCCGGTGATACAGTGCAGCGAAGGTGGCGCACGTAGGTGGCGGCGGCAGAAGCAATAGATTGGATTGGCGGGGGCCTCGGGAGCAATTTGGCACGGATGCCTTATGCCTCTGAGGGCCCCCTGTTCTTATAGCGCGTACGATGGGAGGGCGCCAACGGAA
This sequence comes from Tuctoria greenei, assembly GCA_036927565.1. Classification (NCBI taxonomy): domain Eukaryota; kingdom Viridiplantae; phylum Streptophyta; class Magnoliopsida; order Poales; family Poaceae; genus Tuctoria; species Tuctoria greenei. The sequence goes on along the minus strand of JAYESD010000005.1, from coordinate 218,510,393 downwards.
CTGAGTCCGTTGCGCCCCCGAGAGTATCGCGCGGCTAAGGATGGGAGTCGGACGTGGGTTGTTGCCCCACGCCCAATACTTACGGGAGATTGAGTCCTCCCGTTGGTTGTTGCCCAACGGGGTGGGACCGGGATCAACTAACATTCTCCCCCTTGATCACGGGACAACTTATTTCTTATTTAACTTAGCTTATTCTTATTCTTTAATTACTAAACTTATATATATTTCTTCTTGCTTTGACATAAGGAGCACGACGCATCAGAAACAGCCATTTACGTACTGTTCGACTCGAAGACCACAATATGTCTCACAATCAGAAATATCCTTATACTTAGGTGTCCCCTTAGTATCCAGGATTTGTTTCACAGGTTCTCTCCTAATCCCATGCCGGCTATGTGTTCTCTGAACACATTGGGAGGGAGACCCTTGGTTAGCGGATCCGCAAGCATTTTATTAGTTCTTATATGCTCGAGACTAATTGAATTATCCTGGATTCTCTCTTTAACAACATAATACTTAATGTCGATGTGTTTGGCAGCACCACTCGACTTGTTGTTGTGAGAGTATGTCACTGCTGGCTCATTATCGCAGTATAACTTAAGTGGTTTATGAATGCTGTCTACCACTCTTAGACCGGGAACAAATTTCTTAAGCCAAGATGCCTGTCCAGTGGCCTCATAACAAGCTATGAACTCAGCATACATTGTGGACGATGCAGTTATGACTTGCTTGGAGCTTCTCCACGATATAGCTCCATTCGCGAGGGTGAATATATAGCCTGACGTGGATTTCTTAGTATCCACACAACCCGCGTAATCTGAATCTGAGTAACCCACTATTTCTAATGGATCTGACTTACTATACTTTAACATGAGGTTCTTAGTACCCTGAATGTATCTTAGAGCCTTCTTAAGTGCTTTCCAGTGGTCTAAGCCTGGATTACTTTGATATCTGCCAAGCATCCCAGTCACGAAAGCTAAGTCAGGGCGCGTACATGTTTGAGCATACATTAAGCTTCCGACAGCAGAAGCATACGGAATTCCTCTCATCTGATCAACCTCATACTGATTCTTAGGTGATTGTGATTGTGAAAATTTGTCACCCTTAACTATTGGGACAGGCGAGAGCTTACACCCTTGCATACCGTACTTTTTGAGTATGCTTTCTAAGTATGCCTTCTGAGATAATCCTAATACCCCTTTTCTTCGATCTCGGTGAATCTCAATTCCTAGGACATAGGAAGCTTCACCTAAATCCTTCATCTCAAAGTTTGAGGATAAACACTTCTTAGTTTCTAAGAGTAGATTGACATCACTACTTGCAAGTAGTATGTCATCTACGTATAGTATAAGGAAAATGAATTTCCCATTCTTAAACTTAGCATAAATGCAGTTATCCTCCTCATTCTCCTTAAACCCAAACTTTCTTATCGTCTCATCGAACTTTAGGTACCATTGCCTTGAAGCTTGCTTAAGTCCATAAATAGACTTCTTCAAGTGGCACCCCATATGTGCCTTACCCTCAATGACAAAACCCTTTGGTTGAGCCATGTAGACGTCCTCATAAAGATTCCCATTGAGGAACGCCGTCTTTACATCCATTTGATGCAATTCTAAGTCATAATGTGCTACTAATGCCATGATGATTCGAAACGAATCCTTAGACGACACAGGCGAGAAGGTCTCGTTATAATCAATACCTTCCCGTTGCGTGAACCCCTTAGCCACAAGCCTAGCCTTATATTTTTCGATCTTCCCTTTGGAGTCACGCTTAATCTTGTAGACCCATTTACAGCCTACTGTTTTGGCTCCTTTAGGAATCTCTACTAAGTCCCAGACTTTGTTGGCACTCATAGACCTTATTTCATCTTCCATGGCTTTACGCCATTCGGATGACTGAGGTCTACTCATGGCATCTTCGTAAGAGATGGGATCATCCTCTATCTTAACTTCTTCGCTCAAGTATATCTGATAGTCGTCCGGGATGGCCGACCGTCTTACTCTTTGTGATCTTCTTACTTGAGCATCATCTGAGGGTTGAGGTTGTTGTTGCACCTCATCTTGTTCGACCACATCTTCAACAGGCTGAGGAGGTGGAACCTCACTTATTTCTGTTGTGGCAGATGGAGGTGCAGCAACAGGCGTTGCGTCACCAGCACTAGGTGCGGGTGGCACGACGACAGCAGGTAGGGTGAAATAGGGCTCTTGAGTCATCGGAACGGGTAGACTAATCCGTTCCTCCTCAAGGTCTATTTCTCGCCGTACCGTACTCCCCCTGATCATAGTGTCCTCTAGAAACACAGCATGTCTAGTCTCAATAAACTTAGTGTGTCTACCTGGACAATAGAACCTAAACCCTTTACTTCTTTCAGGATAGCCAATAAAATGGCAACTAATTGTTCTAGAATCCAGTTTGCTTAAGTTCGGGTTGAACATCTTAGCCTCAGCTGGACATCCCCACACATGTAGATAGTTTAGTGAGGGCTTACGTCCCGTCCACATCTCATACGGTGTCTTAGGTACTGACTTAGATGGAACACGGTTAAGTACGTGAATGGCGGTCTTTAAGGCCTCCATCCATAAACTAACTGGTAGTGTAGAGTAGCTTAGCATGCTTCTCACCATGTCCATAAGCGTACGGTTCCGCCGTTCCGCTACACCGTTCTGCTGAGGTTCGCCCGGTGTAGAATATTGGGCTACTATGCCATTTTCCTGTAAAAACCTCGCAAAAGGTCCAGGGACTTGGCCATAAGGGGTGTGTCGACCGTAGTACTCACCTCCACGGTCAGACCTTACTACTTTAATCTTAATGTCGTGCTGATTTTCTACTTCAGCCTTAAATATCTTAAACTTGTCCAATGCTTCGGATCGCTCCTTGATTGGATAAATATAGCCATAACGACTAAAGTCATCTGTAAATGTTATGAAGGAATCATAACCATCTATCGATGTCACGGGAAAAGGTCCACAAATATCTGTGTGGATTATTTCTAAGACTCCCGAGGTACGTTTGGCGTTTTTCTTAATAGTTTTGGAGAATTTTCCTTTAATGCAATCAACGCATTCCTCAGAATCTGAAAAGTTTAAGTGTGGAAGAATCGATTGAGATACTAATTGTTCGATCCTCCCCCTCGAAATATGGCATAAACGACAATGCCATAATTTCGACGAAGTATCTAAATCGCTTCTTTTGCGCTTATTACGTCCTAAGTCGTTCTTAGATGAAACTTGATCATCACATACAACAAACACATTCTCATGAGTGGACAATAAGTAGAGCATGTCTTGTCGGAAGGCAAGACCAATAATCTTATTATTATAACTGATAGAACACTTATCATTACCAAAATGACAAATGTATCCTGAATCATCCAAACACGAAACTGAAATCAAGTTCCTTTCTAATGAAGGGACATAAAGAACATTATTTAGCCTAAGTACAAAACCACTAAGTAATCTAAGAGATAAGTCTCCAATGGCTTCGACTTCGGCTTCACGCCCATCTGCCACCTTAATCACTCTTTCCCTTCTTCTTATAGTTCTCATCGTACTTAATGCCTGCATTGAATTACAAATGTGCACAGTGGCACCTGAGTCAATCCACCAAGTGGACCGTGAATAATTCACATATAAGGCCTCATTTACAAAAGTAATTATATCATTACCTTTCTTAGCACACCACTTAATGAATCCAACGCAGTCCTTCTGGAAGTGTTCATCTGAGCCACAGAAGTGACACTTATCCTTGTCCTTCTTTTGAGAGGATTTGCCCTTGAACTTGTTTGACGAAGAACTGGAGCCTGAAACCTTGAAGGAAGGTGGTTTGGTAGAGGAAAAGTACCTCTTTGCCTTTCCCTTACCCTTAATGTCAGCCAGATTGATGTAATCACCATTCTTAGAGCTCTTTATGCGTTCCTCTTCCTGAACGCACATAGCAACAATCTTATCAATATTCCAAGTCTCAGGAAGTGAGTTATAATTGACCACAAAGGCCTCAAACTCCTTAGGAAGAGAACTTAAGATGAAGTAAATGAGCATCTCATCTGGCATCACAATGTTTAACTCCCTAAGCTTAGAGTTATAGTGACTCATCTTATTGATGTGCTCACGCACACCACCTCCAGAGTACTTCTCAGTGACAATCTTTCTCATGAGAGTGCTAGCACTCGCCTTAGTGGAGCCAGTGAACTGACCTCTGACTCTCTCTAAGTACTCTGAAGCAGTATCACAATCAGGGATACTTCCCTTAATTGAGTCTGCTATGGTGCTCTTAATGATCACGAGACACTTCCTGTTGGAAGTGTCCCACTTAGGGAGATCCTTCTCATACTGATCCTTCAAGCTTAGGTACTTAGCCTTCCGCGTAGCGAAAGACTCCTCAGATTCCCCAGTCTCAGCAATGGGGACAGGTGGCTCAGTGGGTCGAGGCGACGTAATCGCAAAATCGAGGTCAGAGACTACTAGAGCCATCTGGAGCCTCTCTTTCCATACTCCGTAATTTTGACCATTGAGGGTCTCAATTGCGGAGATATAGCTAAGTGCTGAGGACAAGCCTGATCCTTCAAAAAATAAAGATTTGAGGATTAATGACAAGACTTATGATAAATCATGACTTAAGAATGGCATTATTGCTTTTTCACGTTGGTTACTTAGCAAATAATGCCCTTAAACTTTAAAACTTAACATGATAACAAAGCTTAATATGATAAACTCAAAAGTAAACTTAAATTAATCATGGCAATTCAATTTCACGTTGGTTACTCTCAAATTCCATGCATAATTAAACTTAACACATCATTTTTCACGTTGGTTACTCAATGAATCTTAACATAAGCTTAAGCACAACCTCAAATAAATGCACTTAAAATTGGCAAATTCAAATTTTCACGTTGGTTACTCATTTAAATTACTACTAATAAACATAACTTAAACTCAAAACTTGATAAATTAAAATTTCACTTTGGTTACTCAATTAATTTATCACTTAATCACAGCGGAAGCTAAAACTTAATTTCTCAATTAATGAGAAAAACACTTAATAATATTTAAATAACTTCAAAAAATGCTCTTATTGACAATAGATAGTATAAAAAATCAGGAAAAATACAATCAAAATATTTCATAACATCACACAAATTTTTCTACAATTTTCTCAGCTATTCACTTAATTTCTCTAATCAATTTCCTAATTTCTGGAATTTATTTTCCATTTTAAACATATTCTGCAAATCAGAAAACATTTAAAACACTAAATGGGCTTAAACCCCTGAATTCAGCCCACTGACCAAACTCTTGGCCCACTGAAAATTGGCCCAACCAAACAGCTAAAAACATCAGAAAATGGAAAAAAATCCCTTATACACGCAGCCCACAAGTATTCGGCCCACGGTTGAAAACAGCCCACTCAAAAATCGGAGAAAATCCGAAAAAACGAAAGGGCAGCCCAGTAGCCCACGGGGCTATCCCGCATGGGCTCGGGGCCCATTTCCCTTAGGCGGCGGGCGGCACAGAATGAGGGCCGTCGGATTTCAATCCGATAGCTGAGATCTGTCGGGCTCTTATAACTTAGAATCATCTGAGCCGTTTACTTGGGATCTGACGGTCGTGCGGCGAGATCGGGGAGTACTTAAGGCATTTCCGCCGGTTCTCGCGCAAACCCTAATTCATTTGTCACCCCTCACTCTCTCTCTTCGGTCTGAGTGGCAGCGAGGTGCGCGAGAGGGAGAGCGAGCGGCGAGACGAGCGCCGCGCCGAGACCTCCGGCGCCGCCGTGCCATCGGCGGCGGCGAGAGACCCCCCGGACTGGGTGGAGCTCCGCCGTCGTCGTCGGCGCTGGTCGACCTGCCGTTGAGGAAAATCGGCCCGGCGCTCGGCCCACATCTGAGAGGAGAGGAAAAAGAGGCCGTCGCGTCGGGGACTTCCGGCACGGCTGCGCCTCCGCCGCCGGTGAGCGACCGAGAGGTTGTTTGCCGTCGGGCGGAGTGACGTCGGCCAGTCGCCGTCGAAGGAAACCCGACCGCTAGGGTTTTAACCCGAAACCCTAGCGCGGTCTTCTTAGGGTTCTGAGTGATTTTGTATGCAGGGGCGCCGGCGCCACAAAAGTCTCCACCATGGCGCGCACCAAGTGCCGCCGGTGGGGCGTCGCTTTGGGGTTAGGGTTTCCTAACCCTAGGCTCTGAGGTGGCGTCGGCGGTTGAGGTGCACGGCCTGGGCCCGAAGCCCTGGCGCCGCACTTGAGGAGGACGGCGCCGCCGGCGATAAGGCCGGTAGGGTTAGGGTTTCCCCTGACCCTGCCCTGAGGAGGACAACGATGGCCGAAGCCATCCCATCCAGATAAGTTCTTATCCCCTTCTCTGTTTTTCTTAATTTGACTCGGGTTCTTTCTGAGTTTCTAATCTTGACGGAAATCAAAACTGAGTTTGTTCCTCTCCTTCTAATTTCTCAATTAACATGAATTAACAGTAACTAATTTCAACTAAGACTGAAAAATGATTAGAATCTTAATTAATCTTACTTAGAGCTTTATTACCTAATTAGGATTGACCAGCACAGCTCTGATGCTATTGTTGATTCTTATAGAGCTTAGGATCAATACTAGCAATGCCCAATTAGGTTTATTTAGACTTAAACAATCACTATCGACAACATTAACCCTAAGCAAGTAATCTAATATGCAACATATAAACATAGCAGAGAGATTAGGATTAGTAGAAAGTGGTGAGAGGCGTAGATTACCTTCAGTGGGGGCACTTGATGCCATTGGGCTCAAGTGATGGTCGACGAGGAGAGCCGGTGATACAGTGCAGCGAAGGTGGCGCACGTAGGTGGCGGCGGCAGAAGCAATAGATTGGATTGGCGGGGGCCTCGGGAGCAATTTGGCACGGATGCCTTATGCCTCTGAGGGCCCCCTGTTCTTATAGCGCGTACGATGGGAGGGCGCCAACGGAACTGAGTCCGTTGCGCCCCCGAGAGTATCGCGCGGCTAAGGATGGGAGTCGGACGTGGGTTGTTGCCCCACGCCCAATACTTACGGGAGATTGAGTCCTCCCGTTGGTTGTTGCCCAACGAGGTGGGACCGGGATCAACTAACAAGGATGGCTGCAGGGTGATGAGCGGAGCCCATGCATGACGCACGCAGTGACGCCGGTGCACAAGCGGAACCGCGTACGGGTAAGCATCGGAGCACACATGACACATGCGACGCTTACGCTGCAGAAGCCTGCGTATCATGTGTCCATGATCGGCAAACCGCAGGCTGCGCCACTCGTGCGACCCATCTTGTGCTGACTTGGTCATTTCTTGGATATAACCCGGGGACTCACACGATAATGCCCCCCGGTTTCGCGGAGCCGGCTCATGTCAGAGCTCCGCCGGCCGGCAGCTAGACTCCGGCAAGCGCGATCGCACTGAAGCTGCCACTGACAAGGCACGTGGCGAACGAGCGATTCGGCACACGCCGTCTCCTTGCACTGTTTCGCTTTCGCGCGAGGCTTCGTGGTCGCTTCAGTACTGGCGCCCCTGCTCCCTCCTTGAAGTCGGCGAGCCTGCGGAGCGTGGACGCCGCCGACGGCCGTGCGTGCGAGGCGGTGGCGTATGGGCGCGTCGCGGCGCCAGGCTCCCGGCCCGTCCGAGGCGGGACGGGACGGCGCGCGTGAGGGGCCACGTCGCGGTCGGCCAGGAACGCACATCGCGCCATGCCATGACGCCGCGGCACCGTGTGGGGGCCGCGACGGCGACCGGAGCTGGTGTTCTTCTTCGTGACGTGGCCCCTGCACCCATGACCCATGAATGATGCGGTGGGGTTGGGTTGGGCCTGGCGGCCGCCGGCCGTGGCTTCCGGTTGCAAACGGGCCCATCCATGCGAGCTGGACAGCGTCTGTGGACACAGAACGATACGTACTCGCTCTTGTTCAGTATTCGCATTGTCGTATTCGGCACCGACGTTGCTGGTGTCACATTGTCAAACCTCCGCACCTATTTTTCGATTCGTTTAGTCTAATTAAGAGCACCACTCAACCATATTGCCGCGTGTCCAAGACCTGATGATATATCCGGCTTTGTGGTTTCCCTTTCAAACGGAGATTTTTAGCCCAGTTTGTTGCGTTAACCATTACTGCATGGGTAGTCTAGATAAGAATATCTGGGTTCTTTTCAACAACAGTAACGAACAGTTTCGGTCGAACCCATACTAGGCATCCAGACGTCAACTCTAGGATGGCAAGGAGTTAAATGTCTTAAAGCAAAGAAGAAGAGGTCAAGCTGAAAGGATGTATGGGGACTAGTACTCGAGAATGGGCGGGCCGCGGGCCCATCATAAATCTGGGTCAGCCGGCTACGCTCAACCTGCATTTGACATATCTGAAAGCTGTTTAGATTGTTACCAATAAATGTTTTATCAAATTTTAATAGTTGAGCATAAAAATGGTATGTATTTGAATTGAAATCAAATTTTGATAAGCCAATACAATTATGTGTTGCACTAGTTCATTTTCTTTACCAACATTGGCCAAATCCTTCACCAAAATTTGGCAACACCAAACTTTGGAAAGGTAGGCAATAAAAACAATCTAAACATGCCCCTACATTTTAGTCTTGGTCGACCGTAATACAACAATGGCAAACAAGTCGAATGATACACTCCTATGCTTCTTTGTGCTACTCACTGTTGCTACGCGCCACTCGGTCACTCACTCCTCGTGTATTCGTGGAGAGGGCAGTGTCAGTGTGTAGTGCTACTCAAGTCAATACCGTCGAATTAGATAGTAAAACTCTTTACCAAGTCGTCTTCAGATATGTCAAACTTCATTTATGGACTTACAATTGATAATGCCGTCACTTGGGACACTAGCAGTGCAAAATTCAGTATTTTTTTTTGAACGCCAGTGCATAATTCAGTATGAATTGATGTCTGTCGATCGATTCTAGAAGTCTCGTGGTTGACGGGCACAAGAAGCCAAGTTGAGCGCTGCAATCATGCTCGAAATTACTTGTTCCAAAGCTGCACGAACAGGAGATAAGGGCTTCAATTTAGGTTCACAACTTGATACGGCTCCAGGAACAGTAAGTACTTCAGTACTGGTATGAACAAACAGGCGAGTGTAATCAATCGGTCAGAAACTCGCTTGAAGGCTACCACAACCGATCAAGACGGGAACACGTCGTGAGGTCAAACGGAGATTGCAGCGTGCTACCAACCAGATCATAAATTGTGCAGCAGAGATGACGTAGATCGCCGTTTAGGTGTCTTCACCTGTGTATTGGACCAGGTGATCACGCCCATTCATGGCGAAGCAGTACTCCATCCAGGTGTGAGCTGAGGAAAACGTGGTGGCAGACATATGAATGAATAATTGTTAGCCTAGCGATAAGGTCAGGAAGACAACAAAAGAAGTACTGTTGCTTGATCATCCTGAAAAGAACTGGCATAGTCACTCTGAAAGTGACGACTGTATGGCGCTAAGATCTGTGTGTTCCTCTGACCCTCCGTCGCCGATTTTTCGGGACACTGACATTGACGTCGAATCGCCATATGGACAGCAAATAGAGAGGCGAATAACTGACGCTTCGGACATGGTCGCCATTGGCTTTGTCTGTTCTGTTCGTATGGAAGACCTGTGCAGGACCGGGTGAACGCAAACGTATGATCTTGTTTGCCTTGTGGTCGAAAAGGAATTAAACCCTCCAGTCTCTCGCCTTCGTCGAAAAGGCGACGATGCACGAACCAGAAAAAGTATGATTGTGTCAAGAATGGGATTCGAACCCATGCCCTTTCGGACCAGTACCTGAAACTGGCGCCTTAGACCAACTCGGCCATCTTGACATGTTTGTTGAGTTCGAAAAAATTGGCAAACATTAAAAGTTTTTTTATTTTTTAGTCAAGGCCGTTTGTCGCTCGCCGTGAATATAATGTCCATGTACGTACAGTGGCGGATCTAATCTAGTGTCCAACAAGATGTCCCTGCGTGTCGATGGGCCTCTTGCTGTCGGTAGGCTACCTGTTGCTGGGCGTTCCCTTTTCCTCTCGTGTTTTAGGAGGCCGACAGAGCGTTTCATGGACCCGAACGGGGTTTTGTAGCAAAAATCAGAGAGAGAAGTGAACCAAACATTGATTTTCCTGCTGGTCCTGGTCTGCTGATTGTTGAGATGTGTACCAGCAGCCTGTCAATCCGCTTGAGCATCCTGTCATTTCAGCTGCTAGATTATAGACGTTCCGCTTGGTTTCACTTTAATTACAATAGTGACTACTAGTTACTTGTGCTATGTGGAAAATTCATGTCCTGTTCCCTGCCCACGACGACATGTTCGAACTGTCTCCGGACTGAAAGGATCGGTGGACGGCCATGTTTTGCTCTCCGGCACTCTTTGGATGACACCTTCCGTACGGCGGAAAGGCCGTGAGAGTGTCGTCTGGATTCAGATTCCCTGCGCGCGGCCCCAACAAACGGGCAAAACCGCATGCACATGCCGGACATATAAATGCCGGCGGCGTTGGTCCGGCCGGTCTCGAACAAAGCAGGTTACCGCGAGTGGAAGCTGGCGGAGCAAGCATGAAGCTCGTGTGCTGCTACCTCGCCGCCGTATTAGCCCTGGTGCTGCCTCTCGCACTCGCCGGCGCGGCCACCGACTTCGACTTCTTCTTCCATGTGCAGCAGGTAACACGGTTGCATGGTTGTTCGGATCAGCACGCGTTGTATCGTGTGATCGTGTCGCGCACGTACATACGCACGCGTAGACCACCGCGTCGTCGTCACGTGTTCATGGTTCCATGCATCCGTGTCGTGTAGTGGCCTGGCTCGTACTGCGACACCAGGGACCGCTGCTGCTTCCCGGGCAACGTGAAGCCGCCGGCGGACTTCGCCATCCACGGCCTCTGGCCCAACTACGCCGACTGCCGCCGACGCAGCCACGAATCCGACGGCCCGGCGCGATGCTGGCCGGACTTCTGCAACGCCACCGATCCTCTGAACGCATCGCAGGTAATTTATTCTTTAGCAGCAGCACACTCTTCTTCCCTCGTAAAACGAACGAAAGGCACATTCAGCAACGCGACGGCTGCGCTTACGAGTCATGAGTCGACACGATCGACGACTGCATGCGGCAGATCAAGGACCTGGAGAGCGACCTGCTCAAGAACTGGGGGACGCTGTCGTGCCGGGAAAGGAACGCCACGGAGCTGTGGAGCCACCAGTGGCGCCGGCACGGCACCTGCTCCGGCATGGACCAGCACTCCTACTTCCGCGCCGCGCTCGACTTCAAGGCCCGGTTCAACCTCACCCGCATCCTCCTCGACGCCGGTAACAATATACTTATAATGCTCCCACCACGTCCCAATTAACCGATGAGATGACAACGTTCGGGTACGAGCTTCATTATCCGGTTGCGTGCGCGCAGGGATCGAGCCGTCGAACGACAAGACGTACTACCTGAGCAGCATCGAGGACGCCGTGACGAAGGCGACGGGGTCGGCGCCCAGCGTGGAGTGCAACGGGAACGGGAACGAGCACGACGAGATGCAACTGTACCAGGTGTACCAGTGCGTCGGCCGTGACGGGAAGAGCCCCGTCCACTGCCCGCGGCATCTGGAGAGCCGCTGCCCCGACAAGGTCAAGTTCCCAGCGTTCTAGTAGCTAGGGGAAGAGCGACCGGCCGGTACCAAGAATAACTTAACGCGAGACAACACGCGACGCGCGAGTTATACCAGCGTTTGTTGGTTGTGTTTACGCTTGATTCCCAGCTTGAGTTGTCGCTCTTCCTGAACAGAGGAAGAGATGATACGGGTTGCACGCCACGAACTGTTTGTTTTTTCCTTCCGATTTGCACACGCTATATATAATGCTAGAAAAGTCTCTCGCTTCAAAAAACAGTGGAATGCCGAGTGCTACAAAACTGGCACAGCAAGGACCCAACAGAACAGTGATACAGAACGACGGCCAACTCTTCAGCTTCAGTTCAACGATGCTGTCGTCGGCTGCTGCTGCACGTACGCGATGCCCTTGTCGATGCTCGCCTTGAGCTGCGGCTTTAGCGCTTCCAGCGCGCGCGCCTCGTAGTCACTGAGCCCCTTCAGCTCCGAGCCCACCACCTCCTCGACGCCGTCCCTCCCGAGCTTGACCCTGGACGCGAAGAACGGCAGCTCCGTTACCTGGGACGCCACGTACGCGCACTCGTACACGCTGCCGTCGCCGTCGAGGCCGCGCAGGGACGCCTCCACGAACCGCGCCGCCGCGTACGCCATGGAGAGCGTCGCGGACCCCTCGCCGGCTTTGGCGTCCACCACCTCGGTCCCGGCGTTCTGGATCCTCGCGGTGAGCTCCGCGACCTCCTCGTCCGTGAACGGCGCCTTGGGCCGCGCCTTGCACAGCAGCGGCAGGACGGTGGCGCCCGCGTGGCCCCCGACCACCGGCACGTCGACGTCGGCGAGCGGGAGGCCCTTCCTGGCCGCGACGAACGCGTTGGCGCGGACCACGGCGAGCGTCGTGACGCCGAACAGCTTCCGCGGGTCGTACACGCCCTTCCGCTTCAGGACCTCGGCGGCGACCGGGACGGTGGAGTTCACCGGGTTGCTGATGACGTGGATCAGCGCGCCCGGCGCGTGGTCCGCCACCGCCTCCACGAGCTCCTTGACGATGCCGGCGTTGATGCTGAAGAGGTCGTCCACCGTCATGCCTGGCTTCCTGGGGACGCCGGCGGGGATGACGACGACGTCCGCGCCGGCTAGGCTACCGGCGAGCTCGTCCTTGCCGGTGAAGCTGGCGACCTGCGCCGGGGTGTTGCAGTGGCTGAGATCGGCAGCGACACCGTTGACGACGTTGTCAATGTCGTACAGGTGCAGCGTCGAGACGAGCGGAGACATCTTGGTCAGGAGCGAGAGCGGCTGCCCCACCCCTCCAGCCGCGCCGAGGATGGTCACACTGTAGCCGCCGGCCTGCGCGACGACGACCCGGTTTGCGGCGCGCAGCATTGGCATTGGCGTTCTTGATTTCAGACTGACGGAATGCCAGTGGGAACTGGAACCGCTGAGTTGTGGAGCATTGAGGAAAGTAGTGGCTGCAAGGCGGAGCTGCTTCTTACTCGGAACTGAACTATTGAAAGATATGGTTGAAAGTGCAGCCGCTGCCATCTCTTAGGATCTGTATGAACAATGCTGAACCATTGTTCAGTTTTTAAGTTGAGAAGCTTTAGTGCTCGAATAAAAAAACATCTCGGTAGCATAGACACCACAAAGCTTAGGAATATACTCTTTCAGTCCACAAAAATTTGTAACTCAAAAGATTGTAATAAGCAACAAACTTTTAGAAACAGAAGAAGTACCAAATAAGCGGTGATTTTTTAGGACTTCAATGGAGTATTTCCGTGTAACTAGCACTGATCTGTAGAAGGCCCAACACGGCAACACGTGTTTTTAAGGAGGAAGACATGCTTTTAGAAAGGAATGCCCTTAAAAACCCAGGCAGATTTGGACCGCGATTCAAATTCAGCCCAGGGAAGCTTGGATCGCGATCCAAAATCCGCCCACCCAGGTCTGGATGGCGACTATTAATAGCGAGCCAAAATCCAAAATCGGGCCAATTAGTTTTGGATCGCGGGTAGTATACGAATTCGGCCCGCAGACCAGCTGCAGTCCCCGCTCCACCACGAGCCTCAGCTCACAGGCGCGCCCGACGCTCGGCACTGCACTGGGCAGGTACGCTCCGCGCTCCCCGACGGCCAGCGGCAGGCAACACGCCACGGCACGGCGCCACCGACGGCGAGGCACGTATGCCAACGCCGTCGGTCTCCAGACACCGGCTCGCCTCGCCAAGCTACCTCCGGGACTCTCAGAGCGCACGCCAATCGCCAAGAGGACGGACTCATTGCGGCCTCTCCAGTCTCCACGCCGCCCCAACACTCTGAAGCGCCTTCCGACGGCATGGAAAGCTTCGCTCCAACGCGAGGATCGGAGCGGACGCCTACATGGTCTACAACCCACGCGAGGAACAACGAGAATCGAACAGGAGACGACAGACGAGTAAGGAGGAAGAAGGGAGCACCTGATGGTCCGGGGTCGGAGAGCACGAGCTGCGGAGATGGAGCCGGCCGGTAGCTAACGGCCGCTAGCTTGATGCCCGTGGCAAGAGGGAGGGGCAAGGGCACAACGCTGCCGAGTGTTGTGGCATGAAAAGTCTCAGGCCGGCAACGGCGAGGCCGCCTTGGGGAACTAGCGAGAGCTCACCAGTCACCACAGCCAGAAATCCGGGGAGGATGAGACACGTGGCTGTAAAGATTTCCGAGCAGGATATTGAGAACAACGTGCGTACATCATCTGGTAACCTGCAACCAAAACAGTACTGCTTCCATATTTCCCAACTGTACAGAGCTGCGCGAATGTTAAAGCACTACTCTCTCCATCTCAAAATATTTATCACTCTTTAATTCAAAAATAAATTAGAAAGTGACAAATATTTTTAAATAGAGTGAGTACGTCTCATTCCGGAGCACAACGTTGGTAAATTTCTCAATAGTACCATGTAAAATTCTCAAAATAAACTAGAATACAATCAACATTTCGATACAATTGTGTAAACATTAAATCTGAGTACACAATCTTTATCAAATAATTTCTGAATTTTTATACTTAAACTATCTCACCTAATAACATAAATGCACTGTTATGTGGAGGGATTTAAATATAAAAATGCAGAAACTATTGAATGAAGATCGTATGAATCTGTCGACTGTTGGAGTCGGCAGATCCCCTGACACTACGAAAGTGTTGAAGGAGTTTGTGGTTCGGTTTGGGCGCGCGAAGACTCAAGAAGGTGAAACGCGATTGGATACGAGTGACACAGTGGTTTACATGGTTCGGGCCGCCTGAGCGTAATACCCTACTCTACGAGTGTGTGTGTGTTGTATTAACTTTGAACTTCAGAGTGTCGAGAGTTCTCCCTCCCCTCGTGTATCGTCGGTTTGTCCTTTTATAGCACAAGGACAAACCGTTACAAGTCAGCCTGGCCCGACATGTGGCCCTGGCGGTTACTAGTATTGATACACGAGATTAACTGTTGTTAATAACCCTGTAACGGCTCCGACAGTGCCGTTACAGGTGTTAAGATTGTCCTGATTAAGTATCATTAATGTGGAATTAATGATAATTAATCGGGTCTTGAAGTCCGCGGTTGTCCTTTGAAGATCCGGTGCCGTTACAACGTCTTTCAGAGGTTTGAAGTGGCCAGCTCTGACGTATGGACACGTGGCAGCTTCGGAGCTTGCTTGGGAGAAGCAGGAAGCTCCGGGGTGGCCTGGCACGTGTCAGGTCCGGAGCTTCTCTCGGTCAGGGGTTACCTCCGGAGGTGCCGCTTCAGTACCTAGCCCGGAGCTTCACCCTTGCGGGTAATAGCCCTGGTCTGACAGTACACGTGGCAACCTAGGGGCTAACCATGTTGGAGAAGCGGGTCCGGTTACATCTGGCGAGTGGGCCCCCGAGGGTCTTCAATTTGAGTAGATGTCCTTCCCTTGAGATCTTTGTAACCTCAGGGGGTGTATGGTTTTTAGGGTACCGACAGTGGCTCCCTGGACCTACCTCCGGGGAAGACCAACGGGATGAAGTCATTCCGCCGGAGGTGGGTCCATACTTGCGACTCTTGAACTGGGTCTTCAAGGGTCTTCGGAGGTGCCTTTGGCGGGGCTTTACGGTTAAGTCCCGACGCGTGGTGCACCTCAGGCGGCAGATAAGATCTTTGACGTGCGGATCTCTCGCAATTGAAGGTCGCCGGTTCCCGATACAAAAACCGTATCGGTTCCGCGCGCCTTGTCAGTCCGCCGCCTTTGGGTTTCCCGCCTCGTGATGACAACTGTTCGCCTGGGTAAGAACCTCGACTTGATCGTCAGGGTGGTCCCGGGCCCTCTTGTCATCGGCTGGGTTGAATTCTTGAGTAGTATCCTTGACTCCCCTGCAGTTTCCATCCAAGCGTTGCGAGGGCTTACTTAAGAAGGGAAGCGCACCGTCGGGAGTTCTTTACGCTTTCCATCTGTTCTTGCGCTCAAACTCCCAACTCGTGCTTTGCTCCTCTTCTCTTGCCTAACTGTGTTGCGATGGAGTTGGGTCTGCGTGAGAGTCGTTTGAAGACGGAGAGCGATCTGAAGAAGGTCTGAGCCCTCATGGGGTGGTCGTCGGACTTCTTCAATCGTTCGGTCCGCGCC
This sequence comes from Tuctoria greenei, assembly GCA_036927565.1. Lineage (NCBI taxonomy): Eukaryota > Viridiplantae > Streptophyta > Magnoliopsida > Poales > Poaceae > Tuctoria > Tuctoria greenei. The sequence goes on along the minus strand of JAYESD010000005.1, from coordinate 218,494,215 downwards.
GGCGGAGAGCTTCCCTTTAAAAAGGAGCACTCCGGCGAGATGGTGTACTTTTCATCGTACGCCATGGTGGGGCTGATCCCACCGTTTTCTTCCTTCTTCTTGATGCTGTTGGACTTCTATGGTCTGCAGCTATACCACCTTGGCCCTCACTCCATCCTCCTTGTGTCCATCTTTGTCCACTTCTGCGAGATGTGGGTGGGCATCCCTCCCTGCATCGAGCTCTTCCGAACCTTCTTCACCGTCCAAACCACCGGCCGAAGCGACGAGTATCTTGGCTTCTACTACTTTGTGAAGCGCAAGAAGTGCCCGTTCAAGTACCTCCGGTCCTTCCCTTCCGGGAAGTGGGATGACTGGAAGAAAGATTGGGTTGTCGTTCGGGTGGAGGAGCATGAAAGGTTGGAGTTGCCAGACGGTCTGCCCGGCATTGACACGTCGGTGTGGAGCGAAGTTCCGGTGCTGGTGGCAGCTTTCGACCCCGTCCTGTCCAGGATTCGCTAATGTGTGGAGGGAGGATTGACTCCCCAGGCGGTGTTCTGCAACTTCCTGTCCAACAGGTGGGCACCGCTGAAGAGGAGGGAGAAGCTCGCCTGGGCCCTCAACAGCGTGATGGATGAGGACCGGGTTGAGACCGGGTTGAAGTCCAGCATGGTGGGGAAGTCCTTGGAGTTTCACCTCAAGAAATTCCAGCACGACATCGATGTTGATGGAGAGTACTTGACTCCGCCGCCGGCTTTCCTCCCCCTGAACGTGGAAGTGGAGTTCAGTAGGGAGCTCCGGCGGAAGATGCCCGCGCTTGACGACCTTGGCGTCGTCGAGAGAAGATCAACCGCCCGGTTAGCGATCCCCGGGTTGTCGGAAGGCGGTTCCGCCCCTGTCTCTCAGCCAAGAGCTGAGGTCACCGGCAAGGGCAAGGAGCTGGCGGAGGAGCCGGAGAGCCGGAAGAGGAAGCTGCGACATGCCGACGGAAGGTCCGTCGGGCTTGCTACTCCCCCCCCCCCCAGTTCCCCATCCTCAGGGAGGAAGATCCTCCGCCGCCGTGGCGGCTGTCCCCGTGGTGGGGTCTTTTCGGAGCGCTACTGTTCCGGCGGTGGGATCCTCCCGGAGTGCGGCTGTCCCCGTGGTGGGTCCCTCCGGAGGTGCCAGCTCCGGGCAGGCGACTCCGGTACAAGAAGCGGTGAGGGCCTCCAGGTCCAGGAGTTCCTCCCGATCAAGGAGAGCTCCGACCCGGGAAATGCCCGCGGCCACGGCAAGTCCTGGGAGTCCTCCCGGAGCTCCTACGCCGACTGTGGCCAGCCCGGAACGTCCGGGAAAGAGGTTCCGCGCAAGCTGGTGCGTGAGCCTCCCAAGGTAATTTTTCTTGCTTACCTCAATTAACTTTTAATTATAGCATCTGTTTGCTCAATTTCTTCGTTCTTTATCTGCAGCGTTCCCAAGAAGGGGAGTGAAGCTCCGCCCTCGGCCACAGTGTCTGAGGATGCGGGGGCTTCTGCTCCAGCTCCGGTGCCGCCCCAAGCGGAGGCTGCGACAGCTCCGGCGCCGGCTGTCGTGGTCATGGACCTCGACTCGTCTCCAGAAGTTCCCGTGGTAGCGCCGGACCACGGGATTGAAGATGCGCCAGCGGCACCCTTCCGGAGGTTGAAGCTCCGGGTCCTGGTGCTGCAGAAGTAGAGGCTCCGGCTGTTGAGTCGGAGGAAGTAGCGGTCCCGGCTTCGGAGCCGGAAAGTGCTGAAGCCCCGGCGGTTGAGCCGGAGGTAGCTGAAGCCCCGGCATGCGAGCCGGAAGTTGAAGTGGTTCCGGCAGTTGAGCCGGTTACTTCCGAAGCTCCGGTCGCAGAGCCGGTAATTATTGGAGCGCCGGCTGCAGAGCCGGTGATTGTGGAGGCGCCGGCCGCAGAGCCGGTGGTCGAAGAGGCGAGGGAGCTTGTGCCTCCCTCAGAAGAAATGTCCCGGCCGGAGCCAGTGGAGGCGACGACGTCGATGGTACCCGTGGCGGAGCCAGAGTGCCTGAACGAAGTCGCCGGCCCCCAGCCTGAGGGGGCAAATGAAGACTTGGTGGCGGGACCTTCTTCAGTGGCGACTGAGGCCATCCCGGAGGAGTGCCCTAGTGCCTTGGAAGCTCGGGGTTCCACTCTCGTAGAGTGGGACCCAATTTTTGTAAATGAAGACCCGCTGGAACCAGCGGAGGAGATCCCGGCAGGTCCGGAGCCCATCTCTCTGTCGATGTCCATCGACAATGCTTGCTCCAGTCTACGTCAAGTCCAACTAGCCTTCTTCCACGACAGCAAGGCTCTTGAAGAGGAGCGCCAAACCCTTAGGAGGTGGCGTAATCGACTCCAATTCGAGACCAAGCTGGCGCAGTCGAGGATTGCAGATGACAAGGAATGGATCAGGCGGGAGAAGGTCCGCCTGGAGCTCTGGGGTGAGCTGCTGGACGAGAGGGAGAGCATGACTCACGCCCTCGACGCTCAATCCCGGGAGTTCCATGACCAAGCTAAGGCCGCTAACGACGCGGCCAACGCTCGGTTCGATCAACTCGAGGCCATCAGTACCGCACTTATCAAGCGCCGAGAGGCACTTGAGGGAAGGGAAAAGCGGCTCGAGGATGAGGAGCAAAAACTCCTGGAGCTACGGGATGACGTCCTGCGACGGGAGGAGGAGCTCGCCGAGAAAACAGCTCTGGCGGATAAGGGCCTCGAGGAGCGTACTAAAAAATTGGAAGAGCGCTGCCTCGAGGAGGAGGAGAAGACCTGGGTGCGGGGGCAAGAACTCTACGAGTACGAGTGTGCCCTTGTCGCCCGGGAGAAGAAAATAGAGGCTAGGGAGAAAGACCTGGTCGACCGCCGGAACAAGATCCACCTCCGGGAGGAAGAGCTCGGAAGACTTGAAAAGCGGGTTGCTGCTAAGATTCAGCAAAACGCCAAAGAAGTTGAGCGTCTCTCCCGCGAGAATTCGGAGCTGGCGGCGGCCCGGAGGTCCTTGGAAGAGATGAAGGGCCTGAGGAAGACGGACTCCCTGCAAATTTGGGAGTTCCTGAGCAAGGCCGACGATGCACTGGCGCCGATGGGTTTCAGCCTCGTGCTCCCGGACGATCCGGAGCCGGAGCCGGACCTTGCATTGCAAGCGTTGAGCGCTGCGGGCAGCAAGCTCTCCAAGGTGGGCGACGTCATCGCGGACCAGCTGGAGGTCGAGGGACAATCCCTGGCTAGGAACGTCACAGAGTATGTGTTGACGTGTTACACTAGCCGGAACCCTCGATTCCCTCTGGACCCGGTGCTTGAAGGCCCCGTCGAAGGAGAAAGCGAAGCTACCCGAGCCAGCGTGTCGGAGGTCGCCCAGAAGGTCGCCGAATTCTTCCATAGGGTCTAGGACTGTCTTTCTTAGCCTTTACTTGTATCTTCTCTTCTTCCTCAATTTTGTAATCCCTTGTCTCCAGATGTAATCTCCGGTCTTCAAATGAAATGAAATCCTCACTTTTTTGCGAATTTCATTTTTTTGTCTTCAACCTTTGTCTTCACTTGGCCCCCTGGTAGATGTGCACAATTTGATTGTGGACATGTACCAAAAGGATGTTGAGTTTTGTTGAAGACAAATTTGCTTCGAACTCGTATAATTTAAGTCCGAAGTTTTCGATAGTGAAGGTCCCTTGAAGTCGTCGGAGCTTAGAAGCTCCGGCACTGTCTATCGTCGGAGCTTAGTAGCTCCGGCAATAGCCTCTACCAACACGTTGAGCGTCGATAGTTAATACTTCAAGGTGTCGGAGCTTAGTAGCTCCGGCAATGACCCTTGCCACGCCTGATTTGTTGGCAACAGACTCTAGTGATAGGGTCTTCTCACCATCTTTAAGTCAACGCCGACGATTGACGCCCTGGTGGGAGTCGGAGCTTGGTTAGCTCCGGTTTTTCTCCATCAATATAGGGTTCATTTTTCCTGCACACTTAAGCCAAGAAAAATAGTAAAATTCGTTCCTTATCTATAACTTCGTCGCGGCTTACGGTTCTCAAGAGAATTTTAAGTTGAACACAATTTTTAGTACGACTGAATGAATTGTCTTTTCTTTTAGATCCAATTGTCCATGTACCCCCCTTACTTTGGCCTGCCGGGATGTAGGTAGAGTGGCGTACTTAGGGTGCTTGACCAGGCTAAGTCGATAGCGCACTCCAGCCCTAGAATGGCTTGGCGGCTTTCAGGCGAGTTGGCCACAGACGATATTTAAATCTAAAAAATCCGACAATTCGACTCGAATCGTACGTAAACCGGTCAAACTAGAATTTCTTAAGAATTGCACGTTTCTGTTATAGACAAGAAAGAGAAGAATAAAAATGTCGAGCCTATGCAAAAATGAATGCACGTGGAGTCTATTTCACATGAAGATGTCTTTCATTATAGGTCCGGGGTACAGGGGAAACAAGTACACTCTTAGGGTATGGAACCAGGCTAAGTGTGTTTGGTTTCTCGTTTGACCCAGGGTAGTTAGCCACACTTCTAGTCCGGAGACTGTATCAAGTGTTGCATGAGCTTTTCAAACCTTACGGGAAAGATTCGGCTGCTCTCCCGGAGGAACTACCCGACTCTGTACAATGACTCTATAACATACATTTCAAGTTACTTAAGACTCACCTCCGTGGAATTAAGTGTAGAACTTACGGAGGTGCTCGATGTTCCAAGGATTTGGGAGAGGTGTCCCATCCTCAGTAGCCAAGCGAACGCTTCCGGGACGGGATACTTTGATCACTCGGAAGGGCCCTTCCCAGCCGGGGGAGAGTTTGTTTTGCCCTTCTCTGGATAGTATTCTCCGTAGCACCAGATCGCCTTCCTCGAGCTGTCGGTTGCGTACATGCCGCTGATGATAGCGCCGTAGAGCTTGGCGGTATCGGGCGTTCCGAACAGCTGCTTGGCACCTTCCCTCCTCGAGGAGGTCTAGGTCTTCACGCCGGAGCTGGTCCTGCGCGGCTTCGTCGAAGGTCCGGACTCGGAGGGAACCCAAGGTGATTTCCGGAGGAAGGATCGCTTCAGCTCCGTACACCAGGAAGAAGAGTGTTTCTCCGGTTGCCCGACTTGGAGAAGTCCTGTTGGCCCATAGGGTGGGCGGAAGCTCTTCGATCCAATTGGCTCCGTGTTTTTTCAAACGCTCATAGGTGCGCGTTTTGATTCCTTTAAGGATCTCTGCGTTTGCTCTCTCGGCTTGTCCATTGCTGGCAGGATGAGCTACAGAAGCGTAGCAAACTTGTATGCCGAGGTCTTCGCAATATCCTTGAAATGCGGAGCTTGTGAACTGAGTCCCATTGTCAGTGATGATCTTATTTGGGACTCCGAATCTGCTCACGATAGATTGTAGAAAATTGATTGCAGATTGTTTGTTGATCGTCACAACAGGAGTAGCTTCCGGCCACTTGGTGAACTTGTCGATGGCGACGTACAGGAACTTGTAACCTCCGACGGCTCTTGGGAAGGGTCCCAAGATGTCCATCCCCCACACAGCGAAAGGCCATGTAGGAGGTATCATTTGTAAGGACTGAGCAGGTGTATGAATTTGCTTTGCATGAAATTGGCATGCTTTGCATTTCTTCACTAGCTCAGTAGCATCCTGGAGCGCTGTAGGCCAGTAGAAGCCGTGCCGAAAGGCTTTTCCGACCAACGTGCGGGAAGATGCGTGGTTCCCACACTCACCTCCATGGATTTCTGCGAGGAGCTCGCAGCCTTCTTCCCTTGTGATGCACCGCATTAGGATGCCGTTGGCACCGCGCCGGTAGAGATCCCCTTCTACCAACGTGTATCTTTTAGCCAATCTGACTACCCGGTCAGCGGATACATCATCGTCAGGAAGGATGTTGTCTTTCAAGTAGTTCCGGATCTCCGAGATCCATGCATCGGAACTGACTTGAGCATTTGAGTCTTGCGTGCTGGGTTGCTCGGAGCTTCCGGCAGCACCTACGACCCTTGATGGCTGCCATGGTAACAGGGCCATCGGGACCGTCAGCTTCGGGATGCTGATCTCGCCCCCTTCGTTCAGTTCGGCAGGCTGAACTGTGGGTTTTGACAACCTCCGGACAAAGGTTCCGTCAGGAGCCGGAGCTCCGGTTGACGCCTTGGTCGAGAGTTCGTCAGCTTCAGCGTTGTGAGCACGCTGAACATGGTGAAGGTCTAGGACTTCGAAGTCCTTCTGAAGCCTCTGGACTTCAAGGAGGTAAGCAGCCAGCTGGAGATTATTGCAGGAGCATTCACCCTTCACCTGTTTGATGACAAGTTGTGAATCTCCTTTGACCAGCAACTGCTTGACACCATATGATAGTGCCACCTTTAATCCATAGATGAGTGCTTCGTACTCCGCCATGTTGTTGGTTGCCTTGAAGTCAAGGTGTACCATGTATTTCACCTTCCCCCCGGTTGGTGCGAGGAGAAGGATTCCAGCTCCGGCTCCCTGCTTCTGCATGGAGCCGTCGAAGTAAAGGGTCCAGTGAGGCTTAGTGAAGGCTGGAACTTGTGTTTCCGTCTTCTGCTCGCTGGGGCCCCCAGGGTTTAATGGAGAGGGAGTCCATTCTGCCACGAAATCTGCCAACGCTTGACTCTTGATTGCTTGTCTTGGAATGAATTTGAGGTCGAATTCAGCCAGTTTCGCTGCCCACTTTGCAATATTCCCAGTTGAATTGGGATTATGCAGGATCGCTCGAAGTGGATATGAGGTTACCACCGAGACTTTGTGAGCTTGGAAATAGTGTCGAAGCTTCCTTGAGGCAATAAGAACTGCATAAAGCAGCTTATGCACCTCTAGGTATCGAGTCTTAGCATCATGTAACACTTCACTGATGAAGTATACCGGGCGTTGAATGGTCCGAACCCTCCCGGAGGGGTCCGGAGCTTCCTCTTCATTGATCTGGACCCTCTCGGAGGGGTCCAGGCTATCTTCGGGGACCTCCGGGTTCTGGGTGGAGGAACCTGGAGCTTCTTCAGAAATGACCTGGATCCTCTCGGAGGAATCAGGGTCCTCTGAAGTGGCTTCTTGTGGGTTCAAGTCTGGGAGCTGGGACCCAGACCCGCTTTCAGGAACCTCCGGACCCTCCCGAAGGGGTCTGGATTCCTGAGTATTGGATAGTTCCGGTCTCTCTGCAACCAGAACCATACTGACGACTTCGTCAGCAGCTGAAATGTAAAGCAATAAAGGCTCACCAGGGTTCGGAGCTACCCAGACTGGTAGGGTGGTGAGGAACTGTTTCAGCTCCTGGAATGCCTTCTCTGCTTCTTCACACCATTGGAATGGTCCGGACTTCCTCAGTAACTTGAAGAAGGGAAGTGCCCTTTCTGCCAGTCTTGAAATGAACCGGCTGAGGGCTGCTAGACATCCAGTTAATTTTTGGACGTCTTTGATGCGGGTTGGTGGCCGCATGTCTTCAATGGCTTTTATCTTCGCCGGATTAGCCTCTATGCCCCGGTGACTTACCAAGAAACCAAGAAGCTTTTCGGAACTAACCCCGAAGACGCACTTGTCTGGGTTTAGCTTCGTGCGGGTGGCCCGCAACTTATCGAAGACAGCTTGCAAGGTGTCCAAGAGGGATTCCTTGTTTTTGACTTTAACCACGATGTCATCGACGTACACTTCCACTATGTCTCTGATGAGTTCTTCGAAAGTTTTGTACATAGCTCGTACAAAAGTTGAAGCTGCATTCTTGAGACCAAAAGGCATGGCTGTGTAACAATACAATCCATCCACTGTGATGAATGAAGTATGTTCTTCATCTTCTCTAGACATCCTGATTTGATGATATCCAGAATATGCGTCTAGAAAGCACAGTAACTCGCACCCGGAGGTGGAATCCACTATCTGGTCTATTCTAGGTAGTGGGAATGGATCTTTTGGACATGCCTTATTCAGTGTGGTGTAGTCGATGCACATCCGAAGTTTCCCGCCGGCCTTAGGCACAACGACTGGGTTTGCCAGCCATTTTGGATGGTAGACTTCTTGGATGAATCCGGCTTCGAGCAACTTCTTCACTTCTTGTCGGATGAAGTTCTGTCGCTCTACAGATTGCTTCCGAGGTTTCTGATGCACAGGCCGAGCGTCGGGGTAAATCTTCAGATTGTGCTCAATCACTTCCCTGGGGATCCCAGGCATTTGTGACGGTTGCCAAGCAAACACGTCAACGTTAGCCCGGAGGAAAGTGATGAGCGCGAGTTCCTATTTGTCGTTCAAGCCACCCGATATGCGGGTAGTTTGAGTGACATCGGAACCAATTTGGACGACTTTGACGGGAATGTCGGTGTCGCCGCTTGGCTGCACACGAGGTGCAGAGGTCGAGCCTCGTTGACGAATGCTCGGAGGTTGTGGAGCTTGCTTCTGTCTGGAGTCCTCTTCTTGCGCTGTGGTGAGCGCGTGAAGTTCCTCCAGAGCAGTTACTCCGGCAGTGCGATCTCCACGGATCCGGAGAACGCCTACTGGTGTTGGCATCTTCAACACCAGGTATCCATAATGAGCAGCTGCCATGAATTTGTACAAAGCAGGTCTACCCAAGATGGCGTTGAATGGTAAGTTGATCTGAGCGACGTCGAAGACCAACTTCTCGGTGCGATACTTCTCCCGGGTCCCGAAGGTAACGGGGAGAGTAATAACTCCGAGTGGAGTGATGGCCCCCGGACCTACTCCGGAGAAAGGTCGAGAGGGCTGGAGGTCCGAAGGTCGGAGCTGAAGCTTAGTGAAAGCTTCAAAGCTGATGAGGTTAAGCCCCGAACCTTCGTCTACCAGGACATGATGGAGCTGGATGTTGTTGATGGTGGGAGATACCATCAAGGGTAATTGGCCAGCTCCGACCATGCTTTGAGGACAGTCCGAAGCATCAAAAGTGATGGGTGTGTCCATCCACTTTCGATGTGGCTCCGGTCTAGCTGTAGGAGCTACAACAGCCATATCCCGTCGCATAGTCTTGATGACACGACGAGAAGTGATGTCCCATGACCCACCAAAGATGGTGTTCATGGTTTTTCGACGCTCGTTGTCGGAGACGTCGGAGTCATCGTCGACGGAGGTGTAGACGGCTTTCAGGACCTTTTTGGGGTCCTGAAACCCTAACTCCTCTTCAGCCGGAGTTTCATCGACTTTTTGTTTTCCCTCCCTCTGTCGGAAGGGAGACCCTTCCCGGCGCTTGTGGTAGCGATCGGCAAGGTTTTGGACCTCCCGGCAGTCCTCCAGTCTGTGGCTGCTCGTTTTGTGAATGGGGCACCACATCTTGGATTTGCCACCGTCTTCAGAAGACGGTCGAGGTCGCTTCTCGGGGCGTGGCCCCCGGCCACCAGGAGTTGCAGTAGCTGCAACGTTTGATGTGCCGGCCGACGGCTTCTTCTTGCCGTTGGTCTTCTTTTTCTTCTTGCCACTCCCGGAGGTAGCGGCTTCTTCTTTGGAGGATTTTTTATGATCCTCCAAGGCTGGTTTGGAGTGCATTTCACGGCCCTCCGCAGCTCTGGCACATTTGTCAGCCAGGCTGAAGAGCTCCGTGACGCTGGTGATCTCTTTGATCGCCAGCTTCTCCAACATCTTCTTGTCTCGTACACCCTGTCTGAATGCCACAATGACAGAAGCGCTTGAAATAGAAGGGATTGTGTTACGTACCTGAGAGAATCTCTGGATGAATGACCGCAAAGATTCTCCTCCTTTTTGCACAACCGCAAAAAGGTCCAGTTCAGTGCCTGGACGGGTGTATGAACTCCCGAAATTGGCGGTGAACTGACGGCACAGCTCCTCCCAACTGTCGATAGAGTTGGGTGGAAGGCTCATAAACCAGGACCTGGCGGTCCCTGTTAAAGCCACTGGAAAGTAATTGGCCATTACGGCCTCGTTTCCTCCAGCTGCTAAGATCGCAGTGGAGTATATCTGTAGAAATTCTACGAGATTGACAGTCCCGTCGAATTTTTCCAGCAAGTGTGGCCGGAACTTCTGTGGCCATCTAACCATGCGCAGGTGCATGGCTAGGGCGGAACAGCCTCCTCCTACTCCTTCCAGAGTAGAAAGGTCTTGAGCATCTCGTCTTTCTCGAGCTCGCTCGATGTGGACACGGCCATCCTGTTGGTGGTATCGGCGATCAAGCTCCGCCCGGAGGTCATGTGTCGAAAGTCGAGATGCGGTATGAGCGCGTCGTGCCCCAGAGGGCAACGACGTCACTTGCTGTGACGCAGCTCTTCTCCGGTTGTTGGAGACATGTGGACCAAGTCTTCCAGGCAACGTTCGTCGCTGCGACGGGGCCCGCCCTGAAGGAGGTGGACCCTGGTTGTTGAGGCGTTCGGCCGCTGCTGCGACCAAATGCTCAACATCAGCCCTCCATTGCTCCATGGCACCTTGAGATGCATCCGGAGGTGGTGGTCGCTGGAGAAGAGCACGCGCCGCATGAAGCGCGTGTTCTGGGTTGTCACGACTTGCCGGCGCAGAATGTGACGCCGGTGCACCATCATGTCGTCCGGCATGTCTTGCCGGAGAAGGTGGTGGTGGGAGTGTGACTCCTGCTGGAACTGAGGCTCCTGCCGGTGGCTGCATGTTGGAGGGATTGCCTCCGACAGCCTGAACAGCAGGTTGCCCGTTGGATGATCCAGCCGCAGAATTCACCATTCTTGAAGATCTCAGGCGCCCCTACCTGGCGCGCCAACTGTCGACTGTTGGAGTCGGCAGATCCCCTGACACTACGAAAGTGTTGAAGGAGTTTGTGGTTCGGTTTGGGCGCGCGGAGACTCAAGAAGGTGAAACGCGATTGGATACGAGTGACACAGTGGTTTACGTGGTTCGGGCCGCCTGAGCGTAATACCCTACTCCACGAGTGTGTGTGTGTTGTATTAACTTGTGAACTTCAGAGTGTCGAGAGTTCTCCCTCCCCTCGTGTATCGTCGATTTGTCCTTTTATAGCACAAGGACAAACCGTTACAAGTCAGCCTGGCCCGACATGTGGCCCTGGCGGTTACTAGTATTGATACACGAGATTAACTGTTGTTAATAACACTGTAACGGCTCCGACAGTGCCGTTACAGGTGTTAAGATTGTCCTGATTAAGTATCATTAATGTGGAATTAATGATAATTAATCGGGTCTTGAAGTCTGCGGTTGTCCTTTGAAGATCCGGTGCCGTTACAACGTCTTTCAGAGGTTTGAAGTGGCCAGCTCTGACGTATGGACACGTGGCAGCTCCGGAGCTTGCTTGGGAGAAGCAGGAAGCTCCGGGGTGGCCTGGCACGTGTCAGGTCCGGAGCTTCTCTCGGTCAGGGGTTACCTCCGGAGGTGCCGCTTCAGTACCTAGCCCGGAGCTTCACCCTTGCGGGTAATAGCCCTGGTCTGACAGTACACGTGGCAACCTAGGGGCTAACCATGTTGGAGAAGCGGGTCCGGTTACATCTGGCGAGTGGGCCCCCGAGGGTCTTCAATTTGAGTAGATGTCCTTCCTTGAGATCTTTGTAACCTCAGGGGGTGTATGGTTTTTAGGGTACCGACAGAATCATATTTAATTTTTATACAATTGCATTATAGTTGTTCTCGTATAAACCTTAGGCTATGTTTGGGAACTCGGTATTTTTGAAATTTTAGAGTAATATCGTGGTACTTGAGATTACTATGATATTTTTTACATAATGGTGTTTGGCAATTAACTCAAAAACTATGTATTAAAAACTACGGTTTTGTCTATACTACGGTATTTTTGGAGTATAAAAAACTTTGGTCCGAACCAAAGTTTCTCTTATTGCTTGCTATTGATGCTTGTTACTTTGCTCCCAAACAGTCCTATGTATTGCAAAACTGTGGTATTACAAAACTATAGTATTGGAATACTTAAGTATTGATATGTCATTTCAAAAACTGTAGTTTCCAAACACAATAATGCACAAACACTGGCGTGGACCTGAGAAAAAGCCGGCGCTGGACCCTCGAGGGCCGTTTTCTCTTGCCCCCTTCCCTCGGTCGCCCACTGCAGGCAGCCACCACGCCATCCCATGGAGGCCGGAGAACTGAGCGGCGGCCTCCTCTTCCTCCTCGCCACGGCAGCCGCGGTCGCGGTCACCGTCTCCGTCGGCGTGGTCGACTTCAGCCGCCCTCTTGCCGGTACAGTACACAATGCACTCATCATCAGTACTTCCCCTTTCCTCCAGCGCGCCGCGGCACACGTGATCTCACTTTCCTCGCGCCGTCGTTCCGTCCTCCGCTTTCCGTCCTCTCCTGCTGCTTCCGCAGCGGGCCCGCGGCTCGACTTCCAGGCGGCCGTGTCCTGGCTCATCGGCGTGCTCGACGGCTCGTCCACCGCGGCGGCGGACGCGTACGGGGCGTGGGTGGCGGTGCGGGCCGGGCTGATCGCGCCGGCGCTGCAGGCGGCGGTGTCGGCGTGCTTGGTGATGTCGGTGATGCTGGTGGTGGAGGCCGTGTACAACAGCGTGGTCAGCCTCGGCGTCAAGGCCATCGGGTGGCGGCCGGAGTGGAGGTTCAAGTGGGAGCCCCTCTCCGGCGGCGGAGACGGAGACGACATGGAGAAGGGGACCGCCCACTACCCCGTGGTCCTGGTCCAGATACCCATGTACAATGAGCTGGAGGTAAGAGATTCCCAGAAATGGGATCGAAATTGGATTCACCGCTCTTCCGTGGATCAATAAAAAAATTATCGCTATTGTTTCATTCGAATTTGATGTTGATTTTGAAGTGCTACGTTTTCCGTGTGCGAGGTGGGCGTGTAGGTGTACAAGCTGTCGATAACAGCGGCATGTGAGCTGCAGTGGCCGAAGGACAGAATAGTCGTTCAAGTGCTGGACGACTCCACCGATCCCATTGCCAAGGTACTAATATAATATAACCTGCTTAATTTCTCGCCTTCTCCTAGTTCCTCGTTGCATCTCTTGGGATGCTTCATATCAAACCTGTGGCTTTGGGGAGTTCGAAGCGATTATTATATCAATTTTATGGTAATAGTTTGATGCCGAAAGCTAGTGTACGGGACTGAACCTCGTATGGCACCGGGTAAGACCTTTCACTATCACAATTCACAAGTCATCATCCAAATAGGGGGAACGAACTCGAGATTTTTGTGAGGTATAAAGTACGAGCATTAGAGCACTGCTCGAAGAGAAAGCGGATGAGGTCACAGGTGGGCGAGTCATCTGGACCATTCGATCACATGGCCAGTGCAGGTGAGCCCGGATGTTGGGTTTTGCTGCCCATGTTCTTCTTGCAGCTTGTATCCTGTATACCGATCTTTTTTTCTAACCAATGTAAGAGTTACTAAAAGCCTAAACCTGAAAGGGTCGAGTCCATAATCCATCGATTACCTGTCAAATCCTGCATGCGCTGAAGTTTATTCACGGGATCATAACTACTGCCGCCTGACATTTTCCTGCATCATGAGCCCCCATTCTGGTTACCTCATAGATCTGAAGAACGGTTCAATAATTGACAGGCGTATTCTGCTTTACTCTGAAACTTCCATAAAGTATCTATTTGTTACTAACTAGAGAAGCAAAACCAATTTGGTTGATTGAAATGGTTCAACGAATAGGTCAGTTTAATGCAGGGCAAAAATAGTCTGGAAGCACAAGGACTTAAGGACCTCATTAGGCCATCAGAGTTTTCTATTATCCAATCCTTTCCGTGACTCCAGTACTGGTTCCATTTATGTTAACGACCAGTTAATTGTGCAGTAACAACGAAATGTTTGCAGCGTCGTTTCAACCACAAACGAGCTCCATCACATGAGTTCTACCATCTTGACACCTTGTTGTCATTAATTGCTGTAGATACTTAGGCAGAAGAGCTGATCCAATTAATCTTGATGCAGAACTTGGTGCAGCTCGAATGTGAGAACTGGGCTAGAAAAGGTGTGAATATCAAATATGCCACACGAACCAGCCGCAAGGGCTTCAAGAAAGGGATGGAATGGGACTATGCAAAGCAAAGCGAATATGTTGCCATATTTGATGCTGATTTCCAACCTGAATCAGACTTTCTGCTCCGAACTGTCCCATTCCTTGTGCATAATCCTGAAGTTGCCCTTGTTCAAGCTCGGTGGTCCTTCGGTAAGTGCTCCATTTCTTGTTTGCTCACGAGCATACTCTTACGGCTGCCACTCTATCATCAATGCACAGGATTAGGCCATAGAATGGAAAATGTTCCCGAGTCATCATGTTAAATCTTGTCAGATATGATTCCTACATTTCAATATATTAGCAAAAAAATATTTCCTCCATTTTTGGATATCTCCCTCAGGAGAACTTGCACAGAGCTTCCAACAAGCACAAGGAACTTGAAACAAAAAACTTCACTGCTATGGCAAAAATTATCTCCTTGCGTATTCATGACATTAGAGCACATTTTAGCTGATCTCATATGCTGCTATGGTTAGTGATGAGACCAGTAAGAAGGCAAAAGTAATGTTCAAGCAATACAATGTTTTATTCACTCCGATCGACCCAACTCTTAATTGACAGAATTTTGCAGCGAATGACACAAGAAGCCTGTTGACAAGAGTACAGAAGATGTTCTTCGATGACCACTTCAAAGTTGAACAGGAAGCAGGATCAGCAACGTTTGCCTTCTTCAGTTTCAACGGTAGACATCTTTATAGCTCATGGGTAATTTCTAAACCATTCGATCGTCTAAGGCTGTTTCTATCCCAGGAACTGCTGGAGTGGCGCACAAAAGCTATAAATGATGCAGGGGGTTGGAAGGACCGCACTACAGTTGAAGACATAGACTTGGCCGTTCGAGCAACCTTAAACGGTTGGAAATTTATCTATGCTGGGGACATCAGAGTGAGCAGATCTTGTCATGAAATAGTTTTAACAAAAGTAATCATTTTGATGCAATCATTTGACAATGCAAGCATGTTATAGGTCAAGAGTGAACTGCCATCCACTTACAAGGCCTACTGTCGGCAGCAGTTCCGCTGGTCCAGTGGTGGTGCAAATTTGTTCCGTAAGATGGCAAAAGATATTTTCGTTGCTAAGGCAAGCTTACCTTCCCCCACACTGTCAATTTTATTAATATATACTACCTCCGGGTCATTTTAATTGTCGCTCCCGACAACGAAAAGACTAGAAAAAACACTAAACATCCTTGTCCGGACGACAAATAAACTGATCCCGGAGGGAGTATTATACAAAAGGATAACAATGAATCCCTGCTGTTCCACTAGGATATATCACTCCTCAAGAAATCCTATATGCTCTATAGCTTCTTGGTGCGGAGAGTGGTGGCGCCTGTGGCAGCCTGTATTCTTTACAATGTCATACTCCCCATCTCAGTCATGATTCCAGAGGTATCCCTACCAGTCTGGGGTGTTGCCTATATCCCTATGACACTTACCATAGTTACAGCCATAAGACAACCAAAGTAAGTTTCCAAATAAAATTTATTAAGTGAGAACGCCACTCATCTGTCCTTTTACCACATATTAATGTACCTCAACCTGTTTCTACAGAAATCCACATATAATGCCATTTTGGATCTTACTGGAAAGTGTAATGACAGTGCATCACATGAGAGCTGCACTGACTGGGCTGCTAGAATTACCAGGGTTTAACAAGTGGATTGTGACAAAGGTTGGGATTGATTTTAATGACAGTGAAATTCCTTTGCTTCAGAAAAACAGGAAAAACTAAGAGACAGGTAAGCCCTTTTAAGTTTTTGTACAACAGCAACTTATGTTACAACACACACACATGCTACATTATTGTTACTGTACTTTCTTTGCAGGA
Source organism: Tuctoria greenei (assembly GCA_036927565.1). Taxonomy (NCBI): domain Eukaryota; kingdom Viridiplantae; phylum Streptophyta; class Magnoliopsida; order Poales; family Poaceae; genus Tuctoria; species Tuctoria greenei. The sequence continues at coordinate 218,478,520 of JAYESD010000005.1, read as the reverse complement.
TTAATTTTTGCGAGATTGGATTTTCAATTTTTCTCTGCATCTGCGCATCATACAACCTTGCCTTCCCTGAACCAACTAGCTACTACATATATCTCTACCTCCAGGCATTGGCATTTTTGTTACTAGGTACTTGTGCTTGCTACCAATGACAAGCTATAACAGCCAAACTGTACGAATAATTTTTTAATCTTTTTAGGGTATATTTGTCATAAATCTTTGAAATTTCTTAGATCCTAGATGCATATAGATGTCACTCAGAACAATTTCAGCATATGCAACAGTAAAGTAGTGTGTTGGATTCCTACCCCGTATTCCTTGTACAAGCAAGCAGCAATGCTTGCGTGACGCATATCAAGAAAACTCTATCTGGGCTGTTGCCCTCAAAGAATAGGGGGCACGGGCAGTGCAGTCAACGTGCCACCGCAGAGTACGAAACTATGTCATCTTATTCATAACTACACCAAATAATATTATACCTTGCTCAAAATTATAAATAGTACTCCCTCCTTATCTTTTTAATTGACGTTTAGACAGCAGGTGCTATTTCATTTTTAGTTGATATTTTTGTTGGGAACGACACTAAAAGAATAAGGAGGGAGTAATATCTAAAAATCAAATCCTAACAATAACTTGGGGGGGGGGGGGGTACCTTCAATAATAATAGTGTTAATCGTGTATTGAAATACATGACAAAATCATTCAGGTACATAATGATTGATATCACTGCTCAGAAATGGACCAGATACACACAGATTGGTGGTGGCGCTACAAGCAAATGAATGGAGTGTGTGGACTGCCATAAATTAACCTATGTGGTGTAATTAGATTAGAAGGAGCACTTCATTGAAATGCAGCCTTCAAATCCTTTCGACAAGGTATCCTCAACATTACAAGGGGAGTTCTGAAGACAACCTCTCGAGCTGTGCAAATTTGTATCCTCACAATAATCTGATGAACTTTTAGAGAAAGGGGTACCTTTGTGGGATTCCCAAACTCCAAATATAGTGCCAGAACTTTCCTTCAATCGCTTAAATGGTGTAAGATGGACAGATCGTGTAAAGCTGTCTGAAAGCTCTACATCCTCCTCGTTGGAGTTCAAATGAGTACGACATTTCCTCTTTGATCCAGGTAAAAGATCCAGTCCTGCAACACCGAAATCAAAATGTTGTGTTAAGGTGATTAAAGAACTAAATAAAGCAGTTATAACTCAGGATAGTACCTTTGAATGTATTGGAAATGCTACATTGTGATTCCATCACACTGCTGCGGTCACTGGAGTGATAAATTCTACATTTCACAAGTAGACAGAGTACACTCATAAGCCATTGTAAAACTACGAATATCATTACTCTCTCATACAAATAGAAGACTACATTAATCCTATTACCGTACATTCGATCACAATTTAGTATAATTTCGATATATAATGAGATACGGCTTTCAACAGTGGAACCCAAGTTCTCTTGATGAGGAGTTTCTCATTCCACCTCAACTAGAAATAATTGGTGACCATCATTTTGAATAACGGTCAACCATTTAGTGCTTTTGGAGTGAACCATTCTAGTTTTCATATAGCCAAACTGGTTCTTGCAATGTTTTTTATTTAAGTTGCAATTTAGCGTCTCACTATGGCCTCCAACTAGATAACAAAAAGCTTTGCAGAACATACAATTTTACTATTAATAGACAAGCATCCTAGCAGATAAGCTAGTAACTAGTTAAAGCTGCAACTGTAGCCCTAAAAATACCAACTGGATGTAACAATGTCACCATAAATCCCAAAAGCCAAGAATGTCACTCACAGCAGTTGGGCTCTTCTAAAACTCTTCCATGAGTAACATGGTTAACTGAAAATATAGACCTCAGTGTACTGATTAGTTTAAATTTTGATTTGTTGCTTCTAATACGGAATAATCAAGGTTCAAGGGTCGAGTAGCAAAAGTGAAGTAAATTTTATCAATGCTTAAGAAAACCTTTAGAAAAGAACTTCCTGGTTATGATCATGTATGCTAGGGCACAAGAGACATAATGTCAGCAGAATGCCAATCAGTAGAAACCAAAATTAATAAGGTGTACTTATGCATCTCAACAAACACTGGTGGAGCCCATTGTATGCTTCTATAATCGATTTAAGTACAACTATAAGTTCATGACACAAAATATAATGATAATGCTTTATGCTCACACAACAGGAACGAAATCAATACACTGAACGGCAAGAGATAACAAGTATAATGTGGAAGCAAACCTGTGCATATGCTCCACAAAATCATCGATTAGAACAGGCCAAGCACCTGAAAGTTGATACAACCACACAGACGAACTTAAATATGCCATCATAATTACCATGAAGCTCAATTTATGAAAGAAGCTGCAGATAGCAACAAAAATTGAAGAATTAGCCATATCTAAGGAATTTATACCTCTCGGGTCATAACCTTCCAGATCTTCATTTACACATCTGCTAAAAGCTAGTAGCTGCTGCCAGGTATCCTCAGATATATTGTGACGTTGGTACTTCTGAGTAGTAACAAATATCATAGCTTTAGCTTTAAAATGGAGTGGCGTAAAACATAAAGCTGATTCCCAGCTGTGCGAGAGAAACAGTAATTGAGTTACAACGTGAGGCAAACACTCACAAGACACCGTGATGATCGTCCAAAACTGGAGCATTTTGTGAAGTGCATATCAAGAGATCGTGGGAACCAGAGGATAACATGGTTTAATGTGGATTCAAGATTGCTTTTTGTGCACAAACTACTGGAATTGTTGCAAGGACAATATTAAAACTAGCTACTCAAAACAGACACTTAAACTTTCAATATTTCTTACCAATGATTCCACATGCTAAATTAAACAACAAATCATTTTGCAACATGATTCTAGATTTTGTGAGAATGTAAGTACTGGGAAGAACGGCAAAACTGCAATCAAATCATCTGACATCTACAGTTGGAAGCAATATTCTAACAGACCTGTTTATTCATCATGTATCAAACCATGGAAATGGAAGTTTAATTAAAAGACTCGTCAACACTTCAATCGAACTAAACTAAATAAGTTTACTGGTCTAGAATCATGTGGTTGTCTTCGTGCATATATAATAGTTTTAACAAATCAACATTTGATAGAAAAGGAACTGACAAATACCTATTTAAACCTTGTATTCATGCATATTAATAGTATTGGAAAATTTCATACATACATCAACAAAGTTACACCACCGATCAAGCAAACGGAACCTTCCATTTAGAACAATCCTCCATGCTGTCACAGCTCTCTGGATGGCTAAATCACGAGATGGCGAATTCTGGTTAGTTTTTTATGGATACCTTAACTAGGCCAACAGTAATGTTCATACATCCTTGAGAATAAGGTCTTACTGATACTCTTTTGTCCATTTTCACGACAAATGAAGAAGACAAAATCATAGAAGTAATTGAATAGGCTGACATCCTCCTGAAATAGAAGATTCTCAATCTCAATCAACATAATGTAGTTATAAGCTATAAATAGGTAACAGGTTGGAAAGCATCACTCACTAAATCAATAAATGGCATGAGATTGGGAATATCAGCAAATATTGCATCCCTGAATGAATATTACAAAAGTCAAGTCAAAGGTTAACGGGATATACGACCAAAAAAAGAGAAAAGAACCAAACATTATATAAAGAGAAATAAATCAGACTAGTCAATACTATGAGGTTATGCAAACTAAGCACCACAAGCTGCCCTCCAGTTCAGCTCAGAAAAAGTCCCCCCCCCCCCCCCCACCCCCCGGTTGGATAGGTTTGCGATGTCCAGAACATATGAGCCGCATAAAACAAGATATTTGTGATGTTTCAAGTTTAACTACCACAGCGTTTTAAAGGTTAGAAGTAAAAAAACAATTAAGCAAAAATGAACAGGTTTTCAGGAAAGTGATGCATTTCAAGCTAAAACAGTTCAACATCAATTCATATCAGTAAGTCAAACAAAATCATCCCAATTCTAGACAGAAAGTGATAAGAGTCAAGAGGGTTAATTGATTTCTTTTGTTTGGACAAGATTTCAACTCTATGTTTATAAGCAAGAAGGAAAAAGAATCTGTCCTTTCACAAAGTTTCATCATTGAGAAGAACATGCTAAAAGAAAATTTAAAGGTTTTGAACTACCACATGAAGAAAAAAGAAAGGAGAAAACACCACACATAGTTTTCAAATCAAGTAGACAAAGGTCAATGCCTACAAAACCTTGCTCAATAAATCTTTACCTCATTCCTTCAATTCCATCTATAGCTTGTGAAAGCTCAATCAATCCTTGTCTGTTCTTCGCATTTGTACCTCCTGATACAATACCTGGAAAAAACAAAGGCGAAAAGAACCAATATAGGTTGATATTGTGCCCCAAGAACTACAACCTAAGCTAACATTTCGACATTAGAACTGTTCATGCTAACTCCCGACAATAGTTTGTATATAAAACATGAAGATTTGCACTAATTCCTGTTAAGATTATATACTCTAGGTGCTCAGGAAGCACGAATACTGAACGATTGTAAAGAATAGCAAATCCAATCCCGCACCTGACACTTAGTTTCTACAACATCTGCCCCTGCTTGCTACTGATAAACGCTTAAGTTATTAACAATCACATATCGGTCGTTTGTTCATCATTCCAATAAAGCAAGAACCACTTCGACGATGGTCTATGACTCTGTTGACACTTTTCGTCAAGAACCACTTCGGCGAGGACTAAACCAACCACTTCTTTCCTGCTCAAACCACCCGTTTCGCATACTTCGCAACTTAAACACCACTAAATTTCTCAAATTCGAAGGAAGAATGGAGAAGCGGGCCAAGATTACAGACGATAAACAACTAAACCCACCTAAACACCGCAGCTAACCCGCCCGAAACAGCAAAAGATCGAACCCCTAAACTTCCGTCCGCGTGCATCCAAACACCCACCACAGAAAACGAGCAAGCAAAATTCCAGAGCCGGGAGCTCACCGCAGTACTTGGCGAAGACCTCGGCGCCGGCGGGGCAGGCGGCCGCGGCCGCGGCAAAGCCAACGGATCCCATGGGAAAGGCTGCGGATCCGACCACGGGGACCCTAATCGACACCGGCAACCACCGGGGCCGCGCCACCACCGCCTCCTCGATCTCACGTGCGAGACGACACGACACGACAGGAACGCGAGACAGCGAGAGGCAGAGGTTAGATGCGAGAGAGGAAGAAAAGAAAGAACCGTGGTGGTGTAGATACCGCGCCGGTGTACAGATTGGACGGTCAGATCTCATACGATCCCTAAGTTGGGTCCACGTGTCAGCGTACCTGGTCATTTGTTTGAGAGCAGCTGAGCAGGGAATGGAAGTTAGGGATGGTAACGGGTCAGGTTCGGTTCGGATAGAGCAAATATCTCACCTGAACTGAAACTGTCCGCGAGTACAATTTCGTATTCGAATCCGTATTCGCGGGTAAAATTGCATACCCAAACCCGTACCCGACGGGTTTCGGTTACACGTCGGATATGAACAAACATAACAAAAAAAATCAATAAATCATAATTTACATGTTGAACAGATCAAAAACAGCATAACAGCTTAAATAACATATCAAATTTTAATTTTCAGTAGCTAAACAGATAACAAAATTACAAAGCAAAATGTAAAACAACTAAACAAGTTCAATAGTCAACACATATTACATAGCAGTCTTACAGGATCAAAACACAAGTTACAACCATACAGGACCAGCCAAAAATTCAATGTCTCAAATGTCTTCTTTAGCGGGCTGGGCTATTTTTTTGGGTCTAGATTTAAGAAATCAGGTACCCGTTAGATACCCGCAGGTAAAAAATCATACCTGTACCCGTACTCGAAAAAAGTCGGGTCGAGTACGGATTGTACCCGCGGGTAAAAATATGTACCCGTGCCCGTACGACAGAATCTGCCTGTAACCTGAATCTGCGTGCTATAATTTCAGCCTGCAACAAATTTAAGTTTCAAAATTGATTTAATCAAATCACTTTCAATGAGATTCATCTTGATTCGAGGAGATTCAAAAGGAGTGTCCAAGAAGTTTTAAGTCGGATTTGAAGAAAAAAATCAACTTAATATCACCTTCTTCCTTTAATGGGCCTGACAAAGAAGCCCTTCTGGCTTCTGTTTACCCATTGAGCTAAATTTGGGTGGGTTGGACGGCCCACAACACCTAGCGACCCCGCGTGTGGGACCCGTACGCCTGCTCCGCATCGTCCCAATGGACTGTCGAAGCTTTGAAGTAACGTAAGGCCCGCATGGGCCCACAAAGTCAGACAGCCAACGGGCCAAAGAAAATATCTGGGTTCTGGAAGGTTCGGCAACCAGCCGACGCGCTCCTACCGGCCAACAGCACAGCACGTACGTAAGCCAGCACGGCACCATTCCAAATTCCGAATCGACCACAACAGCCAAACGGTCAGGGCCCACAGCGCAGACACACAAGGCGCCAGCCCCGTAATCTTCCAGAACATTCACCACACTTCGCCTCGCCCGATCGATCTTATAAACCCGCGAATTCAAGCTCTTGAAATTCTATCAAAAAAAGAGAAGAAAAGCAAACCGGATTCTTTCGATTGTTTCGCGGTTTCACCTCTCTCTCTGTCTCGCTCGCTTCCGACGACGGCCTCCTCTTCTCCCATGGCTTCGGCGAACGACGGCGACCGCGCGACGGCGGGCATCCTGCGGCTGCTGCTGGGGATGGCTGCGGCAGGGGCGCCACCCTCGGCGCTGGCTCGTGTCGGCGGCGGAGGGGTGCTGCTGGTGCAGCAGGTTATCCTCGACGGCGACGGGGACATGTTCTCCGGCGGGATAGGCGGCGGAGTGCCCCCGGCGTCGAAGGCCGCGATCGCTGCGCTGAAGGAGGTGAAGGCCGGGGACGGCCACAAGGAGGAAGAGGAGGGTGGCGGCTCGCTGGGCGAGTGCGCGATCTGCCTGGACGGCGTGGAGGGCACCGCCAAGGAGATGCCCTGCGGGCACCGGTTCCACGGGGACTGCCTGGAACGGTGGCTCGGCGTGCACGGCAACTGCCCCGTCTGCCGCCACGAGCTGCCCCCGGCCAAGGAAGAGGAGCAGCAGGAGAACGCCGCCACGGCGGAGGGCGGCGATCAGGCGCGGAGGCCCAGGGGCGTCATGGTGACGGCCTACGTGTTGCTGGGAAGCGAGCCGGAGCAGCAGGAGAGAGAGGAGCCGTGGAACATTAGGATAGAAGACGTGGATTAGGAGTAGGAGCTCTATTGGAATTTGGGGTCATGATTGCTGATTGGTTTCATGGTGGTTTGGTTTGGTTGTTTTCATTCTGTTCTGTACATAGCTCTGCTGGGCGGTGACCAGGATCGGGAAAAAAAAAATCTGAGCAACTGTGAATATTTTGAGATGTGGAATGTGGTGTACCCTGGAGATCAAGCTTTACGTGTCAATGTATACGCACATTTGCCGCTCAATTTTGTTGTGGTGTTGTTCTTTAGTAATCGTGCAATTCTTGCGAATTCTGTCATTTTTGTGTTGGATTTGTATGGATATCGCTGGTCGGCCGACGGCGGCCGGCCGGAGCGTTGTTGCGAATTCTGTCATTTTTTGTGTTGGATTTGTATGGATATCGCTGGTCGGCCGACGGCGGCCGGCCGGAGCGTCTCAGGCGGCCGTTCGCCGAGCCTGCACGCATACACAGACGGGCTGGGAGCAAAGCTGTGATGCAGATGCAGCCCACTGGGCAGCTGGATTGGGCCGTATGGTCACCCAGACCAGGCCTGATTTCTAGATGGTGACTTTTTTTTCTGCAAAACATGTATGGTGAGGTTTCTTTGTCTCTTCAGCTAATTTGCACATACAATTCTCTACAGATTAACAGCACATACATATTCATCGAACATTAGTCTCAGAAACAAAATATACTACTACACCTTCCACGGGCTACGTAAGAAATTCAGGCGAAGAGGTGCGCTGGCATACAAATTTACACTTGAAAGGTTGCTACAGTTTTGCTTGGCGCTAGTCAATTCGGTGAGCTAATCTCTGTACGGTACATATCTTCAAAGTTCAGAAGGCATGCGAGGCTGTGATCTAGCTTCGTCGGCCGCTGGTGTCATGGCCCCGGTGCCTTGGGGGTGTGGCGGTCGTTTGGGCCTGAGCCGGGGTAATCTGTGATCTGCAGAGCCATCCTTCCAAACATCTCTTCCACCACCGCGTTGCTCCTCCAATTGTCCTGCAGCGTTACGTACACTCGGTGTAAGAGCAGAATCAAACTGGCAGAGTTGGTAATCTGTAGTTCCAGTTAAACAATACAAAGTTCTTAGGACGCGTGAATCACGCTTTCGGATAAGTCAAAGTTTTCAGTCGCTATGCAGAGACACAAGGAATTCAGAAACAGCTGAGTTCTAAAGCACTGAATTTAACTTCTGCAGGTTGTCAAGTACCTCTGCTGAAGCTCCAACACCCTGTAGGCCACCCTCTAATGCCGGAGCCTCAACCATCCGCGTTCTGAAGCTCCCTGCATCGACATACAAACAAAGCAATTAGCGAAAACCCACTTCAGAGTTCAGACCTTCAGAAGGAAGACGATGTGTTCACGGGGTGAATTACTTGTGAAACGAGCTGCGTGAGCGGACGCGACCAGGAGATGAAGAGCGAGCAGGATCACGAGCAAGCGGCCGGCGGCCGAGCTCCCTATGGCCATGCCTTCCAGCCCGAAGCAGGAGGGCCGTATCTATCTATTCCTTTTGAAGAAAAGACCGTATCCGTTCTTATCTGTCTATCTATATGACTGACCCTATCCCGGCTTGATCACGAGGCGGCGCGATTAAATAGCTGCGCGACCTGCGCGGCCATGGCGTACGTGGCCGCCCTCTTGCGTCTTGGGAGCAGTCGAGACCTAATCATGGAGCACTGGGAACACGGGGGGGAAACAAGTCTCTTTCTGAAGCCCACCACGACGACGGAATTGGCCGCCTACCTAACATAGCTTCACAATAATCACAGGTTAGCGTCCCAAGATCTCGCCAAGTCTGCTGACGAGTGTGGGCGGTATTCTTTGCAACAATAAGTCACTATCACGTCCCATGTTCACGACCACATCGTCAGAAAAAGATGGGTATAAAACGGACCAGATAATTTTTTAGAACGGGCCGGTGGCCACTAGGATATATGATGAATTGATGAGGCCGATGTATTAATGTGGCAGTGTAAGGTCAACCGTGATCATCATTCAGTTTTGGTTTATCTAAAAAGCAGTCAAGTTGATGATGATGATGATGTAGTTTGGGTGGTGATTGCTTCTGACCCTTGAAGACCCCGAAGAGTGGCTGACAGAAGCTTTCGCGTTCACTTCGTGTTGGATTCTTTGTGAAGTCGTCGTCAGCACATAAGCGCACATAAATCGCAAAGGAGAGTCTCGTCGGAGTACTGCTCTGAGGAGCGAGAACGGTGTCCTAGAAAAGCCCAGTGATGCCTACGTGCAAAACATATCGCACGGACGGAACGAGCAAGCCCAGTATCGCGTCGGGGTCGCTCTCGTGGCACAGGCCCAAACGTGACAGGCTCAACGGCGGCCCATTGGGCCTCTATCTGCCTGGTTGCCTGGCCCGCAGGAAGATTGGATGCGAGGCGAGTCCTCTCCTCGTTGGGTAGGCGAGCGCGGCGGAGGACAGTCTCCACTCTCATGAAGCTTCGCTTCACTCGAGCTCACTGTAGACTAACGGTGGAAAAGGCGCGGGTCAGTCAAGACAGACGGGGTGAGGGCTGTGAGGTCGAGAAGACTCGCCTACCCAACTGGCCCAGTTTTTTCCACAATTCCACTCCAAATGCTTGTGCCCTGCGGCAGTTGGATGGACATGTCGCCAGTCGCCGGCGACCGCGTACCCACCGATCACGTCCCTGTTCCATACCTAGCACAGCTACGGCTCTGTTCCTTGGGTATTGCTCGCTAAGTTTCGATAAACCGGCCGGCCCAGCATATATACGGGATTGAAACTTGGCATCAACTGACGGATATCCAACTACATACACGCGAAATGAACAACAGCGTGGCAAAAAAAATATTTATTCCAAACATGGCACAGCTAGGCAGCTCGCAAGCTGTCGACCTGCTGTAATCTTAGCTCTCGCGGTCGCGGTGATGATAACGTCGAGATCAGATCCGGATCGCGTTACAGAGGCCTCGATCGCGGCGTGATGCCAGCTATAGAAACCGATCAAACAAGGGAAGCGAAGCACACACACGTGACGACAGCGTTAGACCACGTGTTCGTGAGGTACGTACGCACGCACACACTCGTACGGTCGCCGGCTCGTCTTCTTCCTCCCATCCAAGCTCACGTTAACCAAGTTGGATTCAGTGTGACAGTACGTTGTTGTATTGTATTGACAACCGCGCGATGTTTTGTACTGCTGGCCCTGACCTGCCGCGACACCGGCCCGACACACGTGCCAGCTGAGCGAGAGGCTCACATGCTTAGCTTAGCGCTAAGCACGGGGTTAAACCGACACCAGATCCGGATCGGCGTACGTGCAGTGGTTAACAACGAGGCGTAGTAGCTCGATCGGGCGACGGGTTCCTGTCGGAACTTCGAAGAGATTCGCTTTGCCGTGCCTGTGTCTCGCGTGACAGCTAATGGGTTCACTTGTGCTTTAATTATATATTGTATGTCTGGATCAGCTACGTGCTTGCTTAGCAGAGCCGCCAAATGTAACATTTCCACGTTATTTCCCAAGTAACGTTCTTCGTGACGGTCTAGTGGGAAAAGGCCATTTTCTCAAACAGTGGTCTCGTACACACTACTACAAAATGCTTCATCGCAGACGGTTCTAAACATATTATCGCATACGGTTTTAAAAACCGCATGTAACGAAGAGTCTGTGAAAATGATCGATTAACACAGGCGGTGGCATAATCCGCCTGTAGAACTACATTTTCACAGGCGGTCGGTAATAAAAAACCGCCTGTGAAAATAGATTTTCACAGACGGTTTTTAATTAAAAACCGCCTGGCTAGTGAAACAAAAAAAAAATTCACATGTACCGCCGGAAGTCAGAAGAGGCCGCACCGTCTGGAGGCCGCCGCGTTGCCGGGAGCCGGAAGAGCGCAGCCAAGTGTCGAAGGAGGTCGCACCGCCGAGAGCCGGAGGAGTCATGCCGCCCGAAGCCCGATGAGGCCCTGCCGCCTGGAATCGGAGGAGCCGCGCCGTCGAGAGCCTGAGGTAGACCGCGCCACCTGGTGCCCGAGGTAGACCGTGCCGGATCTGTGCCCGCGCTCACGCCGGCAGGGCGCGCGCTCGCCGGGAGGCGCGCCGGAGCCGCGCCGCCGGGAGCCCGAGGTAGACTGTGTCAGATCCGCGTTCGTGCTCGCGTCAGCAGAGCTCGCGCTCGTCGGGAGGCCGCGCCGGAGCCGTCGAGGTCCGGAGCAACCGAAGTTGCGCCTTAGTCGCGCTTTGAGAGAGGCCGCCGGCAGCCGCGCCGCCGGAAGACCGAGGTAGACTATGCCAGATCCGCGCCCGTGCTCGCGTCGACAGGACTCGCACTCGTCGGGAGGCCGCGCCGGAGCCGCCGAGGTCTGAAGCAATCAAAGTCGCGTCTTAGTCGCGCCTTGAAAGAGGCCGTCGGCAGCCGCGTCTTGGGAGATGCCGTCGGAAGCCGTACCTTGGGAGGCTGACGGAGGATCACGGACTGAACTGTGGCTGCTGCTGTTATAGACACATCTATCGTGCGGCTTCTAAACTGAGTCGTTGGATCGATAAGCAGTGGACAACGGAGATACAAAGTCCAAGAGTGGTCCGTGGGATGAAGCAGCGGACCAATGAGGAGCCATCATTATCACAGGCGGTTTTTATGTTACAGACCGCCTGTGAAAATCATTATATTTTCACAGGCGGTTGTTTGTTACGGACCGCCTGTGATAATGACTATTATCACAGGCGGTTTTTGTTACGGACCGCCTGTGAAAATCAATACATTTTCACAGACGGTTGTTTGTTACGGACCCCGTGTGATATTCTATTATCACAGGCGGTTATTAACTCATCTGACATCACAGACGGCACTTTTAATGGACCGTCTGTAAAAAAAATATAGAAGCGCCTGTAAAAATGTTTTTTTTAGTAGTGACAAGTGTGTGTTCATACTCTGCTTGTTGGAGTTTTCAGAAACAACTGATAAATTACCTGCAGGATATATATATATATATATATGTTATCAGGACATACTATATGCCCTAATCGGCATACACGAGCACCGTGTTTTCCGCGTTCCATGACTCAAGCAGCCTTCACAAGTTTACACCGGTCAAAAGTACCGGTGTGAAAAGCACTTGCTAAAAAAACCCAGGATCTGATCTCCGATGCGCTCAACGCATTTCAAATCGCCCGACGTCGAACCAACCCTTCACATTTTCACACTACCCCTCTCCCTCACAGTTACGGATGGAGGAAGCTCCACGCACGACGGAACTACCTCGATCGAGTTTCGTTATCTCGATGCTACTCCCTCCATCCCTAAAAAGATGTCGTTTTAACACTAAATTTAGTGTTAAAAATGACATCCTTTTATGAATGGAGGGAGTATCTGCTAAGCACGTCGGCACGTCGAGATCGAAAGTGACAGTTCGGTGCAGTTGCTGCCGGCGAGCTAACTAACCACACAGCAAGTCTCAACTCAATCCCAGTTTCCAGGAACCTTCGTGCTGATTGCCCAAGCATTCGTTCTGTCAAGTGTCAACTGATCCACACGAACCGCACACACGAATTTCCTCCCATTTTCTCCGTCGTCGTCCTCACTTATTCCGCACCACTTTTTCAGTTTTCTCTTTTCCTTGTTATTATTATTCGAGAACCCAAGTGGCTATAAGCCATCTCTCTCACACGAGTCATCACGTCTCGCGCTACGAAGCAGCCAGGCATCTTCCTGCTGCATGCTGCTCCGCGCCAAAAGCCAACGCGCGCGCAATGCAGGAGACCTTCGTTTCCTTTCCTTCCTTCCTCCTGGCCAACAAAGCATATAAAGACCGGCACCCACACAGCCCCCACCTCTCCAAGCGAATCGTCGTCCATCATCACCGGAGCAGCACTCGCCGGAGCAAGCCTTTTTTTTTTGTGAGCACAACGCTTGGTATATACGTCAAAAAGCTCTAGCTAGCACTGCGATGGCCGAGTCATTGACGAAGATGGCGGGTGCGGCGCCGCGGCCGCCGCTCCTGCGGCGGGTGCTCTCGTTCCGGGAGCCGCTCCTCCTCATCCCCTACCTGCTCGGCTTCATCGGCGCCGCGGCCTCGGCCTTCTTCGGGAGCTACTCCTCGTTCCTGCAGTCGTTCGCGAGGTCGCTCTTCTTCCCGTCGTCGTCGGCGGCCGCCGCCAATAAGTGCGCGTGCGCGTACGCGTCGCCCGCCGCCGTCGGTGCCGAGAACGACTTGCCGTGCCATCATCATCACTCTGGCGCGGAAAACGACGATGGAACAGAGGAGGAGGAGGAGGAGGCCGCGTTGCTGAGCAGGGAGGAGGTGGAGGCGATCATGGCGAGGATCGGGGTGGCGGCGACGACCGGGCGCGGCGAGGGCCTCGCGGCGGCGATGGGCCACGACGAGGTGTCCCGGCTGTTCGACGCCGAGGAGCCGAGCTTCGCGGAGGTGCGGAGCGCGTTCGCGGTGCTCGACGCCGACCGCGACGGGTTCATCGGCGCCGCGGACCTGCAGGGCGCGCTCGCGAGGCTCGGGGTCCGGCAGGACGCCGCCGCGTGCCGGGCCATGATCGCGGCCGCCGGCGGCCGGGACGGCAGGATGAGCTTGTTCCAGTTCGTCACGTTCCTCGAGACCGGCTTGTGCTGACGAACTGACTAGTAACTAGTTCGATTCCATTTTTCCTAACCCTTTCTCTTGGTTGCGCCGCGCTCGCCGTGAAACGGCTCACCGGCTGGTGGCAGGGGAGGATGCTGCGAGTGTGTGTATTCGAGATGGTGTTCTTGCATGTTTTCTCCCTTGTGCCGAGGCGAAGCGGTGCAACAAGAATTAACGCACTGATTCCAAAGTTAATCGAAGGACCTAAATTTTCCGAGTTCATATCCGGCGATCTCCCGATGCAATATCTCTTGTATGATGGAGTAAATAAAACTTCGTCCTCAGCTTCGTCCTAGTGTGATGGCTAAGTCAGTCCATTGCGTTGGAATTTGGACTTTGGGTCTCATCACTGTGGCTAGTCTACCGGTGGCCTGAAAATCACTGCAAATTTGATCAGAATCATGCGCGGCGATTTCAACTTTACTTTGGTTTCGTCGTCCTGCCTGACCAGATCCCATCACGTTGGTCCGGTCCATTCCAGAACGTCACCAGTCCTTCTCTCGAACGCATATGTGGAGGCTGCTGCCCTCTCATTTCCAGGAAGCTTCCGGGTTGCTGCTTCACAGGTGCTTGCTGACGCCGACATGAAACCGAACTTCCAAGCGGCAGCAAGCTAGAGTGGTGCGTGACTGCGTGAGTGATAATGGATCCGGTTCCGTTCGTGTTTCGTGGGCGGAAGCTGGCAGGAGACATCGGTGCTGGGCCGGCAGTGATCGGCGTGGCCCAACTACAACCGACGCAACAGGCCCAAGCAGTAACTGAACACAAAGCGCGCCGCTGGAGCCTGGATCTGCTGCCGTGCTGCGCCTCCATTTTAGTACCACCTCGGCGGTTCTTGCAAGACGAGCTATCGAAACAGGAATAAAAGTCGACCCAGGGCTGCTGAACAATTCATACCTTTCTCGGCCTTTTGGCTAAGATCAAGTGTAGTATCTGTTCTTATCAGTTTAATATCTGATATCATGACCCACAACGATATTAAATATATTTTTTGTGGGGAGGGTCCGCTACAGTGGCTTGCCACTGGGGGGCCCGAGTGTAACTTAATTTGGGAGCATTAGGGAATCGGGCCCTAGAACTAGCAAACGTAGCCAAGTCCGCACCGTCCTTCAAGGCTGATGTGTATGCGTTTGGGGTGATTGTAATGGAGATGTTGACGAGGAAGAGCGCTGGCTTCGCAGCGAGCCCTCTGAACGTTTCTGCGTACGCCATATGCTAACCTATCAACGAACACGGACTGTTAGCAAGGACGCATCATGCGTTTGCGCATCCTACGTGAAATCTGTCATCGCTGAAGCTGCATATGGGTAATGCAGGCCGTGACGAGTAGCAGCAGTTGGAAGCAATCAGCTGCGAAAACAAGCTGCAAGCTCGAGATTTCTTCTGCTGAGATACAAAACCCACTACTGTGCTCATGTGACAGTAGGCGGGCTGTAACGAGACATGATGAATCTATTGCTGTTCGTGTTTCAGTGTGGCCCAACTACAACCGATCCACAGGGCCCAAGTAGTAACTGAACACAAGGCGCGCTGGCGCTGCTGGTCTGCTGCGTCTCCAGTTTAGTACCACCTCGGCCGTTCTAGAGAGACGAGGTACCGAAACAGGAATAAGATGAGACCCAGGACTGCACCTCAACTCATACCTTTCTCGGCCTTTTGGCTAAGATCAAGTGTAGTATCTGTTCTTATCAGTTTAATATCTGATATGTGGGCCATGCGTCCACAACGATATTAAATTTATTTTTTGTGGGGGAGGGTCCACCACAGTGGCTTGCCACTGGGGCCCTCGCGCGTCGCTTGGGCGTTGCACTACTGCCCTTGCCTGGCGCACCCCAACCAAAACCAATGTTAAAAATTCTTTGGCCGGTTGTTGGCTAATTCTGTGGCCTCTAGAGGCTAATCTTTTTGAAAGGTGACGTGACAAGGAGTAGATGGTGCGTATAACGCAGTGTTTACAACAATTTTATAAAAGCCTAATAATCAATAGCATAAATAATATGAACAACCATTTTGACTTAAACATGTAAAAAGACGAGCATGACTTACCAGTACTACATGCTTTATAAACAATAGCAGAAATAATATTAACAAATTTCTACGATCAGTACTCATGGAAATAAAGAATCTGTAGAAGTTGCTTCAACGTTCTTGCACATAGCTAGTTGAGCAGCGAAAGTACGTAGTCATTGTCGATCCAATGAAGAACGAGCAGATCAAACTGAAAAACGAACTGATCTATATTGACACCTTTGACGCCAGCTTGTTGCATCTCGCCAAGGCGCCAAACCGGAGCACCTCATTGCTGTCCACAAGTCCCATGGCCCAGTGAAGAAAATACAGTTTAATTACATCCCAACACATTTCAACCCAGCTGACAGATGTGAACAAAGTCTCATTTGCAAACCTTGATCCTTCAACTATTTTTGTTCCTTAAAAAAGAGGATCTTTGAACTAGGAGTATCTTTTTACCTTCGGAAAGAGATCCTTCAGCTATCATCGCAGATGGAGGTGGAAGAAATAGAGAGAGACATCAGAAGAAATTACTTTAGGAATATTTTGTTGTCATCTTCGTCTGTATCTAGCTCGAGGCCCTCAGCAGCTAGAAGCCTACTGATCTCCTGGTTCTTGTCTTCTTCTTCCTTCTTGCGCATAATATCCCTCTTCCGCAGGACAAGCGTGTGTCGCTTCAAAGTTGTGCTGTAGAACTCCATCGATGCCTTCTTTTCCTTGGCAAACAACCTCCTTTCCTCCTCAGGATCAACCTAGTAACAAAGTGTTTCAGAAATATCATAAGTTACACATTTATGAGGACAAAATGCAAACGTTTTGGTGTTACCTTTGACCGTGAGAGACGCCGTGCACGTAGTGTCATTTCACGATGCTGTTGCTCAGCCCATGCAGCTACAGCCATGTCACCACGTTTATCAAATGCTTTTCTTTTCTTCATTACCCACTCCATCCACGCTTGAGAAGCCTGATTGATGGAGAGATGGTTTTCAGAACACCAGGAATAAGGTTTTAGTGAAACAAAATCACTCCTCACCAATCGGAACTCCAAGTTATCATAACAATCTAACCATTTCAAGACGGTAAGGCCATTAGCACCAGTTATTAGGCGTTGATGAATGCCATTGTTGATGGTCCAGTTTTACAGCAAGAATAAAAAAACATATGCCAACCACAATTGTTTTGCCGGTTATATCACAAAGATGGAATGGTGCTTCCTTAAAGTGGTTCCGTGTTTCATGGTTTTAGAATCATGGAATTAATTAAGAGATGAAAAATTGTGGTTAATTTTTTTCGAAGTCATAAATGTGGTTAAAATTTGTAGTGACAGCATAAAGTGGCAGCAGCAATAAACAAACACCAACTGCAAGTAATAAGCAGATGTCGGCCAAGGGAATTCAGACCTTCATTGGATTCACATAATGCTCTCTGTCATATGACTTTCTTCTTTCATCATCAATCAATAGCTCATATGCTGCTTGGATTTTGATGAAACGAGCTTCTGCAGTTTCCCCTTCCTCGAGGGTTCCCTTACCATCATAAACTATGTAGAGCAACATAATTAGAGGAATAAAGGAGAATGTTTTCTATTCATCATTGGTGCCAGATAGCATGAATCCACAAAAGATAGATGCTCCCATACCCCCACAGCATCACTTTGTTCCACAGTTCACTAGTATGATTGTCAATTTGTTCACTTGTTAGATGCATTAGGATCACTCTTTAAATTTATTTATTAGTGCATATTCTCCGGTCATGATATGTTAAGAGGATGTTCGAGGGGATTACATATGTCAGGTAACTATGAATTACATATTTCCCTACAAAAATATGATGAAGGACCTTTTTTTTTTTGTTTCACCGCAACCTCTACAGTTCTAACACACTACCACCACAGCTCCTAAATAAAAACATCCATAAAATCCGTCATGCTACAATTGCTGCTCGGAGATGAACAGACATCCACCACATTGACACCTATTATGCATGTAGTCATGGAGATATAGATAAATGTTATGTTAAACATCCTACTAAAAGAAAGAAGCATATATATTTCAATGAAAATGACACTGGCCTGTAGTACATGATGCAATTGATACTTTATCACTGAATCCACATAACAGTGAAACGGGTCAAGTCAAAAAAATCCAAACAATGGGTCAAGTCAAATACTGTAAAGCATGTTCCAGAAAAATATTGTCCATAAGTTTGACACTGAATGAATTGTGTGTCCGAGTAAGTTGTGTTGTGGCACACAAATCATTGAATGTGTTGTGCGTCTTTGAAAAGAAAAATTCAAATAGTGCCTGGATCACAGTAGGGTGAATTTACGAAAAATAGGGAAGTAGTGAATAAACCAACCATCTGGGTGATAGAACTTGGCTAATCTTCTGTATGCTGTCTTTATAGCCTCCTCGTCTGCATCCCTACCCAACTCTTGGAACCACATGCAACACAAAGAACACACATCAGCTTCACCTCCAATTTCAAGTCCATAGTACACAGGATAACGGGAACATCAGGCTGGTACTGTTGCTAGAAGTATCCTAATGTAGGATCGAACCGAACGACAAGCAATGCACAAGCAAATGATTGAAAATCGGCAACCAATCACAGAATTTCAATCAAACGAAGGTTGAAGGGATCGATGGATATGATCAACATCAAAAAAGCAAGTAGATCTCCACGGTCGACACAGAAAACGCCCAGTATTCTAGCTCTCCCTTGCATGGGCCACAAATAGCACAGCGTCGTACCGAGCGTCTCGTACGGGGATTTATCGGAATCCCAGCTCGCCGCACGGGTGGACGCCCTCCTCCGCGAGCTGCCCGCCGCGGCCGCGACCTCGTCCAGCGCGAACGCGGGCGGCCCCTTCGACGGGACCCGGAAGCTCCCGCCGAGGAGCGGCGGCGCCAACGGCAGCCGACTGACGCCTCGCCCGGCGGCGACGGCGGACGAGGAGCAGATGTGGAGCAGGGAGGACATGGCCCGGAGGCTGCTCATCGCCGGCGACGCGTGGAGCTCGCTCAGGGGCTAGGGCGTGGAGGAAGAGGCGGAGGCACACCGAGCCCGCGGGTTTGTGGTGGAATGGAGGGAACCCCTCTCGACGGTGACACGCCGGTTGCATACGTGGACCAGTTTCCTTCGCAAATAAAATTAAAAAATTCACCACACAACACAGCTATTTTTTCTTTTCTGGTTACCTGTGTAACACTCTTTAGTCATGCACGTATCACGGTAAAAGAAATATTTTCCTTTGCAATAGACAGAAGAGCAGTATCCTTAAAAAGTACAAATATTTTATTTTTCCATTTGTGAAGTCCACAGATGTAATCCGTGTATATACAAATCTACAGGTGATGTACAGATCTCTGCTGTCAGCAGGGTCGATGCTAATTCTGTTTCTGTACATGCATCATCAGAGCATCATGATCTCTATATTCAGAACTGCATCTACCTGAAGCTGTTGCAGTGTTCTGACAGCCTAAGCATCCTTCAGAGGAGGCATAAGCAGGTTTCATTTCCTTTTGGCGCCAGCAAACATGGCCCTTTCCCACTGCGCAACGTCTTCGACCTGCGAGGGTGGCGGTGGTAGAACCTCACGCTCTACCAAATTCCAACCCTCAAAGATGCTGTCGGGAACGCCACCGTGCTTCACTGGCTGACTGGTGTACAAGAAACTACCATTCGAGTGCAGGAGGAGGTTGTCTAGAGAGCTTGGCTGCTCGGAAGAGACGTTCCATCAGGCAATGCGAATTTGCGATGCAACAGAATATTAGTAGATGCGATGCAAGCAAAAGCAAAATAGCCACTTACCATGATAACTGTGTGCATGCTGTCCATAATACTGCTCTCAGATGAGACGGCTGAACTCGCCTTCCAAATCGATCTGTTTAGGTGCTGTGCTTGTTCAGCTGATCTGCAGGCAGCATACAGAGTTAGGTTTGCTTTTGAGAACAAAGAATATGATATAACAGATACGCGTGTGAAGACCTAGGGTACCTTGAAGCAATGTTTGATTCAAGAGCAGCTCGAAGAGCCTTTGATGATGATAACATATGGAGCAGCTTTGTAAATGCCTCGAAAGTAGACAGATTAGATGGCATATCCAAGCCCAATGAGTTATAATAATAGGTAGTAATAGTGGTAACACTTGTTTTTAATAGTGATATTCCTCTTTGCAAATCTTTATGCCTCTCCATAGAGTGAGAAGATGTAGCAGAAAAGTTGAAGCTGTTGCTTCTCTTGGAATCAAGAAATGGTTTCTTGACAGAATCCACAGAATCAACACCAAAGTTACTTGAACCACTTCCCGTCATTGAATTTTCCTCGCCTCCGGTGCATACATTTCTCCTAGGTATAAAAAGTGGGTAAATCTTGCTGAAAAAAATAAAACAATCTCATGTCAGTAAGGGTCATAGACGTTCATGTCCGTATGATACAGTGCTTTCCAAGATAGAGTACCTTTGTGATTGTTGTGTGCTCCAGTAGGAATTCCGCTGCCATATATGAGAACATGAAGCCTAATACAGCATATTTACAAATATGTTAGCCAATGAACCAACTGGACGGCAAATTAAAACTTCATGCTACCACTCATACAGATCACAAATCTAAACACCTTGCAGAATACACTTGCACATAGCTGCATAAAAATGGTACATGGAGGTCTAGATGACAAATCGTGTTAAGTGCAAAATGTTATAATGTATGCTCAGGCAGGTTGCAGATTATTTCCTGAAACAACAGATATTGTCGATGAACATAACCAAATGTAAATGACATGCTACATTCTGTGAAACCTGTTATTTGGGTGTCAGGGCTAGCCAAATGGATCTGCCAATCAAGCATTGCAATTATAGATTGATGGGCTGTGATTTGGATCTCACCCCAAAGCCTGATACATGAAGAGCAGGTGCAGAAAGAATACAGACTGCAATGTTGACTAGTTGTAGCATGTACCTGCAACAAGAAGAAACATAAGGCTTTGTTTGACACAGCTGGAACTTGTTACAAAAGCAGCTTGTTTGAAAAGCTAGTGGAAAGCAACTTCTGTTTATATCCTGCTTTTAGTTCATTCTGAGAAGCAGGTGAACTAATAAGCTGTTATAGAAACTTTCTGTTTGGCACACCCTCAGCTTATTTTTATAAAGAAGTTGCAGTAGAAGTTGTGCCGAACAGGGCCTAAGTTCCAGTAGTACAATCGCAAAAAAAAAAGTTCTAGTAGTACAATGCTGTTATTGGAAAGCCTATTCATTGATGACAGGGTTGCAGAACAATTAACAGTTAAGCCTTCTGCACCACGAAAGCCAATATTATTTTAGCATTTCAAATGGTTGCACATTACAAGGAATACTATTGGCCTTCATGATTACTTTCCATCCATGAATTGTATCTCTATTGCATTTACACAGGACTTTGTAATCATTAGAAGTAAGCAACAAAAAGAACTGAACAGGCATAAAACAGAGCCTTGCAAGATCAAATGAGTCCTTAAATAATATTAATTCATTTTTAGTCATTACTATACCTACTAGGAAGGCTACTATCATGAGCATAGCATTCAAATAAAGTGAATAGCTGAATGAACAAAACAATAATATATAGCAGTTGAAGCAAGGTAAAAACCCCAATGAAGCTGATAGTTCTTCTGATGGGACAGAATGTGGATCAAGACCGCGAGGAAGACGAGCACCACATATTGAATCATATGGACCACTATAGTCGCCTTTCTTTTCTCCATCTTTGATAACCTAGATATTTAAAAGTTTATGTTATAAATATGTTGACATGAAAAATCAAATGATAAGGGTCATATTAGAGCATATCACAAAGTATACAAAATTCACAAGTAAACATGAAAATGTAAAAGGTGTAATAAATATGGATTATTAAAATCAAATGCCCAAAAGTAATGAAAATTGAATCTTACTGATATAAACAGAACCTCAAAAGCAAATATCAATGTAGAAACTTACTCGTCGCATTGGGAATATCCTGCAGAGTTGCTTTACAGCCTTTGATTGCATTTTCAGACGTTCTGAGGTGGCTGCCATCTGCCAAAAGGACCAAAAAAAACATGAAAAAAATGCAAATACAAATAATACTTTGCGGATGTTTTGCTTTGTTGGCCAGTCAATTAAGAACAGAAAGGGCATATTATCACTCACAAGATTCATCTGTGCGAGTTTCATGGCATTGGTGTGCATCGTTGTTGCATCTCCTCGCTTCTTTTTCAGCTAACAGTAAGAAGCAAGATATTGCCATATCAGTAAGGTGTTATTGATTTGATTTTAGAATTAGAAAACACTGAGATACACATATTCATACTGTAACAAATGCCAAATTCAGTGATGCCTTTTGTGCCTTGAGATCACTCGATGCCCTCTCGACCTTGGTCTTCTCTGGAAAAAAAAACAGAAACCGGTGCTTAGTATCACTAACCGATCAGCAAGTGCCAGCACTACCATCGTAAATGAGAGCAATTGAACAACCTAGAGCAGTTTGTCTCTTCAATTCACTGAGCCGATCCCTCAACTCCTTTATATCCTGAGATTTTCTCACTCTCCAAGCCCTCTGTTCATCTGCTTTATTCTATGAAAAGATACACCAACAGGGAAAAGCTATAAATTCCCCAACCAAGCACAAACGGCTCAGGTTATATCGTAGTTGATAGTTGAGACAATTCTAGACACATCCATACTAGGTCGAGGAATACACTCCTCTAGGTTCAACAAGGTCATTGCCAACTAAAGTTTTACCCATTATTAACAATTAATTAGTAGGCAAAATTGAGAGGGGGTGAACCAAGGGGGAAAGGAGGACCAACATGGGCCTCAAGGCGCGTAGCTATGCGTGAGTGGAGGGAGTCGCGGAGGCTCCTCATCATGCGCAGCTTCGTGTGGTACTCGATCAACCTGCCCAAATCCAGCATCGGCAGCGGGAGGATTAGACCAGAAATATGCAAACTTGCTACGAATTTTACGGGCAGAAGGCGACGACGCTGCTCCTACCTGCCGTTTACGCACATGGCGCAGCAGGAGGGGAGGTGGGATCCCTCGCAGAGCGCGCAGCTGCTGCCCCGCCGGGACGCCATCCTCTTCGCGCCGGTTCGACCAGAGGTGAGGGCAAGGTTGGGGGTGGCTATCTGATGGCGGCGCCTGAGCCTCAGGAGGCCAGATCACCGGCGGCGGCCAGGCGCCGGGGAGCTAGGAGTTGATGTTACCCTGCGACTCGTTTGCGTGAGGGAGATAATCCCACCGTGGAGAAGAAAACCAAGGCACGACGAGAACACGAGGACCCTTTCCTCTTACACAAAAAAAAACCTGTTCCGGGGCCGAAAGGAGACTGGGCTGGATTCGAATTCTTTTCAAAGCCCATGACGAGTCCGAACAGAACAACTCTTTTTTTTTCACGAGTGCCGACACCGTGGCCCACGCCAGCGCAACGACCGATTCATCAACGGTCAATGCAACAAACACCAATATCTAAACAGATGGCATAACTATGATGATTGGAAAAGGGACACGAAAACACGAACAGAACAAAGGGTAATTTCACGTCAGAACCAAAGGTAGCTGAGACTAGTGCAAGGGATATGCTCTTACATTACATTGCAACAAGATCTGCAAACACGAGCTCAAGGTTTAGGGCGTGTTTGGCATTGGCTCCAGAGCCAAACTCCGTAGAAGAGCAGAAAAAATGTTGCCAAACACATAACTTCAAAACGCCAGAGAGGGATCCAACTCTATGGATTTTTTGGAGTCCTAATTCATTTTTTGAGGGTACCTCTTTTCCTCCTCCACAACAGAAACAAAAAGAAATAGACGTGAAGTTCTGATATTATTATCCGCAATGCCACTCGTTACAATATGCGAACAGTTTTTTTCCGTTCTTTCTTCTATCGGTCAAACACGGGAGGGCGAGCATCACCCGCAGGGCGCAGGCGAGCGCGCGTGCATCTTGTGATGGCTGCGTCTGGTCGCGCTGGGACGGTGCTACTCCACAGCGCCGGCGGCACTCGACGGCACAGGGAACGCCGTCTTCTCAGCATCGGACAGGAGCCGCACGGGGAACGCCGTTGTAACCCTAGAGCGAGGCCGCCGAAGGTGAGCAATCTCGTTCTCTGTCAGTCGATCAATCGTTTTCTTCGCTCCTTCTGTGCTGCATCTGCCGCTGTTTTCTTCGCTTCTTCTGTGCTCCATCTGTCGGTTCTTTCAATTAATCAAGGTATGAATTGAATTAATCTGCCGAGCGTTAGCGGTTTTTGACACAAATCAAATTAGGGTTGATGGTTTCTTATTACCCGCAACCTGAACAGGAATGATCATATTTGTTTTGCTCGGGCTGCCTTCCGAGTTTCGGCTACGGCGCAGTGATCTCATCGGCAGACTCAGCCCAATATTTGTTCAATTTTGAAGCATGGTAAGACATTTCAGTCACAAATGTAAGATCTCATGTTAGTTTTTTTCATCCACTTAATGTTTTTAATATTTATGTTCTAGCCTCTGACTTCACTTCCGTGTCTAGCACAGTTCATGCGGACAACCCAAGGGACTGATAATCTCAGAATTATGGTCTGCATGTAGTCCACAGCGAAAGTTGAAACAAGGATAATTTTGTTTGTGGCATGGCATGTGTGATGAGTCAATGTGCTGATTGTGGCTTGTGTGTAGTCCACTTAAAAATTTGGGGACCCTACTGCTCGTTCAATTTGTAGCATGGAGAAGTGTTTTTTTCTTCATCCCCTGTTCTGGCTATTTGAATGATGGTCCTAGTGGAAGCAGTCATATAATTTATGTGTATTCCCTGTTAATTTTCATCTATTTGAATGATGGTCCTAGTGGAAGCAGTCATATAATTTATGTGTATTCCCTGTTAACACTACTACAATAAGCCTCATCACAGGCGGCTCCAAACCTATTATCACAGACGGCTTTTAAAACCGCCTGAAACGAAGAGTCTGTGATAATCCGCAATTTCACAGGCGGAGAAGTGAAACCGTCTGTGAAGACTAATTATCATAGGCGGTTCTTCAATAAGGATAGCCGCCTGTGAAGACCGATTATCATAGGCGGTTCTTTACTTAGGCTAGCCGTCTGTGAAAATACTTTATCATAGACGGGTCGTGCAGCATATACAACCGTCTGTGATAAACGTCTTATCACAGACGGTTATTGAAGAATAACTAACCACCTATGATAAGAAGTCTTCACAGACGGGTATTGAAGCATTACTAACCGCCAATGATAATTTGTCTTCACAGGCGGATTTTGAAGCATAACTAACCGCCTATGATAATGAGTCTTCACAGTCGGGTATTGAAGCATAACTAACCGTCTATGATAATTTGTATTCACAGGCGGATTTTGAAGCATAACTAACCGCCTATGATAATATGTCTTCACAGGCGGGTTTTGAAGCATAACTAACCGTCAATGATAATGTGTCTTTACAGACGGTTATTGAAGCATAACTAACCCGTCTATGATAATGGTGTTATCACAGACGGAGTTTACCTATATCAGCCGTCTGTGAAGACCCTTTAACGCAGCCGGTTTCTACCATAACAGACACCGCATGTGAAAATTAGGTTATCACAGATGTTTCTTTACTTGTATCTAGCCGCCTGTGATAATTGTTTTTCACAGTCATGCAGTACTACTGTTGTTATTTCTAATTTCCAGGTCAATTCAATATAATCACAGAACAAAAAACAACAATCATCACAGAACAAAAGACAACAATATTATCATCACAGAAGTCAATTTCACTAAAACAATATACATACACACAAGTTACAGATACAATTTCATCTCAAAGTTTACAAGTTTTCACTAAAAACTGTTTAGATTGGTATAGTCGCAAAGTTCTGGCACATCAGCTGCTGAACCTCTCTTATCAAAGAACTTCCCCGTTTTGTGCAAAATTTCGCGACGAATGAACTGACAGAGTTCAGAAGCAATCCTGTCGGCTCCTCCATCAGGAATACTTCTACAAACCGGCCATTCTTCGTTCAGATTCTTCTTGTGCTGCAATATAACACATAACAAGGTTTAGAATGTGTTGGTTTGAACAATCTCAAAGTATAGATCAAAGTGAGAGTATACAAGAATTTAGTAGGTATTTTTGGAGCAGTTGTACTATGAGCAATTGAATTTTGAAGTTGGAATCAAAATATGAAAATAATGTTTCTGGTAATATTGAACAGCAGAGAATATAAGCATTAAACTATGCTAGTTACAATGAAAATGAAACACAAAAGTAAGAAAATAAGGTATCGACATTAAGGATAACTTACATCCTCACGATTGACTCTATATACGGCGGCGGTCCGAAGATGCTCGCATACATAATACCCGCATAAGACACTCCCAGCAGGCTGCTTCGGACAAGCATAATACGTTTTAATGTCCAATGCATTCGTATTAGGAGGTCTCTGACCGCCAAGCTGTTCCGCGTAAAACCGCCAAGCGCTGTAATACAAGAAATGTCATATAAAACTTGTCAACACATTCTAAATGTGTGTAAATTAAAATTATTGAATAAACATACTTTTTCAAAATGGAAAGGAAATCTTTGTAACGATCTGGTTGGTAATCGGCCGAGTCCAAGACTGTTGCCATTCCCTGCGTTGGCTTGATGAAGATCATTATGTAGTGATTACTGCAAACATACAAACACACATGTTAACAATTACCAATAATTGCTATTTCAATGCCATGTGTCGAACTTACTCGAAGTGGTACGGAGCCTTTACGAGGTCCTGGCCGTCTCTGACAAAGTTAAACATCGCATGTCCTATGTAAGCTGCAACTTCTGCCTTTCTATCCTTCTTAAGTTTTGCAATTGCTCTTTCAAAATCTTTTTTTTCATGTGTTTGTACTGGCTTGATTCTCGATTCGCCTGGACGTTGAATAGCGACTTTGCAATCCTAGTAGGGTCAAGGATACCTGTCTTGTGCGCCAACTTTTCATTATCCATGTATTGCATCCTATTGAAGAAGTCCAGAATTGTTATAATCTCATGAAATGCGTATGCGTGTAGTAAGAAAAGCAAATACAAAATATTAGAGCACTTACAAGCACCAGACGAGCAGCAGGTTGATTTCGAGCATGCCCCGATGGAAAAGGGAAAGCAGCTCGTCAAATAAAATGACTCGTTTATCTACTCCAGTGCTCCAGAATGCTTCTTTTGGAATACGAAATGTGACACAATTAAGACCATATTTTGTGCTGGCAGTGATGTACCACTCATGCATTCTTCTGAGCGCGACGGGTTGTTTGCTAAGTTGTACGGATGTCATTAACGGCTTCCCATTCTCAAATTTAGGAGGAACATCCTCAAGCTTGTATATTGGAACTCCTGGTTTAACTAAAGTCGTCCGCCGATTATACATGACACCGTCTTCTTCCCACTCCTCGATATCTTCTAATGCTGGCTCATGAGAAGAACGAGATGCACTCGATTTTCTAATATTTTCCTTCATAGCTTCCAAATACTTTGTCACTTCTGATGAAGGTTTCTTATTTTCGTATGAGCTAACTTCGACAGGCACTGATGATCGAGGAGTAGTTGTCGGAAGTTGGACACTGGCTTGTTGTTGAACCTGTTGTTCAACTGATTGCTCTTTACTCCCAGCAGCTGGCTCTAGTACTACTTCAAGCTGTTGCTCAACTAGTTGCTCTTTACTAGCAACAGCTTGCTCTGGTACTGCTTGAAGTTGTTGTCCAACTTGTTGCTCTTGGATATCATCATCCTTGCTCAGACATAGGGGGAGTGGATCTTCCCGGACTAGGAGTGGATCTTCATGCACTTTCGCCTTAGAAGATGGGGTTGCAGTATTTGGAGATGCGACGGGGCTAGAAATTGGCTCATCGTCCAACACGATATCGCGTCGGTGCCAAAGGATTAATTGGTTGACAGCCTGCCCCAGAGTCGCGATCCCCTCAGGTGTGACGTGGTCTATTTCATAATCTTCATAATCATTATCAATGATCTGAAGAACTTGCACCACAGAATAATACAACGGAAGTGGACTCCCGTTGAAGTCACGATCAGGCTTTGCCATAGCAGTGGCAACCTGTTTGGTTTTGTTCCCTGCTCTGCCTATCGGGACAAGAAGACGACAAGATTTGTCGTTAGCAATATCATCGACAGGGAACTTATGGGCTGACCCTGAGCCTGGCACGGAACCAACGATGCTAGGGTAGGCAGTTGGAGATACTAATTGCTCCTTTTGCACCGGAACCATCATTGTACTCGGTGCCACTAATTGTCCTGATTGTCTAAGTTGTTCCATTATTTCTTGCATATTTTCTTTGACCTTTTGAGCAATTGTTTCATCAAGTGTTTTCTTAAACTTCTCACGTCTTCTATATGTGTCTTTATCTTTAGGGAAACCATCTAGCCAAGACATTTGAGAAGAGACCGCTCGAACCCATCCGCTGTGTTCAGGGTTTCCCAAGATAGCGGTAAGTTGGTCATTCTCCCTCTTCGGCTTGAAGAGACCCTTCTGTTGCTTTTCAATTACTTCTTTCATTTTATCCTCTACTTCATTCAGAGAGTCGGGCTTTTCAAGTTTGCCCTCGCTGGTCAAACCTGACCGAGCAAAGACCCAGCGTTGAGTTCGCTCATCGCACCCTTCTAATGGGTGAGGATTGCCCTTACTAAGAATGTCGTCTATTATCTTATTCCATTTCTGGACTTTGGGGCCATATCCGGCAGACCCCAAGCGATGATGGTATTTGTTCTTTTTTGCAAGCTCTGACCTAGTTGCACTTAGAGCTTTAGCATCAGGTGTGCTCTTTTGACGAACAAACTCTTGCCACTGAGCTTGTGTGATTTTTCCCATCTTCCTCGGGCTAGGGACCTTATTGGCCTTAACATAAGCATTCATTTCACTCTTCCAGCATCGAAACTTCTTGCCGCAAGAGACCAATGTTGCTTTCTTTACAGCTTCTTCTGTGCCTTTCGGGAACTTGAATTGTTTCTTTATCTTTTCCCACAACTCATTCTTGGTCTGCTCGGGTAATTTCCTCCAATTCTCGGTTGTGATCGGCACAACCTCCCTAACAAGAAAACCGCATGCATTACGGTACTTGGTAACTGAATCCAGTGGTTCTTGGGGAAGCCCACTTGGACCGACCCTTGTTATGTACATGATGCGGTCCAATAGACCCTTATTGGGACCTCGTTGCCCTCGTTTCCGCTTGAGTGAAGCTGAGGATTCATCCATTGGTGAACCTTCTGCGGTTTTAGGAGCCGATGTCACCTCATTGTCTTCGAGATTAATCTAGGTAGAAAAAAATTATAAGACTTCGTATACTTGACAACCAACATTAACTTGAACTGCTGAAGTTAAGATTCGTGATCCATACCTCGTCGGCAGGATCATATTCCGGGTCTAGATCCACTGAAGTCTTTTTAATTTTTATATTCGGAAAAGGATCCGAAGGACTGTGATAGGAGCTTGAACTGCTGGAGTCAGTAAACTCCATATTGTCTTCTTTGTTGTTACAATCAGGACCAGTCTTCTTAGGGCTTTCCATGCTAGATCTAATAAGACAAAAAATCTAATAAATGGCATAACTAAATTTGGTCATATTTAAAACAAATTTTCTCAATTTTGGCTCAATTAAGTAAATTTAGCCAAAACACATTTTTGAAGTTATATAGGTCTAACTAAATTCTTGTATCATAGAGATCGGCATCATATGCTCAGACTCCATCGCCACACCTAGTGTTACCTAGATATGGGCGTGAGGATGCTCCTGGCATCACAAATGAGTTGGCCAGCAACTTTTGTTTGGCTTCAGAGCTAAATATAGCATAACTTTGGTAGCTCAGATTAGGTACAATTGCTCAAATGAAGCTGATGGAGCCACAAGTGCAGACATCTTTGGTAGCACAGATTAGCTACAATTGCTCAAATGAAACTTAGAGAAATAAAAGCAAACTTAGCCAAACTTAGTCTAGCATAGCTAACTCTAAGCAAAAGTAGCCAAATATAGCTAAATATAGCATAACTTAGTCAAAATTAGTCAAGTATAACTATATCTAATGTAACTTAGCCAAAATTAGCCAAATTTGGTCAACTTAACCAAATATAGCTAAATCTTGCCCCTAATAGAGAATTATGTGGCATATGCAAGGCCAATGACAGAAATATGGAATATACTGCTGTTACTAGAGTCTAGAATCATGTTTACCACTAATGTGTCAGAACAGTTTCAGACACACAGAACCAACTACCAATTTATCGTGATATAACCATCCACATAAATCTTGCCCCACCGAACCCTAACCAAAGATGCCACCGAACTTGACAGTTTTTCGAATTCCACCGAACCCTAACCAAGGATGCCTACCATTATCTAATTCCCGAACCCTAACCAAGGATATGCAAGGCGGCAGCGAGGGCGGGGAGGGAGGCGGCACGGCGAAGGAGGATGGAAGGTCGAAGGGTTTAGGGTTTACCTTGAAGCTCGACGGCGACGGAAATGGCTTCGCTCGGCGTACCTGGAAGTGAGGAGGGCGAAGCTCGGCGGCGACGGCGAAGCTCGGCGACGACGAAGCTCGGCGACGTACCTGGAAGTGACGAGGGGGAACACTTGGCGGCAAACGAAATTTTGGCAGCCTAACGGCGTCTAAGTGTTTCGCCCGGGTTAGGTTTTTCCAATGCTGCCGAGGGGTATATATAGACTCACATTTTCTCAGGCGGATTTTAAGTACCGACCGTCAGGGAAGACTGTTACCTCAGTCGGATTTTACTTACCAACCGCCTGAGAAGATACAATTATCTCAGGCGGTTGGTTAGTAACACCCGCCTGAGAAGATACAATTATCTCAGGCGGTTGGTTAGTAACACCCGCCTGAGTTAAACATGGGCCTGTGAAGATATTTACTTCTTCTTAATTTGATGAACGCCTACATAAAGACCCCTCACCAACCGGGATGAGGATCCCCTGACTTAATCAGCGGTCACTGACATGTGGACCCGGTCCCACACGTCAGTGACCATGTCACGCGTGCGCGACCTTTCTTTTCCACTCCGCACGGCCTTAAAGACGCGCTATCGCTCACAAGCGCATCGGTCACTTTGAATCCTCTTGTTTTCTTCGTCTTCCTCCGCTCCGACGACCCAACACCACTATGGCCGACCTTCCGCCGCCAAGCCCTCCAAGGGAGCCACCTTGCAAGAAACAATGTTGCAGCCCCCCGAGAAGATCAACGCTGAGCAGCGCCTCCTCATGGCGCGAGAGGCGTACAACAAAACGTCTCGCGCCATGAGTGCCTTGGGGTTGGGTACCCTTCCAGAGTATACTGGAATGGGTACCTTGGGCCACTACCTCTACGCCCTCGTGGGGGTGGCTGATCGTCTCGACATTCTGTTCGCGACGATGGCCCAGGTTCTTGGCCCCGAGGGCCGTAGAACGCTGGTGGAGGCGACGGCTAGCAACCTCGGGGTTGCACCGCCGGTGCAGCCGGTGCAGCCGGTGCAGCCAGCCCTGTCTCCTGTTGCACCGGTGCCGGAGTCGCCGCCGGAGGACGAGGAGGAGGAGATGGAAGAGGAGTAGGAGTAGGATTTAATTAGTTTTTCTTTTTGTTGTTTTTAGTTGCTTCTGTTTTGTAAATATTGTTAATGAATGAAATCTATCTTTTTTCATCTATGTGATTGAATATTACTTGTGTATCTTTTGTGTTCTTGTGTGTTCTTGTGTAAATATTGTGCATCTTGTGTGTTCTTTTGTGAGATGTGCATATTGTTAATGAATGAGTATCTTGTGTGTTCTTCAACTGTGTGAATGATTGAATATTGTTAATGAATGTAGTGTGTTCATCGTTAATTAAAATTTCACGTCTGAGAAGAAATTAATTTGATATTTACCAAAACATTACAATGTCAGCTATACAAGTTTTAAAAATATTTTGTTCAGGTGGTAGATGTTAATTTTATACAAATGTAGAAGAAAGAATCATCGAATTTGGACACAATTTGCAGAATCTAAACATATTTGAGTATTTATATTGGAATCTAAATAAAAAAGAAGCAAGGGATAAGGAAACTGAAGAACAGTATCGGGCATTATCTCAGGCGGTTGTTAAGCAATAACCGCCTGTGAAGATATTTACTTCTTCTTATTTAATATTCTTGATTAAATGTGGTCCTTTAAAAAGGCAAAAATCCACTTTCTTGTAATATTATTGATAAGTAAAGGTTACCATTAAATTTCACTTCATAAATCCTTTTAAATTTGTCAGAACATAAAAAACATACAACAAATGCTATTTTTCATTTTTCTATCTTGATGAATATAATGCTTTTTTCATTTATTTTTTCAGTGGACATTTTTAATCATCATACCAACATCTACGAATTTTTTCATATTTTTTTAAATTTTTTGGAATCAATGTGTGTTCATAATTTGATGAATGCCTCATATGAATATGAGCATTTAGTTAGAATGGTGGATAATTTGAAGTTTGACATGTTGGAATGCTTTTAAAAAAATTAAAAAAATTCATACATGTATAAATTATACAAATATGTTCATACCAACAATTTTGAGTGAAGGAACCTTTTTTTTATGAGATACACAAATGTGAATAATATGTGAGTAGAAATTAATTTGATATTTACCAAAACATTACAATGTCAGCTATACAAGTTTTAAAAATATTTTGTTCAGGTGGTAGATGTTAATTTTATACAAATGTAGAAGAAAGAATCATCGAATTTGGACACAATTTGCAGAATCTAAACATGTTTGAGTATTTATATTGGAATCTAAATAAAAAATAAGCAAGGGATAAGGAAACTGAAGAACAGTATCGGGCATTATCTCAGGCGGTTGTTAAGCAATAACCGCCTGTGAAGATATTTACTTCTTATTATTTAATATTCTTGATTAAATGTGGTCCTTTAAAAAGGCAAAAATCCACTTTCTTGTAATATTATTGATAAGTAAAGGTTACCATTAAATTTCACTTCATAAATCCTTTTAAATTTGTCAGAACATAAAAAACATACAACAAATGCCATTTTTCATTTTTCTATCTTGATGAATATAATGCTTTTTTCATTTATTTTTTCAGTGGACATTTTTAATTATCATACCAACATCTACGAATTTTTTCATATTTTTTTAAATTTTTTGGAATCAATGTGTGTTCATAATTTGATGAATGCCTCATATGAATATGAGCATTTAGTTAGAATGGTGGATAATTTGAAGTTTGACATGTTGGAATGCTTTTAAAAAAATTAAAAAAATTCATACATGTATAAATTATACAAATATGTTCATACCAACAATTTTGAGTGAAGGAACCTTTTTTTTATGAGATACACAAATGTGAATAATATGTGAGTAGAAATTAATTTGATATTTACCAAAACATTACAATGTCAGCTATACAAGTTTTAAAAATATTTTGTTCAGGTGGTAGATGTTAATTTTATACAAATGTAGAAGAAAGAATCATCGAATTTGGACACAATTTGCAGAATCTAAACATGTTTGAGTATTTATATTGGAATCTAAATAAAAAAGAAGCAAGGGATAAGGAAACTGAAGAACAATATCGGGCATTATCTCAGGCGGTTGTTAAGCAATAACCGCCTGTGAAGATATTTACTTCTTCTTATTTAATATTCTTGATTAAATGTGGTCCTTTAAAAAGGCATAAATCCACTTTCTTGTAATATTATTGATAAGTAAAGGTTACCATTAAATTTCACTTCATAAATCCTTTTAAATTTGTCAGAACATAAAAAACATACAATAAATGCTATTTTTCATTTTTCTATCTTGATGAATATAATGTTTTTTTCATTTATTTTTTCAGTGGACATTTTTAATCATCATACCAACATCTACGAATTTTTTCATATTTTTTTAAATTTTTTGGAATCAATGTGTGTTCATAATTTGATGAATGCCTCATATGAATATGAGCATTTAGTTAGAATGGTGGATAATTTGAAGTTTGACATGTTGGAATGCTTTTAAAAAAATTAAAAAAATTCATACATGTATAAATTATACAAATATGTTCATACCAACAATTTTGAGTGAAGGAACCTTTTTTTTATGAGATACACAAATGTGAATAATATGTGAGTAGAAATTAATTTGATATTTACCAAAACATTACAATGTCAGCTATACAAGTTTTAAAAATATTTTGTTCAGGTGGTAGATGTTAATTTTATACAAATGTAGAAGAAAGAATCATCGAATTTGGACACAATTTGCAGAATCTAAACATGTTTGAGTATTTATATTGGAATCTAAATAAAAAAGAAGCAAGAGATAAGGAAACTGAAGAACAGTATCGGGCATTATCTCAGGCGGTTGTTAAGCAATAACCGCTTGTGAAGATATTTACTTCTTTTTTCTCAGGCGGTTTATAAGTAATACCCGACTGCGATAATCATTTTTAAACTACAATATGTTAATTAACGGTCTGAGAAGTGTTAATTAACTGACGCGCCGCACGAGGTCTGCGGAGAAGTTGAGAAGCCGTGGTGCAGGGACGCGTGCAAGGATCTCTCAAGATCGTCTTCCACAGTGGTTTAATTGTGCGCCGCACGAGGTCTGCAAAGAGTTCAATGCGCAATGAATTAAATATTTTGTTCAGTTGGTAGATGTTAATTTAATACAAATGTAGAAGAAAGAATCATCGAATTTGAACACAATTTGCAGAATGTAAACATGTTTGAGTATTTATATTGGAATCTAAATAAAAAAGAAGCAAGGGATAAGGAAACTGCAGAAGAGTATCGGGCATTCTCTCAGTCGGTTGTTAAGCAATAACCGCCTGTGAAGATATTTACTTCTTTTTTCTCAGGCGGTTTATAAGTAATAACCTCCTGAGATAATCATTTTTGAAACTACAATATGTTAATTAACGGCTTGAGAAGTGTTAATTAACTGACGCGCCGCACGAGGTCTGCGGAGAAGTTGAGAAGCCTTGGTGCAGGGACGCGTGCAAGGATCTCTCAAGATCGTCTTCCACAGTAGTTTAATTGTGCGCCGCACGAGGTCTGCAAAGAGTTCAATGCGCGGGAAACGAACCGCTCCCTCGTCTACTCCGCACAGACCTATATAAGGCGCGTCGTCGGTTATGGACAAGCACAAAACTTTTCTCCACTCCTTTCTTCTTCTCCTAGCCCGCCGCCGATTAACCACCACAGCCATGGCCAACCTTCCGCCACCTAGCCCGCCGAGGCAGCCACCCTGCAAGCGGATACGCTGCAGCTCCCCCGAGAGGGTGAATGACGACCAGCGCGTTCCACCGCCGATGCAGCTGGAGCCACCGGTACAGCCGGAGCAATCGGCTCAGCCGGAGAAGCCGACCCTCTCTCCTGCTGCATCGTCGCCGGAGGAGGAGGAGGAGGAGGACGACTTCGACGACGACGACGATGATGACGATGATGACGACGAGTCGTCCTCCGACGACGGCGACGACGAGTCGTCCTCCGACGACGGCGACGACGAGTCGTCCACCGACGACGGCGACGACGAGTCGTCCACTGACGACGGCGACGACGACGACGGCGACCACCACCATGGTGACGACTACGACGACGACGACGACGAGTCGGAGGAGGACCGCTTGGCTTGGTTTGAGAAGCTGGCGGAGAGGATGGAGGAGGCGGGGCCGTAGTGTAGTTTTAGGATTTCAATCAAGTGTTCTTGTACATTTTTCTTGTGTTTTGTACATATTTCAATCAAGTGTCAATGAATACTGGTGGATAATTTGAAGTTTGACATGTTGGAGTGCTTTTAAAAAAATTAAAAAAATTCATACATGTATAAATTATGCAAATATGTTCGTACCAACAATTTTGAGTGAAAGATCTTTTTTTATGAGATACACAAATGTGAATAATATGTGAGTAGAAATTAATTTGATATTTACCAAAACATTTCAACGTCAGCTATACAAGTTTTTAAAAATATTTTGTTCAGTTGGCATTATCTCAGGCGGTTGTTAAGTAATACCCGCCTGAGATAAAAATCTTCCCTAGCGGTTATTAAGTACCAACAGCGTGTGAAGATATTTACTTCTTAATTAATAAACATCATCTCAGGCGGTTGGTAAGTAAAACCCGCCTGCGATAAAGTTAAAAACCGCCTGTGAAAAACCTACGTCTATATAAGGACCCCTCACCGCAGTCAAAACGCAACCCTGGAGAATTTATATCGACGCCGCCAGGCTGTTGAAATTTCCCCTGCGCCGCGCCGCCGCTCCGCCGCCCAGCCCATACTGCCGCGCCGCCGCTCAACCCCGCACCGCCACTTCTCCACCCAGCCGGCCCACCGTGCTGACGCCTCCCCACCGTGCTGACGCCTCTGCAAGGTAAATGTAGTTTCCTTACTTTTTCTTTGTATATTTTCATTAGTTGATAAGCTGTTAGTTTTGTGTGTTCTGGTATATGGATTCTGTCCTTTTGCATGTGTAAGGACTGTATGGATTGTGTTCTGGTATATTGATGTATGGACTATATGGATTGTTTCCTTTTTGTACCTATTATGTGACATGAATATGATGTTTAATTAACAGATGCTATTGTAATATATATAAGATGCATTTGGGCCTTGTTTCCCGATATAACGGACTGGATCCCACCCAGACCTAGCCCATGCTGCTGGGCCTGTTTCCCCCTTTGACTCCGTCCGCCTCAAGACGTCGCCCGTCTCCTACATTAGTCGCCCTAATCATACTTGTTATGTTTCTGTAAATTCATTTTATAGAAGACCTTTAGAGAATATTTGTGGCCAAATTTTGTAAATCTGAAAAAAATTCTATTATTGAAGCATGGACCGTCGAGCGTGGATGTATAACATGCCAAGACCCGATCCTATGTACATTCGTAATGTTGCAAATTTTATTGAAGCATCCAAGAGACATGCGAAGTTGCAAAAGATAGATGACATATTATGTCCATGTATCGACTGCGAAAATAAGATTGCTTGGACGGATACTATAGTAATCCAATCTCATTTGGTGAAAAGAGGTTTCAAAAATAACTACACAATATGGACAGAGCATGGTGAGTTAGATACACATGATGTGGATACAGATGATGAGAGAGGCTCAGATGATGATAATGTTCATATCGATGATGGTAGTGACAATCAAGCTGGTGATGATGATGATGAGTTCGATTGTGAGGAGATGTTGCGTCACATTGAACCATATGTACTGACTTCTATGGGAGCAAGCAAAGGTTTAAGTAAAATGGAGACATTGCAGAATGCGGCCACAGAGCTTTTATATGATGAATCAAACGGTTGTGATAAAGAGTTTACTACATTGCGTGCAGTCTTAGAACTACTAAAGTTGAAAGCTACGCACGGATGGTCCGATTGTAGTTTCTCTGATCTTTTGAATCTTCTGGCAGAAATTCTTCCAAATCCAAATAAACTGCCTAGAAGCACTTATAAAGCGAAGAAACTTCTTTGCCCGATGGCACTAGGTGTGACAAAAATACACGCTTGTGTGAACCATTGTATTCTGTATCGCAAAGAGCATGAGCTCGCAACTAGATGCCCCATTTGTGGTGTCAGTAGATATAAGAAGGACTACAATCACCAGTATGTTACCAACATGAAAAAGACTCAGAAGAATAAGAAGTTTATTATTGGTCCTGAAGGTGACGATGACGATACTTCTGGCGATGCAGACGGGAAGAATAAGAGAAAAATTCCTGCATTGGTGATGTGGTACCTTCCGGTAATTGATCGCTTGAAGCGTTTGTTCTCAAACCCTAGGGAGGCTGAACTTATGCGTTGGCATTCCGAGGAACGCAAGAAGAATGAAAAACATATACGACACCCTGGTGATGCAACGCAGTGGAAAAATTTTGATATTCAGTATCCAGAATTTGCGAAGGAAATCAGAAATATGAGGTTTGCCTTGGGTACAGATGGAATGAATCCGTTTGGTGAAAAAAGGAGCATACACAACACATGGCCCGTGGTCTTAACTATGTACAACATACCGACGTGGTTGTGTCACAAAAGGAAATATATCTTATTATCTGTTCTTATCCAAGGTCCGAAACAACCCGGCATCGAAATTGATGTGTTCTTGGAACCTTTAATGGAAGATATGGCGAAATTGTGGAATGAAGGGGTACGTACATGGGATGAGTACAAGCGGGAGTATTTCACGCTAAGAGCAATGATATTCGTTACCGTGCATGATTATCCTGGACTGTTTACATTATCGGGACAAATGAAAGGGAAGAAAGGTTGCGTTAGGTGCGTGGATAGAACTGGATATCTATACCTCACTTCATCCAGAAAGACGGTGTACATGAGACATCGACGGTTCTTGACAGATACACACAAGTATAGGAAGATGAAAGAACAATTTGATAACAAAATCGAAAAAGATACTGCACCGAAACCTTACAGTGGAAAACTTGTGTTTGAAATGGTCAAGAACATTCATATTGCTTTCGGTAAGGGAAAAAAGAGTAAAGGAATTAAGAGAAAGAAAAGTACATCTTCGGATGATACAACTGACATGGCTTTCAAGAAACAATCAATTTTTTTCAAGTATCTTCCATATTGGAAGAATCTGGAATGTTGCCATAGTATTGATTTGATGCACGTTACAAAGAATGTATTTGACAGCATCATTGGGACCTTGCTGGACATGCCGAGGAAGACAAAGGATGGATTAAATTCACGTATGGACCTAGTAAATCTTGATTTGAGACCAGAGCTTCATCCAGTAGAAAAGGCGAACGGGAAGCATTACCTTCCCCCAGCCAGCTACAACTTGACGCTAGAAGAGAAAAAAGCAATTTGCGAATGCTTGCGTGGGATCAAAGTGCCCACAAGTTTCTCATCCAATATCCGCAAACTAGTCTCGATGAAAGACTTGTCTTTATTCGGTTATAATTCTCACGACTGTCACATGATGATGACAGTTTTCCTTGCCATTGCAATAAGAGTAATCAAACCTGAGCATATAAAAGTTGTCATCACACGTTTGTGTTACTTATTCAATGCAGTATCGCAAAAGGTGATAGCACGTGAAGATTTAGACTATCTGGAAACATACATCGTCGAGACAATGTGCAAGCTTGAGATGTGTTTCCCACCATCCTTTTTTGATATGCAAGTACACCTAATCATACATCTTGTTGATCAGATAAAAGCATTGGGGCCACTATATTTACATCATATGTTTTCGTTGGAGAGATATTTAGGAGTATTAAAAGGTTATGTGCGGAACCGTGCTCACCCAGAGGGTTCAATTATGGAAGGATACACCACTGAAGAAGTGATTGAGGGTTGCGCTGATTACATCAAAGATGGAAAATCGATAGGTGTGCCTATACCGGTACATGAGGGTAGACTACGTGGGAGAGGCAAAGTGGGTAAGAAAACTTTTATTGTTCAAGATTACAAGAATGTACACCGTGCACATTTTGGTGTACTACAACAGCTCGCAATAGCTGAGCCGTACATCGAGGAACACCAAATTGAGCTTCGTGATAAAAACCAAGACCGCAAAGAGGACTGGATCATGAAAGAGCACAGAAGATGTTTCACTGAATGGTTAATGGATAAAAATATATCATACGGAAACACTATAGAAGAGGCAACAATGAAAAAGTTAGCTTGTGGCCCATCTGCTTTGGTAACATCATGGCAAGCATATGACATCAATGGTTACACATTTTACACTAAAGAAAAAGACGGTAAGAGTGTTGCACAAAATAGTGGTGTTCGTATTGAGGCTTATGATTCACAAGGGCAGAAGACCACATACTTCGGGTTCATAGAGGAAATATGGAAACTCGATTATGGCGAAAGAATGGTAATGCCCGTATTTAAGTGCCAATGGGTCAAACATACTGATGGTTTGAATGTGGACAATTACGGACTGACACTGGTAGACTTGAATAAAGTGGGTTACAAAGATGACCTGTGGGTTCTCACCGATAATGTTGCACAAGTTTTTTATGTTCAAGATCCAGAAACTGAGAAGTTGCACGTAGTTGTTTCTGGAAAGCAAAATATTGTTGGGGTTGACAATGTGGGAGATAATGAAGAGGAATATAATCAGTATGAAGAGATGTACCTTTTCACCGAACCAGAAAACATCAAGCGCGTAGAGAGAAGCATTAAAAAGAATTTGAAACCCTATATGCGAGAAGATGTCAATGCTAGAAAAAATGTATATAGCAATGCGAGATGATATATATTTGTGTACATATGCGTTTGGACTCAATGATTTGGAAGTTTGGAAGTTTGGTCTTTCTTCAGATAATGATGTCTCGGGCGTGTAGCCGATTGAAGGAGGAGCGCTTGGCGTGGCGCAAGAACCATCCCCATGTATGTACATATGGCACACCGGTCACATGGTTGTATATACATATATATCTGTAATGGACTGATGAACTTAACTGTAGTTTGTTTTTCCGTGTTGTTTGTTTTTGGTATTTTCAATTTCTCCGCGTAGGGTTTCTCTGCGAAGCCTGAATCGGGAGATTTATTGAAGTGGCAGTGCATCGTCCCCGGTAAAGAAGGGGTAAGTCATGAAGAACAAGCACAATATGAGTTTAACTATCGTCCTCCTATTAATAAATTTCTTTTGCAGACTGAATGGGAAGATGGTTACTACCCCCTGACAATCTCCTTCTCTGAGGACTATCCCTTGGTGCCTCCAAGATGCTCCTTTCCAATTGGGTTCTTCCACCCAAATGTCCATCGTTCGGGAGCACTCTGCATCGGGATTCTTGATCAAGAGACTGTAAGATAGACCTATTTTGTTCATGTAATTATTACTTATAATTTTTGTCGAACTTATTTG
This sequence comes from Tuctoria greenei, assembly GCA_036927565.1. NCBI lineage: Eukaryota > Viridiplantae > Streptophyta > Magnoliopsida > Poales > Poaceae > Tuctoria > Tuctoria greenei. The sequence continues at coordinate 218,437,825 of JAYESD010000005.1, read as the reverse complement.
AACTGGTTTCTTATATTGCTTAAATTATATTTCGTAGGGGTGGTGCAGTGCTTTTACAATCAAAACTATACTACTTGAAGTTCAGCGTTTGCTGCATCAGCCAAATGTGCCTGATGTTGAAAATGATTGCTATAATCTACTTATCAAAGTTAGATAACACTTTGACTTAGTGACCAATGTAGGTTATTCATTCCTCCTTCGACATTTGTTAATTTAAATAATGTCAATATTTTCAGGATCCAGCGGAATATAAGAGACGTGTTCGGGAGCAAGCAGGACGGTACAATTTAGATTGATCGATGGGAGCTTCATCGTCGATCTACAATGAATGTAGCATGATTTTTGTTCAGTGTGTAAAGAAATTATCTTTGAACAATTGTAAAGCCTCTAATGGTGTATTATCACAATTAAGTCAGCCTCACTGGTGATCGAGCATTTCCTATAATGCATTACTGTACTAGTATCCGCTAGCTCATCTGTGTTTTTTTCCTGATACAATTTTGCCTGCACGACTACATGCGGCTGTGATATATAATTGCAACTACATCCCTGTAATTTCAATGAAAACCGCCTATGATAATTAAACAATGACCGCCACTGAAAATACATGATCTTCTTAGGCCGTTGTTAATCAAGAACCGGCTATGAAGTTCATTGCATTACAGACGGTTATTAATTAAGAACCGCCAACGAAGATCATGTATTTACTCAGACGGTTGTTCCTTAAAATCCATCTGTGAAGTTCATTGCATTACAGACGGTTATTAATCAAGAACCGCCAACGAAGATCATGTATTTACCCAGACGGTTGTTTCTTAAAATCCGTCTGTGAAGTTCATGGCATTGCAGGCGGTTAATAATTAATAACCGTCTGTGAAGATCATGTATTTACCCAGACGGTTGTTTCTTAAAATCCGTCTGTGAAGTTCGTTGCATTACAGGCGGTTCTTAATTAAGAACCGATTCTGAAGATCATGTATTTACCCAGACGGTTATTCTTTAAAATCCGCCTGTGTTGTTCTTTCATCACAGACGGTTATTATATCATTCGTCATCACAGTCGCATATTTTTAAGGACCGCCTGTGTTTGAAAAATTGAGGCGCCTGTAAAAATGCTTTTTGTAGTAGTGTAATTTTCATTACATTGTTGAATTGTATTCAATCTAGCTTATGACTTAAATCTGGTTCATTCTTACATTGTTGAATCAGTTGTATTCAAATACATTACACAAATGATTTATGCTACTTTTTGTTAAAAAAAATTCAAGGATGAAGCTTGCTTCGATGATGTTTATCACATGTACTCCGCTCAGTAAGCTTCGATCCTATCAAAAAAGCAAGATGATCATGCAAAAGTACTCTGCAGCGAAAAAAATGGAATACAATGATCACGGCACATTTTGAAATCCATTCATTAGAAAAACAAGATACAATTAAATTTTGGTCATACAACTTAAAAATAGTCTCATGTGCTTTTGCATTTCGGCCCAGAAGAGATGAGACAGGTTGTCGGTGGTTTTGATCCGGCAGATCTCCCGACACTACTAAAGTGTTAGAGGAGTTTGAGGTTCGGTGTGGGTGCACGGAGATTCAAGAAGGTGAAGTGTAAATGACACAGTAGACACGAAGATTTACGTGGTTCGGACCGCCTGAGCGTAATACCTTACTCCACGCGATGTGTTGGTGTTGTATTGGTTGTATGAGCTCAAAGTGAGTTCAAGGTGTAGAGTGAGCGCGTCGCGTCTATGTGTTCCGAGTGTGTCCAGAGAGTGTCCTATGTATCGTCGGCCTGTCCTTTTATAGTATAAGGGCAGGCCGTTACAAGTTAGTCTGGCCCGAAATGTGGCCCTGGCGGTTACTAATATTGATACACATTCAACATGTTTAATTGCCCTTAATGACCGAGCTGTGGGCTTTGACAGCACCGTTACTGGTAATTAAGGTCGTCCGATCGTGTGTCATTAATATGGTATTAATGACACTTAATCGGGTCTTGAAGTCCTTAATTCCCCTTTGAAGATCCGGACCATTATGGAGTCTTCCGGAGGTTAGAGGCTGGAGATCTAACGATTGGACACGTGGCAGCTCCGGAGCATACTGTGGGAAACAGATAGGTCCGGAGCTACCTGACACGTGTTAGTTCCGGAGCTTCCCTCGGTCCGGGGTTAGGTCCGGGGTGCTATTTCGGTACATAGCCCGGAGCTTCCCCCTTGTGGGCGGTAGCTCCGGTTTGATAGTACACGTGACGACCCTGGGACTAACCATGTTGGAGAAGCGGGTCCGGTTATGTCTGACATGTGGGCCTCCGAAGGTCTTCAAATCAAGTAGACGACGTTCCCTTGAGATCTTTGCAATCCCAAGGAGTATATGGTACCCAGAGTACCAATAGTGGCCCCCTGGGCCCACCTCTGGGGAAGACCCCTTGGGTGAAGTCATTCCGCCGGAGGTGAGTCCATCCTTCGACTTTTGAACTGAGTCTTCAAAGGTCTTCGGATGTGCCGTTGGTGATAGTTTGGAGTTAAATCCTTGTCGCGTGGCATATCCCATGTGCGGCAAATGAGATCTTTGGCGTGTGGGTCTCACGCAATTGAAGGTCGCCGGTTCTCGATACGAAAATTGTATCGGTTCTGCGCGCCTTATCAGGCTGCCGCCTTCGGGCTTCCCGCCTCATGATGACAACCGTTCGCCTGGGTAAGAATCTCGACTTGATCGTCGGGGTGGTCCCGAGCCCTCTTGTCATCGACTGGGTGGAATTTTTGAGTAGTATCTTCGACTTCCTTGCGGTTTCCATCCAAGCGTTGCGAGGGCTTATTTAAGGAGGAAAGCACGCACCGTCTAGAGTTCTTTACGCCTCTCATCTGATCTTGCGCTCAAACTCCCAACTTGTGCTCGCTTTTCCTCTCTTGCCTTGTTGTGCTGCGATGGAGTTGGGTCTCCACGAGAGCCGTTTGAAGACCGACGGTGACCTGAAAAAGGTCCGGACCCTCATGGGATGGTCCTCGGACTTCTTCAACCGCCTGGTCCGCGCCGGGGGAGAGCTCCCGTTTGAGAAGGAGCACACCGGCGAAATGGTGTACTTCTCTTCATACGCCATGGTGGGGTTGATCCCACCTTTTTCCTCCTTTTTCTTGATGCTGCTAGACTTTTATGGTCTGCAGATGTACCATCTTGGCCCCCACTCTATTCTTCTTGTGTCCGTCTTCGTCCACTTATGTGAGATGTGGGTGGGCATCCCCCTGCATTGAACTCTTCCGGACCTTCTTCACCGTCCATACCACCAGTAGGAGCAATGAGTACCTTAGCTTCTACTACTTCGTAAAGCGCAAGAAGTGCCCATTCAAGTACCTCCGGTTATTTCCCTCTGGGAAGTGGGATGATTGGAAGAAGGACTGGATAGTCATCCGAGTGGAGGAGCACGAGAAGCTGGAGCTGCCCGAAGGCCTCCCCAATATTGACACTACAGTCTGGAGTGAAGCTCCGGTGCTGGCGGACCAACTGTCGGTGGTTTTGATCCAGCAGATCTCCCGACACTACTAAAGTGTTAGAGGAGTTTGAGGTTCGGTGTGGGTGCGCGAAGATTCAAGAAGGTGAAGTGTAAATGACACAGTAGACACAAAGATTTACGTGGTTCGGGCCGCCTGAGCGTAATACCCTACTCCACGGGATGTATTGGTGTTGTATTGGTTGTATAAGCTCAAAGTGAGTTCAGGGTGTAGAGTGAGTGTGTCGCGTCTATGTGTTCTAAGTGTGTCCAGAGAGTGTCCTATGTATCGTCGGCCTATCCTTTTATAATACAAGGGCATGCCGTTACAAGTTAGCCTGGCCCGACATGTGGCCCTGGTGGTTACTAATATTGATACACATTCAACACCTTTAATTGCCCTTAATGACCGAGTTGTGGGCTTTGAAAGCACCGTTACTGGTAATTAAGGTCGTCCGATCGTGTGTCATTAATATGATATTAATGACACTTAATCGGGTCTTAAAGTCCTTGATTCCCCTTTGAAGATCCGGACCGTTATGGAGTCTTCCGGAGGTTAGAGGCTGAAGATCTAACGATTGGACACGTGGCAGCTCCGGAGCATACTGTGGGAAACAGATATGTCCGGAGCTACCTGACACGTGTCACTTCCGGAGCTTCCCTCGGTCTGGGGTTAGGTCCGGGGGTGCTATTTCGGTACATAGCCCGGAGCTTCCCCTTGTGGGCGGTAGCTCCGGTTTGATAGTACACGTGGCGACCCTGGGACTAACCATGTTGGAGAAGCGGGTCCGGTTATGTCTGATATGTGGGCCTCCGAAGGTCTTCAAATCAAGTAGATGACATTCCCTTGATATCTTTGCAATCCCAAGGAGTATATGGTACTCAGGGTACCGACACAGGTCCAATAGAAGCTAAGGGTAAAATTGACATTACATCCTACAACTTCTCTTTTTTAGAGCTGTGAACATATTTCCAGTCAAACATCTTCAGTGACAGCTCTGCCTCTACAACAGAGTTGCTCCACCCTAACATTTTGGAGTAGAGTTGCTCTACCGTAGAGTAGAGCCATACTAACTACGCCCTTAGATCGATGCTCTGACAGTTTCGAGAGTTTATACCCGTTTAACAAAAAAAACATCTGAAACCATCATACTTCATAGAAATCATGGTATTCCCCAAGACTTCCAAAATGCCACGTATCCCATCTGAAACCTTAGACAAAATTGTATTACAAACTCAGTCTCCAATTCAAACAGGTCTTAAGTGTCAAGCAAGAACAGCAAGAGCCAAGAGGCCAGTCCGCCGATGGGTTCACTGACAGTGGGCCACGTATATCTGAATACGCCTTCCCTAATAGCATTCAAATGGATACGCTTTTCCTGTTGAAATGTGTATTTTATGCTTGCCGTCTCCTTGTCCTATAACCCTCGTCCGCAGCGGGTTCGAACCCTAACCCCCAGTCCCCGCCACGTAATTACCTAGAATTTCCGAAATGCCACTCTTCTTCTCTAAATTCGCACCTCTGGTGCCCCGCCTCCGCCGCCTCTCCACGGCGGCGGCGACCGCCGGCGGCAAGGATCCTAAGCTTTCGCGCATCGCGGACGAGCTCCTTGCCCTCTCCCCCGCCGAGTTGGATGACTACGCGGCGCTCCTGCGCCTCAAGCTCCGGCTCTCGCTCACATCCAACGCCGCCGCTGGAGCCTCTCCGGTCGGGGCCGGGGACGCCGCCGCGGGAGCAGAGGAGGCCGCCGCGGTGAAGACGGCGTTCGACGTGAAGATCGAGAAGTACGAAGCGGCGGCGAAGATCAAGATCATCAAGGAGGTACGCGCGGTCACGGACCTGGGCCTGAAGGAGGCGAAGGAGCTCGTGGAGAAGGCGCCCGTCGTGGTGCGCGCGGGGCTGCCCAAGGAGGAGGCCGAGGCGCTCGCGGCCAAGCTCAAGGCCGCCGGCGCTTCCGTCGCGCTCGAGTGATCCAGCGCGCGGAAGGTGTCACCTCATTTGTTCCTAGTGTTCTTAGATGATGCAACGTACGCGTGCCTTTTAATTTGTTTGAATTGGAAATGGAATTGAAATGGGTATAAGAAGATGCAGGTTTTTGCTTGCTTTGTTGTAGCTTATGACTAGCCTCAAATCTCAAGCCTTAGCACTGGTACATTTTCTTGTATCACACAATAAGTTGTTCTATTGGTGCCCTCCATTTTACCTGCCTGGATTGATTTGTATAGGCACCTTGACTATCTGAGGGCATAGAATGATAAAATTGTTGTTGATGACTTGATGTTAGTGTATCCGGCTACTGAAAGCATCCTTTCATTTCATTTTTTCCCTTGTTGATTTGAAATGATGCTGAAGTGAAAGCTGAAAAGGCACTAAGTGTATGTTGAATACGAAGTTCATGTTGTCATATATCAAGCCTTGGCCGACACTAGTTTCATGCACTGTTCAGAATTGACAGTCTAAAGTTAGCCTCATAATGAACGGTGAATTTTGTGTCATGTCTATGTTTAATTTCAATCTAGGTTGTGATGTCTTTTAACATTGTCTCTGATTCAGATATAAAGAAAGAATGTTTCTTGTGTTCACCGAGTATCACATTTGAATCGAGAATACTGGATACCAAGGATGGATCACATGTTTATAGGTTTGAACAGTTTTGAATAATTTTGTCCAAATACATGTAGCTTATATGAAGATATATGTGTGCAAGTGCAACACTGAAATACGAAAGCTGTATATAATTTGTAAAGCTGCTGCTACTGAAAATACAAAAGGCATAATTTATAAAGCTGTTGTTGTTTGCTACTGTTGCTGTTTCATGGTTGATTATGTTTGATCCTACAATGCTTATTCATTGATTCATTTTATGGTGATGTAGGTTTGGGCTGTGAAATTATTGCTCTGAATCCAATGCTGAAGTGATTTTTTGTAATGAACGAACACCAAAATACAATGGAATTTGTAACTGAAAATGGCTTATCAAACACATTTGAGTTCAACTTCAAGGTCTCAGACTTCCAGCAGCGGTTCATCCACGACAGCAAAAGTGGTGCTAATGATGTCGAAGAGATGGTCTCTGGTCGTACTACCAAAATAGACAGTCATTTCTACGATCCCTTTGTCGCTCGATTCCATTCAATCAGCTCAAGACTTGCAGGATCTGTCACACATGCCCTTAGCTTGTCATGTATACGTACTAGAGTTGTAGAACTCGCTGTCCTAACTAGTCACTACTGGCCAGCAACTGCATCCATCATCTCGCCGATTATCCCGAAACGTGGGGAACTTTAGCGAGTAAAAGCAACGATATCTGGGTCCCCTGACAGCTGCATCTACGTACTAGTGCGTGGACATGACGATCTACTCCCTCCTTATTGTAAAGTTTGACGTTTCAGACAAACTATTGAACTAAAAGTAAACTGCGGTCAGTTGTCTGAGCGTCAATTAATTCGGTAAGGAGGGAGTACCATTAGCATTAGGTTTCAGTGCATTCGTCGCCATCATGGGGTTGGAACTTGGTTGGTATGATGGGGTGGAGTCGATTCTGAAATCTATCGTCCACTACCCTCAGCTGCTCCGTGTCTCGGGATTTGATCGCTGGTCACAAATCGCGTGGGCGCGATGAAGCATTTTGTATCTTTGTTCCAACCACGACGGGGCTATAGTTCGGCGGATTGCTCGTCGTACCAGAACGGTACGTGTGCTACGCGCGCGGTCCAGAATCCAAGCCGAGACTGCCCATAAATATATTTTCCTGGTGATGTTAACCCTGGCCAACCGCACACCGCCAGCCGATCGCGACGGCAGAGCACAAGCTCGTGATAGCTAGCAACGCAGGGTCTCAATTAGTAAGTGGCCACCGAAAGCCACGCCGGAAAGCTCGGCGGGCACAGTCGATCGAAGCTTTTGGTTTACAAGGCTATGTTTAGGAACACGGTATTTTTGTAGTTTTAGAACAATACTGTGATATTTGAGAATACTATAGTATTTTTTACAGAATGGTGTTTGACAATTAACTTAAAAACTATGTATTGAAAACCACGGTTTCGCCTATACTACGGTATTTTTGAGGTATAAAAAACTTTGGTCCGAACCAAAGTTTTTCTCTTCTTGCTTGCTATTGATGTTTTATACTTTGCTCTTAAACAGTTCTATGTATTGCAAAACCGTGGTATTACAAAATTGCGGTATTGAAACACTTCTGTATTGCTATGTCATTTTAAAAATTGTGGTTTCTAAAACTTTAATATTGTAATACTTTGCTCCCAAACACAGCTAAGTATTTTGCAGCAGTTGTTGCAGCAACACGACGCCGGCGAACAGTGCCGCTCGGCTGTCGTCCAACAAAAGGCGCTGCGCGCGGCACACGACACCATGACAGGACGTGGACCATGCCGTCCTTGCTGCGGCTGCAGCCCCTCGCGGTCTCGACGGCCTGTCACCAACTGCTGCATGCCATGCATCGACAAGGCACGGCGCCGTCCTTGGCATGAACTATTTTCCTGTGCAGCTCCAGCACTTGTTGTCACCTACTCACCTTACCTCGAGAGAGAAAGCAGAAATATCTAATGACAAGTACAGACTGTTGTACAGCGCCTCGTTTCATTTTCTGTTTGTTTTTTCCGCCTCTTTTTTCTTCTATACAATTTTCAGCTCTTTCCAACGAGATGCAGATGCCTTTGTCGTTAGTTGCTTTCTGCAGCTCACAGCTTTGGTCCTGGCCTGCCATCTGCTTTTGGAAAGGCCTCTAGAGAGTCTAGACTATACTGTTGGAGCGAGTGCAGGCATGCACATTACACGCAGGGTTGGACAGAGACAGGCTTAGAGTGACAGCAGTGCATATAGGCCATAGACATTGTAGTAGCTTTCAGACAGGTTTCTGTTTCCGCTAGACAGCGATAATAATTGATCTCCTTCACCAATCACCACCGCCTTCCTCACATCATTGGTTTCATATATCTTGTCCTGTGACACTGCCCACCAGCGTATATAAAGGTTCAGCTTTGCCTTTCTTCATTCCTCAAGACTCCTCCTAGCTTCTTATTGTGTTGGTTGCTTCAGTCTTGTGTTGTGTGAGCTTTTGCTAGTTGCCATGGGCGGCATCTTGGAGTACCTGTCTGGGTTGTTGGGAGGAGGGAGTGGAGGCCACGGCCACAGGAAGAGGAGGAGGAAGCAGCTGCAGACCGTGGAGCTCAAGGTCCGGATGGACTGTGAGGGGTGCGAGCTCAAGGTCAAGAGCGCCCTCTCCTCCTTGAAAGGTTCGATCGCGCCCTGTGCGTCCCCTCTTGATTGCCGTTGATACACTTGCATGCTCCAAAATCGTAGCTCTTTCGCCTAACTGAATGTCAACCAAAAGTACAAACGGTGCCATCCTTTCATGTTAATTATTTTGTTCTGATAAAACTAGTAACCTCACCCGAAAGCTTATCAAGCTGAATTGCTGATGAACCAAGCTAGCATTTTATTATCTCATGCATGACATCATGTTCAGGGGTTCGATCCGTGGACATAAACAGGAAGCAGCAGAAGGTGACGGTGGTAGGGTACGTGGAGGCGAGCAAGGTGCTGAAGAAAGCCCAGTCCACCGGCAAGAAGGCTGAGATCTGGCCCTACGTGCCGTACAACATGGTGAGCCAGCCGTACGTCGCCGGCACTTACGACAAGAGGGCTCCACCTGGTTACGTCCGAAGCGCAGAGCCCGGCTACTGCTACGCGCCCAGCGCCCAGCAGCAGCACGGCGGTAGTAGGCAGGACGAGCAGCTCGCCAACATGTTCAGCGACGAGGACCCAAACTCCTGCTCGGTGATGTGAGAAACACAGGTGCAAATACGGCAGGTGCCTAGCATTAATTATTATTATTCCACCAAGAACGATGCTGTGTATGTACGGTGAGTCATCTATCTATATGAAGGTACGGTACTTATCATACAAAGTTTGAATCTAGTGCGTTTATTTTGATGCTTTTACTTGGTTGTTTGTAAAATGCCCATTTGTATAGATGAATCTATACGTGACAAGAGGTGATAGGACCATTAGCCTAATCGTCGCAGAACACACAACACCGATAGAGATTAAGATGAACATGGCCACTGACGATCCGAGCCTGCTGGATCGAGGTAGAATTTCCAGCCCAAGAAAATTGGGCCACTAAAACCTACCCAAAACTGGCCTGGCCTGATAACTAAAACCACGTGAGGCCGAAAAGACTGGCGGCCTTACCCACTAAATCGCACGGCCCGTAATGAAAATACGGCAGGATAATGCCAAAAATTCAAGAAACGGCCCATGAAAACAACTGCGACAGGCCCAAAACTTCGGAAAGCAACAAAATTGAGCAAAAACTAGCCCAAGGCTTCAACTTAGTTCGACCCAACCTTGCTTACCTCCCTCGCGCTCCACTCGTGGGCTGTAGGACCACACACCTGGGCTCGGGCCAGCGAAGCTGCACACCACGTCGGTCTCCGCAGCCCGTACGCCAGCTTCTCGATCTCAGCCGTTCGCGCGGTTTCAGGATTTTGTGTTGGTAAAATGGACCACACCATAAAATATTTTTTTGAACAGTGTGAATATTTCTTTAGAGGAATTAAACCGATAACGATATTTTCATATTGGGGAGATTTATCTTCCTTGTTCATCCACTTTATGCTTCGATTTATTATTTGAAAAGGCTAATCTTCTTCTGCAACTCGGTCAGATGACACCTAACCAATATAGATTAGCTCATTGATACAGATGGACATTTTACCTCCATATATTCTATTCGTCGAAATACATCGCGGTTACGTGGCCCCACCACACTGGCATAATAGCTGTGATCCACGCATTGACCAAAACGATAATAATTTTATCAAAGAAGAAAGTGGCTCTCAATGATCCATCTTAGCTGGGGATCCGACCTGGCATCGAGAACACTGTATACAAGATAATACAAGCGGGCCATCCAACGGCAAGCTAAGTACGATTTGGGCAAATGCTTAATTTATCTGAGGCATGGGCAGATGCAGCCTGGAAATTGAGGTCGATCGCATGCGTTGGATCATCATGGCTCCGGCCATCAACAAAGTCCTCGCACACAACGCAACATGTGCAACTGCGTACAAGAAAGTAACAGCTTCATATGCAGCAACGAGATCACGTAAATTTCAACTCCTGCAGATCAAAATTTCAAACCATCTGAAGAAGCAACGAACACAGCCCATAACGTTATGTTATCTTGCCCAACGTTGTAGTCAAATTACAAAAAGTTCGTTCAAAAAGTAAGTCAAATTATAACAGAGTCCATAACGCACCAACGAACTAGTAGTTGCAATTGACTAGCCAACTGAATCGCGGTACGCCCGCCGGAGATAACGAGAGCGTCGTTAGAATATCTCACCGTCCCCGCTGCCCACGGCGCGTCGCCCGCCACCTTTAAAACCGCCACCCCACGGCGCCAGTGCCATTGCATCTAAACCAAGCCCTCCTTGCCTGCTGCGAGTCTGCGACCCACGACCAGGCCAACCCAAGCCATGGCACGCCTGCTCGCCACGCCTCGCCTCGGCGCCGCCGTCACCGTGGCCGTCATCCTCGTCGCGCTCGCGGCCGGCGTGGCGGCGCAGGCTCCCGCGCCGGCTCCGGGGCCGGCGGTGTTGGACTGCAGCGCGGCGGTGACCAGCCTGATCGGGTGCGCCACGTACGTGCAGCCCGGGAGCCCGCAGAGCAAGCCGCCCAAGGAGTGCTGCGACGGCGTCATGAGCGCGATGAGGAGCCCGGCCGCCGTCCAGTGCCTCTGCGACGCGTTGGGCAAGGACTACGGCATCCCGCTCAACATGACCCGCGCCGCCGGGCTGCCCGCCGCGTGCGGCGGCGACCCCGCCGCGTTCAGCAAGTGCAACAGTGAGTAGCGCCCACGACCTTGATCTTGTGCCTTCTTCGTTTTCTGAGTCAATATCATTTTTTTTGCGGGAAAATCTCTCTTGCTTAATTTTCACAGATAGAGTATCTGCGTGCTGTATTTATTTTTCTTTATTTTTGTTGCACGTTTACCTCTTGATTTAGTAATTATTTTATTGTCTCTTGTTACAGTCAAATTGCCCGGCGCCCCAACTACAGGTAACAAATGCACCCTGTACTCTGTTTTTTCAGTTCATATTTGGCAAGTGTGCATTCTTTTCGGATGTTCTCGTCGATCTATCCCTCTGGCTTTTTTTATTATTAATAAGTTTAATTAACCAACATCAATAACAAAAAATTGGAGGTAGTATACTTAGCAAATTTCACTCATCTGAGTTGTTTTTTTTCTCTAATTATATGCTTGTTTCTAGTTTTGGCCAAAAACGAAGGAGAAATCATGCTTAGCAAGTACAGTAACTGTAGCGTCATTAATCTTAGCTGCAAAATGGTTTACCTTTTTAATATGATACGCATACAAGAAACTCTCAGTATCCTGAGCGCCCTATGGTTTATTTTTTCACCTTTTGTTTAGATCGTAACGTGAAGTGAAGAATATATTTTTTTAATTGGCATTAACAGCATAAGACAAGGGCATGCAGTCTCAAATAACATCATTAAGCCGAATGCACGCGAGATAGTGGGATATGCAAGTCACGTTTCTTTCTCCTTAGTGCGCCAGGTGGTGATCGAATCATTACGTTTTTCTCAGATTGCGGTCCTAGGTACGTAGCAGTAGTCAATTTGTCGATCCATTATGTCACTTTTCTCATCAGAATGTTGACTGAATTTTCTGACGCGTGACAACTTTAGGACTGCACGTAACAGTACTTAATGATGTGAAAATGTCAATTACAGACAGTCACCATCGATATAGTCTAAATCATCCATCAGTAGTGTCAATTTCAGTCATCCATGAGCAAGCATCATTAGTGTCCCTGAATCTTCCGCTCTCAGTTTCTTAACGCTCTATGAATTACATTACCCATCTGAAGAAACTTCTGAACTGAAGAAAAATGTTTTTGCGCTGCCGCTTTACTCAGTTGTCTCAACTACTCTGCTGTTTTCCGTGCTGCAGCGCCGGCTCCCTCTTCTGGATCGACACCGGCAGCCAGCAGCCCAGGCCAGTCGAAATCAGCAGCAACCCGGTCGCCGATCTCCGCCATCGCCGTCATGGCTGCGCCTCTGCTTTCGTACTACTACCTCTGAAGATTATCCGTCCGATGACGATTATGTTAATGGATTACACGAACCTTCTATCTGTGATTTGTATGCGCGTTCAGTGACTTGCAGCATTGGGAGAGAGATTTCATAATATTGTTCGTTCTCGCTGTACTCGTTCGTTACTTGCTTCTTCTTGATGCGGATTGGTTACTGTTGTTATACTAGCAGGCTAATTGTTGTTGCGTATTGGCATGGCCTCGTCAGAATGATATGCTGATACGAGCAATACGAAGCTACGAGCCAGTTTTATGCTCAGCCAAGTTAAAGCATGACATTGAAAGTTAATCTCGTTTCATCAGACAAAATTTACGATGCACCTGTCGGTATATGGAGAACCAGCGATACACCTATTCCGTCGCTCGCATCTCTAGCTCCTCCGCCGCCATTGCTCTCGCTTGCTCTTCGGTGAGCGGGTCATGCGGCGGGAAATTGCCGAGTCGGGTTACCTCTGTGCGAGGCGACGAATCCGTTTCTTCTTTCGCAACGGGCCTACTTATGGGCCGAACAGAAACAGGCTGGACTTTTTGGTCCAAGCTGGGCTTACCGTAGATTAGTCGTCCCATTTGGAACATTATGCTTGAGCCAGTTATATTCGGAGATGATTTTTCCTTTGCGGCATGAGGAATCAATTTTTCTGGTACTGGAGAAAAATGACCGCAACACTTGCTGATTTCAGTTTTTAATCCGCGTAAACAATGAGGGTAAAATATTCGTATGTGAACATACACAGTTACCTGTATTGTATCTTTATTTATACGCCAACACACCCATTTGCAGAATGAGAAAAACCAACAATGACACTAGACGAAATTGTATCTCCTCTCTCGATCGAGAGAGCCAACCATCAGACACACATGAGTGTATGTACTGTGCTAGCCAGCATTAGTTGTTGACTCTGGAGCAAACCGTCCTGATCTCTGCGCCTTGGTCGGCTCTGGTCTTGACCCCGATTTTCCCCATGTTCTCCATGGCGCTCTCGAACTTGCTCTCCCACGCGCCTGCAAGGTTCGCGTTCTCCTGCACCTGCGTAATCGTTGCCGTCGAGTTGAGCGCGGCGTCCGAGGCGAACAACACCTTCCTGTCGATCACGTTCCGGTAGTACTGGTCGTCCAGGACGTCGGGGGTGACGTCGTCCTGGTTCACGTTGGTGTTGCCGTTGCCGTTGCTGCACTGGGCCCGGAGCTTGGCGGCGAGGGCCGGGTCCATCTCGGCGAAGCGGCTGGAGAAGAAGAGGCAGCGGGCGCGGCCGATGGTGTGCGCGCCGGAGAGCGTGACCATCTCGTCGGAGGTGAGCCCCTTGGCGGCGAAGCTGGCCTGGAGGTCGGTCACGGTGGAGAAGGGCCCCGGCAGCTGGTCGGTCTCGTTGGCGAAGGACTCGCGCCCGTCGTAGCGGCCGCCCGGCATCCTGATGTTGATCCTGCCGTTGCTGAGGAATGAGGATGCGTCGCGGGCGGCGAAGGCCACGACGTCGGCGCACGAGACCGTGCCGGGGCAGGCGGCCTCGACCGCCGCCTTGGCCGCATCGATCACCTCGAACCCGCGCAGGCTGTTCATGTTGGGCGGGCCTTCCCTCTCCGTGTCGCTGTTCCCGGAGTTGGTCGTGGTCAGGAGAACGGAAGCATCGCACCCCTGGATATAGTCACGTACACGTCATCACAAAACTCCGTTATTACCATGAAGGAAGGAATGAACCTGATCGAATCGATGGCGTTCTAAAACGACAAGTAATGCAGTAGTATATGCATGGAGCTGTACACGTACCCTGACGAAGCAGTCGTGGAAGAAGAGGCGGATGAGCCCGGCGCCAATGCCAGGGTTCGCGGCCACGGCGTTCTGCACGGCGTCCCTCACGATACCTTCCGCGTTGGGGCAGTACGACCTCGACCTCCTGTTGCTGTAGTAGCCGTAGCTGAGCCCGAAACCGGAGGGAGTGGGTCCCCGCTGCCGCGGAGGACGGTTCAGCCTGGAGCCGCGAGGACAGAGCAGCGGGTTCAGGATCGGCAGCCTCAGCCAGCCGCTGAAGCAGATGCTGACGCCCTGGCACGCCGCCGGCCCGACGAGGCACGCCAGAAGGACGATGAGCGCGGCGAGTTTATTAGCCGCCATCTTCTTCGTCTTCTTCTTTCTAGTACTAGCACTAGATCATACTGTGGTGTAGTGTGGTTTGCTCCGTCAGGGTTACGGGTGGCGTATTTATAGCTCCCGGGGCCAGCGGACGACGAAGGCGACGCACGCCCGCCTCCGCCTGTATGGACACGACGCATGTCGCAGCCGCGTTTCGTCGTCGGCGGCGCACGTTGCGATGGTGGACGCGAATTTTCCACCGGCGCGCGGAGCTGGCTGGCTGGCTAGAGCGCGCTCGGGGACCCGCTCCCTCGTGGTTGGCGCTGCGTTCGATGCCATGTCTTGTCCTCGACGGATCAAGTTGCGCTTTGGCTCGAGGCGCCGCGCGCCATGCATGCACACCCGTGATTGATAGATCGTGGCATGTATCGCGCGCCGTCTGATCGGCCTCGAGAGGTTCGGATGCCGCGGTGCCGGTGTGCGTGGGACACGGTTGACTGACTGGTTGAACGTTGAATGTTAGTAGCACATGGGAATATGGGATTATAATGTGAACAGTGTCATCGCCCACTTTTTCTCGTTCGAGCACAGCGACAGCGACTCAACAGCCACCCATGCATGCATGCAGGCATGATGTGCTGAAAGTGCCATACAGCTGCTAACTGGTTGCATTAACGCTGGTAGGTTTCGTTTGACATTTCGCATGCATCACTGTCAATGGCAAACCTGCAGTGCACTACACAGCACAGCAGTATACTTGCCTTTTTGTCTCCTTGTAACTTCAGTTAGGCGAAACAGCCTGAAAGGCTTGGATAGCGCGTGATAAGCGATGGCCAGTCCTGAAGGGACGACAAGTTGCCCCTGTCGTTGCTCGGCGCAGCTTGCGTGGTCCACGCTTCGTGCATTATTCGAGTCGAGCTTTGCCACGTGTGCCAAAGTACGTAGATGTCACTGGGATGGATTAAACCTGGTGCCGCCTCCTATAAATTTACATACATTATGCATATAAAAGTGTTTTTACTAGTTCTTTATGCATGAGTATGATAGGAGAAGCGCTTGCTCAAGGGTATGTGAGTGTGGTCGTGTCAGGGGCGAGCTAGTAAAATTCGATGTCCCGTATGAAATACTAAAATAGATATTATTTCAATAAAAATGCAGGTCTATAAATCTATAATATAGATATAGTGTGATATTTTTTTACATAATAGTAGAATATATATCAATAAAATATCTATTTTGCACTCTTACCCCCTTATATACAGAATATTTATCTCAATAACATATTTTTTAGTACAACAACAACATCATGAAATGAAATGTACAATTATCTGACCATATTCATCATCTCTAAAACTTCGACGAATTTATGACAATGTTGAGGTATTTTCTTTAATTGCAAGCTCATAGATGAATCTAGTTTAAGGTATTTTCTCTTAGCTGAAGACCGGCTCTAGCAGTTCGAGGCTCAAGATGGCATTGATCTTTAGCTGCTTCCACTTCCTACTGCCTTGGCCCTGAGGTCAGAGCAGCCGTGAGCTGGCCGGGGTTGTCGCGCGATGACCGAGCAGAAAGGGAAGTAGCGTGTGGAACAGCTGGGACAAAGGTCGCCGCTGGCGCTGGCGGGGAGACGCTTGACTTGGCTCGTAGCTGGGCGGCTGGATTAGGGTTACGCTCGTGCGGCACGGTGCTGGGCCGGGAGCATGGTGCAGTCTGGTGAGAAGTTGGGCCACGATGCGCATTAGCAGGCTGCCGAAAGAGCGAAGAAAAGAAAAATGGCTGCAGGGAAAATACAGAGTGACAGCTACACTGGGCTGAAGAAGAGCAAAAATATTGGGCCCCCTGCAAATTGGGGGCCATGTTGCTTCGCACAGCCCGTACGTGCCTGGGCCCGGGCCTGGGTCATGTAACGCGCGTGTGTGGTGATTACTGGTGCGTGTGGTCATGCGCCATTCTTAACCGCTGAAGAAAAATTAACATTCTCAAAAAAACAAACATCCACTACTCGTGCTGTGCGTGTGAATTGTATTACTGTGTCGTAGTATTTCCGTATGTTGTGTTAATCGTTACTCATTACTCACTCTGTCCCTAAAATAAACTATAAAACGACAACCTTTTACAGACGGAGGGAGTATTAAATAGAGATTGCAGGTGCTCTTGACCTTGTCAACCAAAACAGTAGCAGTCCCATGTGGTAACTAGTTCTATGACAAAATCATACACAATGGAGCGAAAAATATTTACGTGACTTGTTTGCCAGATTATGTACCGAGGCATGCTTCACTAACTTGCTTGGATTGATTGCAATTCCGTCTCCCTGTCCAGTACGGGAAAGTGGAAAACAAGCGTAGTCTAAAACTCACCTGCCTCTTATCCTAAGAAAAAACTTACTCCCTCTATTATTCTTTTATATTTTACATCAGATAGTTCAGTTTTGTACTAAAACCACGGAGAGTAATTGCGATCAAACTTATAACGAGACGTTGCATGGTGACACAGCTAAGTATAATACTCTCTCCTTCTCATATTATTTGTCGTTTAGGACAAGAATTCTAGTTTAAAATGAACTAAAATTCTTGTCCTAAACGACAATTAATATGGGAAGGAGAGAGTATTAGTCACAGTCTAATCTTTTTTTTTTAACAAAGCACAGTCTAATCTTTTGAAGAGAACAATTGAACAAAGATGCACGGTACACGTGCTGAAATCAGTAGCAGTATACTGGAAGCCAGAGCAGCCTTTCAAATCGACAGACTAAATCCGATAAAATAAACACATGCAAACCTCCAGTTGTCGTCACTCTATCTTTAACGCAAGCAGGTCTTTAGAGGAGCATGCAGTCATGCTACCGCCGTACATGCATTTCTGGAGTATATACAGTATTTGCTTCATGCGAACAGATCAAGAAGTACTGCTAGAACACCTCTTGTTGATCAATAGGCATATTGGAACAGACAGGGCAATCCATATAGGATTAACCAGAATCCATAAGTGACAGACCCCTCAGGATTCAGAAACTGTCATGCAAACAGTTCAGCAATAGAATGCGGCTTCGTACTAGGACAATTGCAAAGAATTTGTGGCCAATCATGCTACTGCCAATCACGTGGAAATGAGAAAGGCATGGTGTGCATTTGGGTCAAACAACAATCACTTCAAGTAACCATATCGACAACCCTTGCTAGAACGAGATCAATCACGAACCGTAGAACACGTTAACTGAATCCCGACAAGCTAGACATGGGGTTAATCAGGAATTGTTGAAACAATAGAATGTGTTTCTTTAGCTGCTTGGACATTACGAATCATACACGCTTCCATCTAACTTTTACAGAAATGACTAGCAATTCTCAGAACATCATATTCAGTTCATTCATGTACTTTCCAAATTTCAACAATAATATCGAATAACCCCCTTGTTATTGGACAGGACGAACTGAAAATGCTAAGAATGTGAGCATATATCGAGTTGATATCAACCTACAGATCCGAGACAGGTAAGAAGCAATGAATAGTTCCTACGTTGAACATCAGTCAAAAAGGGGGCCGGGCATGCAGTAGAACAAACAGATCGATATGGTGCAGTGCGCGCAGCAGTGGCGGCATCGAGCGTTAAGGCTGCTTCTCCTCCTCGGGGAAAGCCCATGCGTACTCCCGGCGTATCTCCGCCTTCTCCTGCTCGGTGTAGTCATCCTTGATGTTGAAGATGGAACGGATCTCCTCCGGTGTCCTGCCCCTCATCGTGTCGGCGATCTTCTTGGTGGCGGCGTCGAGCAGCCCGTCGAGTTCGAGGAAGTTGGCGGCCTCGATGAGGTCGAAGAAGAGCGCGTCCCGGATGCCGAGGCCGTCGACGAACCCGGCGTCCCACTTCGCCAGTTCCTCCTCCGCCGCGGCGCGGACGCCCTTGATGCTCGCCACGGCGTCGTCGTCGGGGTCGCCGGCGGCGGCCACGGCGTCGTCGTCGGGGTCGCCAGCGGCGGCCTCGGCGTGCTTGTTGAGGTACTCCACCACCTTCGCCAGGGTCGCGGCGTCGATGGTGAGCATCGGGATGCCGTCCTTGGTGCAGGATCCATCGATCACTTCGCCGAGCACCACCGACAGCCGCGCTGCCGCCTCCGTGACCTCGAACGGCTTCCCGTCCTTGCTCCTGAGGGTGACCATCTTCCCGCCGGTCACCTCCTTCTCCTTCTCTGAAGCCACGCCCTTGTCTCCACCCGCATCTGCCGTGGCTTCCTTGCCCGACGCCATCGCTTTTGCTCGCTCGCTCAAGCACGAAACCCTCTCTAGCGGTGAGGAGGTGGGGAATGAGAAGGTGGACTCGGAAGGAATGGTCTGGTTAGTTTGGGTGGCGCTGCTTATATGAGCGCGATGCGTGGGTTCGGGTCCGGCAACGAGACGCGCCGGCTGGGCTGGTCATGGCTAACTGACTGCCTGGCCCCATTCTGTTTTCTTCTGCCGCAAGAAGATTCCTGCAGTATGGGCCGAATGGGCTCGTTCCTTCGATCCGAGTGATGGTCCGAATGAAACGGGCTCCATTGTTTTCTGGCCGAGTTGGGCTTTCCAAACTCATAATCATAAGGCCCAGCTGCCTAGCTGAGCCACCCCCTGGTACGCGCGTTTCGGATTCGGCTTGGATGCGTGCTCACGGTTTGACCTCCTGGTAGTGGTACATAGTCGCCTCCTCCGTTGTCATGCGTACCTGCTCCAGCCTCATCACGCGTCCACGCAATACCAGGTTCTTTCACCTTTTTCGAGCTTGTCAGCGGCGAAGGAAGAGTAGGATTACCAAACGGAATTCCACAAGAGGAGATATACAGGTCGATTGGGAGGTACATAAAATATGCATGGTAGTGGGGAACGAGCGGGGGCTCGTGCGGCTAGCACCGTGGGGTTGGTGCTAGCCCACCGCGGTTCGAGTGCTGGCTCCGGCGCGCGGTGCCCACTTCTTCTTAATATATTAGCCCATGACACCTGGATCATGATGGCTTTCAAAAAAAAAAAAAAAAAAATATGCATGGTAGTGGTCTATATCATGTACATGTACCACACCACAGAAAGTTAATGCCGAAATGAACGACCAGCTCCAGCTCCTGGTGGAATTTTCGGTGGGAGAGGTGAAGGTGGAAGCGCTGAAGGACACAAACACATTCGAACACTGTTAATTACTCCCTCCGGTCTAAAATAATTGTCACCGATTAGTTCATTTTTGAACTAGCCAGTGACAATTATTTCAGACCGAAATGAATTAACCGATGACAATTATTTCAGATCGGAGTGAGTACACCGCCTCTCCTGCAGTAGTGCCACGTCCCAGCATGCAGTTTGTCACCTCCGCGTCAATTAAGAGAAGCGAGGAACACCAGCGCGCTAAGCAAACGGACCAAAGCAGAAGCAGCAAGCGAAAGCGCACGAGCCAAGGACCAAGGAGGTATCATCTCGATCAATCACTCTCAACGAAAGCCGTGCCCCTCCTTTCTCGGGATCACCGACGACGATCAATGAACATGCACTGCACGTCTCTTTCCCGTCTCATCGATCGCCTACCTACCTATTCAGCCGCCGGTGCCGGCCCCGGGCGGTCGGCGACGACGTCCAGCAAAACAAGGGGCCGGGGGCCGGCCGGGTTGACGGAATGAAAAGCAGCCGTTGCCGCCGCCGCCGCTGCTAAAAATAGTCCGGCACCAATGGTGTTCTCGGCCGGCCCTGTGTTGTGTTGTGCCCTCCGCCCTTCCCTTTTCGCAGGTCCCCAGGTGCTTTACAAACACATCCGACACGTGCAGATTGGTCGATCGGGCGATGGGGTCCGGGGTCGGCGGAGAGACCGTGCGCACACAGATGACAGATGCATGCGCAGCGAAAGGGGCGTCGATCGATCGATCGCAGCTCGTCGCTTCAGATCAAATCGATCGCATCGTAGTATCATATCATATGCATCCTCGCACACAGCTTTGCATGAATTGCCATTTGCCTTGGGTACTGCTTGGATCTGCTTTTATTTTAAATTTAGTACAAGCGTGTTGTGTAGTCAAGAGATCGACGAGCTAGCTAGCTAGCTTGTACATCTTCAGTCAAAAGAGACTATCGGCTAAGGTAGTATTTTTCAAATGCACCAGCGTGCAACTTTTGAACTGGGCGTGCCTGTCCCTGCGTGAGGCTCCCAAGATTCTAACAAGGCTTAAGAGCTTAAATTAACAACAGCAGCATGCTGCATGCTTCCAGTCGGCTAGCACCATCCCCACTCTACTTGCTAATCACACCAACATTTTTAATTAGGACTAAAGTGCTATGCCGGCCTAGCTAAACGTACCACGTTGTTAATAGCTCGTCTTTCCGGAATTCGAGGCATACATGCAAAAATCAGCGGCAAGCGTGCGGACGACGAACAAAGGCCGGCCTAACGATACGATTTGGTTCGCTTTACTGAAGATCGATGCTAATTTGAGATCGTCGATGAATCTATGGAGTTTAGGTGAGATATTGTGGTTGATACTAGTGAAAAATGGAGGTGCAAGTGAAGAGAACAACCTAGCTAATATGTAGGATTCTATTCTAAAAGAGGGATCTCGATTCGCTCTGTAGTATTTTTTAGTTTTGTGAAGGAGGAGATACTACTACTATACAGATGCATCTGTGAACTAATCATGTATGTTAAGTGAATGTAGAAAGTAGAATAACTATACAGATGCATCTGTACAAAGTGTATATATGCTACTGCAGAATTTTGTTCCACACAGACACAAGGACAACCCGCATATATTCTTTAATTCCATGGAAGAGCATGCACATAACCAAAATTGAGCTCGTCCATACGTACCATAATTTCACATCAAAGGTCCATTCACACCAAAGCATTATTACCCGGATTCCATTTCCTGTCAAATATTAAAGTTAAAGAGGACAAGCACATAACATAGGAGAAGTGACTTGACAAGCTACTGCATTGGTTAGGTAAGTACTCCTATTTCTGCTGGCTAGATCCCCTCTATCTAATTGTGCTTGACGACTTTGAGTGCTGGACTGGAAAAGACTCTTCCTTAAAGATGCAATGCGCAAATTGATCAATGATTCCTAGAGGCAAGTTAAAAACGATGCATATATTTTGCAAGGTATAGTTCACTCTCTGAAGATCTCGTGCGTACAAGTGTACAAACTTTTGGGGGAAGCTTGCCCTAATTGCACGTAGTAGTATCTGCTTTAACCGAACCGGCAGAATAATCACGGTGGTTAACACAGTCTGGTCGTCTTCCTAAGAACCAGTGAACCTGAACCAAAGCATGCGCAGTTGTTTGTAGTTTCAAAGATTTTCGACCGTTCGTCTCGCATATATAAATATCTGAGATGCTCTAGCTTTCTTAGTTTGTTTGTCCCAAAAGAAGGATATGCTTAAGAAAGATTGGATGCAGCAAGTATTCCGGGCCTCAGCATGTGCACGTACGACTAGCTAGCTAGCTAGCTTAGAAGAGACAAATTTAAGCTTGCCGCTTGCCTATTAGAGTATGTATACCATGCTTGCGCGTTTCTTTGTTGCAACATTGATGTCAGTAACATAACAGCAGCAGACTGTTTTTCTCTGCTTCATTCGACCGTCTTAATCCCGTTTTATATGTATACAATTCCTCTATCTCAAAATACTTGTCTCTCTCTAATTTATTTTTAACTAAAGAGTGATAAGTATTTTAAGATAGAGTGAGTAATATATGCAACAATGTTGTCTTGCCCTTTTTGCTCTTCTAGCACTGATTCCTTACCTCCATCAGTCCCCACCCACCGAGCCCAGCTTGCTTTTGCGCTGGATTTCACTTGACTGATACTGTGTACTCACGCAGCTGTTTACTAAGTAGCTTTTGCTCACTTCAAACCGATGACAAAACCGGACTGCTCTCTCGCTAGTGATACAAAACAAAACACGTATACTAAACTATTACAGTGGGGGTCTTACTGTACTGTTGTCTAAATCTAACGTAAGGTTCAGTCAGACGACACTGTGCAGACATTAAGGATCTGTCGATGAACACCGTACCTCTCACATGCATGCAAATTGCAGAGGGAATGTTTCTCCTTGTACTACTCAACCAGAGGCATGCATGAGAATATTCTCGAGCGAGCGCCTCAGACTCACATAGGTGAAGCTAGCTAGCTAGCTCTATAGCTCGCTGCTGCAACTTGAAAAGGCATATGATCTTTCCTTTCTCCTTTCTTTCTTTCCTGCCTGGATCCTTAAACAATGGGGCCCGCCCGGCCGTGTCGTCCACCAGTCAAGTGGCTGCCAGTCACCTCAGTTCGCCACCGTTTGGGAAGGGAAGGGCAAAGGGAGCTGCAAGACTTTGTCGTCACGCGTCTAGCCACTTGCCCGGCCCCTGCTGGCAATTTCATCAGCCTACAATACTCAAGAAACCGGGACTGCTAGTTTCCGACAATGTTTTCAGAGGGCAATGGATTATCTTTTACTCCCTCTTTTTAATTGACGTTTCTAACAAAAAAGTGAACTATAAATAAACTAATCCTGTATGTCCGAACGTCAAACAAAAAAATAAAGGAGTATTACGCAACATGGATGATTAGAAATGTTAAGCTAAAGTAATTCATGTTTGTATTCTTCCATGAAGAAGAGCATCATGAGTCATTGCATGCATGTAGGGCGCCGTGACAAAATATCGGTGTACTAGGCCGGTGCCCTATCTCCTCCTTGTGTTGTTGATCCCAGAAGTTCTCGTGGGAATGAGCTTTTCAGAGACGAGCACTACTACAAAAAACATTTTTACAGGCGCTTCTATATTTTTTTTACTGGCGGTCCATTAAAAGTGCCGCCTGTGATGTTAGATGAGTTAATGACCGTCTGTGATAATAGAATATCACAGGTGGTCCGTAACAAACAACCGCCTGTGAAAATGTATTAATTTTCACAGGCGGTTCGTAACAAAAACCGTCTGTGATAATAGTCATTATCACAGGCGGTCCGTAACAAACAACGCCTGTGAAAATATAATGATTTTCACAGGCTGTCTGTAACATAAAAACCGCCTGTGAAAATATAATGATTTTCACAGGCTGTCTGTAACATAAAAACCGCCTGTGATAATGATGGCTCCTCATTGGTCCGCTGCTTCATCCCACGGATCACTCTTGGACTTCGTATCTCCGCTGTCCGCTGCTTATCGATCCAACGACTCAGTTTAGAAGCCGCACGATAGATGTGTCTATAACAGCAGCAGCCACAGTTCAGTCCGTGATCCTCCGTCAGCCTCCCAAGGTACGGCTTCCGGCGGCATCTCCCAAGGCGCGGCTGCCGGCGGCCTCTCTCAAGGCACGACTAAGGCGTGACTTCGGTTGCTCCAGACCTCGGCGGCTCCGGCGCGGCCTCCTAACGAGTGCGAGCCCTGCCGACGCGAGCATGGGCGCGGATCTGACACAGTCTACCTCGGGCTCCAAGCGGCGCGGCTGCCGGCGGCCTCTCTCAAGGCGCGACTTCGGTTGCTCCGGACCTCGACGGCTCTGGCGCAGCCTCCCGACGAGCGCGAGCCTTGCCGACACGAGCACGGACGCAGATTTGGCACAGTCTACCTCGGGCTCCCGGCGGCGCGGCTCCGGTGCGCCTCCCGGCGAGCGCGCGCCCTGCCGGCGTGAGCGCGGGCACAGATCCGGCGCGGTCTACCTCGGGCACCTGGTGGCGCGGTCTACCTCGGGCTCTCGACGGCGCGGCTCCTCCGGCTCCAAGCGGCACGGCCTCGTCGGGCTTCGGGCGGCACAGCTCCTCCGGCTCTCGGCGGTGCGACCTCCTTCGACACTTAGCGGCGCTCTTCCGGCTCCCGGCAACACGGCGGCCTCCATGCGGCGCGGCCTCTTCTGACTCCCGGTGGCACATGTGAATTTTTTTTATTTCACTAGCCATTTTCACAGGCGGTTTTTAATTAAAAACCGTCTGTGAAAATCTATTTTTACAGGCGGTTTTTAATTAAAAACCGCCTGTGAAAATCTATTTTTACAGGCGGTTTTTAATTAAAAACCGCCTGTGAAAATCTATTTTCACAGGCGGTTTTTTATTACCGACCGCCTGTGAAAATACATTTTCACAGGCGGTTTTTAATTAACAACCGCCTGTGAAAATGTAGTTTCACAGGCGGATTATGCCACCGCCTGTGTTAATCGATCATTTTCACAGGCTCTTCGTTACAGGCGGTTTTTAAAACCGTATGCGATAATATGTTTAGAACCGCCTGCGATGAAGCATTTTGTAGTAGTGGAGGACAATGAAGGGATGCGCGCGCGTACTGGAATGGCCGGGGACGGCGCGTTGCGCGCCGCAGCGTACGTGTCCCTGTCTCGTCGTGGTAACTTGAGAGAAAAGATGCAAAGTACGTTGCAACTTGCGTTGCTTTCAGAAGAACCAGAACTATTCCTCGCAGGGTCGGATGGCCTTCCATCGATCGCTTTCAATGTACTTTTGGCTGTTGCATTTTGTCTGTATCTAGCGCCGTCCGTACATAATTAGATAAACGACGCGATAACAATGGTTCGTCGAAATCGCGAGCACGCATCTCGGTCTGCTACAGAGGGCCGATCAATGCAGTATAGTGGCTTCCGGTTGTCCGAAATCGATGCTTAGCGAGGCAATTAGTTAAATAAATAACGCATAACTGTAGCACGTGATAAAATGTTCAGAAGAAGGAAGAGACCCAGTCAGTGCTCTAGCTGTGTCCATTTTCTTCTTGTGGATGTGCGCCCCTGCTGCAAGTTGATGCCACGCATATATGACAGGTTGAGCGACAGTACTGGCTAGTGACTTTTTCATTAGTTCACTTGATAGTCGCAGCAATAATCTTGGTTCATTATCGGTGCCGAATCTCTGCTCATCTCGTTCCTTTGTTGGGGCCGGGGAGCGCACTAGCGTACGTGTTAGTGAGCGCACTAGCTAGCTAGCTAGCAGCACCCAATAATAAGCTTAGCTTTCGACGATGTGTCGTGCTCATGCATGCGTCCCCGTGTGCGATCGATCGATGTGGTCATCCTAGCTCCACATCCACACGCATGCATGACATTCTTCTAGAGCTCAAGTAACTTGAAGTAGCACGCGAGGCTCTTGACCATCGTAAAAGTTAGAGCTGAGCATTAGCAAGCTTTTCTACTCTCTCTCTCTCTCTCTTCGACACACACTGACACTCTCTCTTTATGTGTGAGAGAGAGATCTTTATTTCCGTGTAAAAGCTAGGGTCCTCAGCTGCCCACGGTTTATTACCTTTCGCGTCGCCATACAGTGCTGGTGTGCTTGTGCATGCGCGGGGCACAGCAGCTACCCAGGTCTAGAATCTCTCGTGCCTGTAGGGCGGAGCTGGCACAAGAAAACGTCCACGGCTACTGCTTGTTTTCCGTGCTGTGAAGTGAACGCATCACGCGACCTTGCGCCGCGCGTTAAATCTTACAGTACTACTCTCTCCGTTGGTGCTAAAGTTTATCAGTTTCTAATTTATTTTTAACTAGAAAGTGATAATTTTTTGAGAATGAAAGGAGTAGAGTAATTGCTAGCTGCTTCTACCATTGCATGGCCGGCTGCGCCAAGAAAGAATGTGAGAGTATGCACTTAGTTAAAATTTATATATAGACAAGAATGAGAAAAATCCATAGGAGGATGTAATTGCTTCTGAGAGTCTGTGATAGTACTTCAAGTGCAGTTTAGGTGGCCCAAGACCCTCAAAGTCCAGTAAACACCCACTTAACAAACCTAACGCCTACAGAATTGAGGGTATAGCTGTCCAATAGGTCGTGCCGGGCCGAGCCGACCTAAGCCCGGCCGGCTCGTGCCTATGAATCCTCGGCCCAAGCACGGCCCGGGGTCATTTTACTCGTAATGTGTTGTGTCGGCCCTTAAACGGGTCGTACTGTGCCGGACCGGCCTCACAACCGATATTGAAAAAATAGCAAATATTAAAAAATCATGTTATTCGCGCTTAAACGGGTAGGACCGTACCGGGTCCCGCGACTACGCGGGTCAGACACCGGGTCAGCCGGGCCAACTGTTAAATGGGCCATGTCAGGCAAGCCCGACGGGCTTGCGCCTGTGCCCAAGCATAGCCCCAGGCCGGGCTGCGGGCCGGCCCGAGCTCGGTCCCATCCGTGTCGGGCCAAAAACACCGAGCTTCGGGCTGGCCCGATTAGCCCGACCCATTTGGACAGCTATAATTGAGTGAATAATTGATTGTCTTTCCCCACTAGATGACCGAGTCAATGGGTCTTGAATGGATACCTTTATCAAATAGACGACAGCCATGCATGCATGATGAGGAACACAATGACATGCATGCATCTCGGAGACCAAATTTTTACACCAAAGTGAGTCATTAAATAAAGTGGGAGATATGATAGTTGTATAATAATACATACCCGACCAGATTCTGAAGTTGAAGAAATGGGAATCTACTTGTGAGATCAAGCAAGTGGATTTCGAAGGTGTGGTGGTGGTTGTGGTTGCAGGGGCTCGGTGGCGTAGGCGCTAGTCGTGATGGCGATCGCGAATGTGGTGTGGTGGTGGCTATGAGTGCGACGTAGGCAACTCCGCTCGATGGTGTCGCGATTCAGGCAGTCACCGATCCTTGATGTTGGTGGTGCTAACAGAGACTCGTTGTACAGTGGTTCGTATCACTAACAAGGTAAGTAACTAACTTAAGAAACCACAACACTTATCATCACCAGTATATATTATTTTTGGCAATCTATGCCATAATAAAATTAACTAACTTAAAAGGAATTGCAAAACTTGTTATGACAAGCACAAATCACATGTGATTTACGCAACGACAAAATTAGCTAACTTAAAACAAGATTTGTCATAAGTATAAATCGTCAATACTTTGTCATGAGAAAGAGAACCATGACACTTGTATTTACAACTGTCGATCATCAGTACTCTACACCTCGGTATCGTCGCACCGCGTAGTTCCACATACCTTCCCTGCAATCGTTTGGGCATTTACAAGACAAACGTGGGATAGACCTACCGTTGCGAGGAATGGTCAACATGTCTACAATGACCTCTACATGAGAATCGTTCTACTTCAACCAAATAATGTTAGCAACTTTACTAGCACGTGAATCTGATCATGATGATGATCTCTTGATCTGATTATGGTAATCTCTAACAACCTATGTAACCAACTTAAGAAATCACAAAAATTTTCATGATGAGTATAAATCATTGTTGGCAATCTATGCCATAATAAAATTACCTAACTTAAAAGAAAACACAACACTTGTCAAGGCAAGTATGAATCACCGGTGATCTACATCACGGTAAAGTTAGCTAACTTAAAAGAAACCACATCACTTATTATGGGTATCAATCACCAGTACTTTATGGCACGACAAAGAGAATCATGCCACTTGTCCTTGCAAACTGTGAACCATCAATACTCTGCCATAACAATGGTGTGCCACGTAGTTTTGAATTACTCACATGCAACTGTGTCGACATCTTCAAGAGAGGCGTAGGGGTACCTTTTGCCATTACCTAGTATGGTCAACATATCTATAGTTATTCTTGTTTGAGAATCAAATTGAATCTCCAATACTCTGGTGCCGCGTAATTTTTGCATTAATTATATGAAACCGTATTGGTATCTACATACGGGACACCTTCCATTACACGGTATGGTCAATAATCTATAGTGATTCTTGCTTGAGAATCAATATAATTCACCAATACTCTACGCCACGACAACGATGCACCACATAGTTTTGCATTACTTATATGCAATTGTGTCGACATCTTCAAGACAGACATAGGGGATACCTTCAGCTGTTACATGGTATGGTCAACATATCTACAATGATCCTTGCATGAGAATCAATATGAATCTCTAGTACTCTACAACAAGACAATGTTGCACCGTGTAGTATTTTCATTACTTACATGCAATTGTGTCGGTATCTACAAGACAGACATAAGGGATACCTTTCGCCATTACACTATATGGTCAACATGTCTACATTGATCCTTACACAAGAATTGATGTGAATTTTCGGTACTCTACGCCACGACAATGTTGCGTCTCGTAGTTTTTGCATTAATCACATGCAACCGTGTCGACATCTACAAGACAGACGTAGGGAACACCTTCTATCCTTACACGATATGGTTAGCATATCTACGATGATCTTTGCATGAGAATATTGTGTCGCTTAGTTTTTGCGTTCCTTACATGCAACCGTGTCAGCATCTACAATATAGACATAGGAGACATGTTCTACCATTACACGATATATTCAACGTGTCTACAACTATTATTGGATGATAATCAATGTGAATCTTTGTTACTCTACGCCACGACAATGTTGCTCCGTATAATTTTTACACTACTTACATGCAACCGTGTCAGCATCTACAAGACAGACGTAGGGGACACTTTCTATCCTTACACTATACGATCAACATATCTACATTGATCTTTGCATGAGAATTGATGTAAATCTCCAGTACTCCGTGCCACGCGTGATAATATAAATTGTCGTGTAGTTTTTTCATTACTTACATGCAACCGTGTCGGCATCTACAAGACAGACGTAGGGGACACCTTCTGCTGTTACATGATATATTCAACATTTCTACAGTTATTCTCGTATGATAATCGATGTGGATCTCCAATACTCTACGCCACGACAATGTTGCAGCGTATAGTTTTTGCATTACTCACATACAACCGTGTCGGCATCTACAAGACAGACGTAGGGAACACCTTCTACCGTTACATGTTATGGTTAACATATCTACAGTGATCCCTTGCATGAGAATCATTATGAATTCCCAGTACTCTACGTCACGACAATGTTACGCCACATAGTTTTCGCATTATCTACATGCAACCGTGTCGGCATCTACAAGATAGACGTAGGGGACAACTTCTGCCGTTACACGTTATGATCAACATATCTACATTGTTTATTGCATGATAATCAATGTAAATATCCAGTAATCTACGCCTTGACAATGTTGCGTCACATAGTTTTTGTATTACTTACAAGCAACCGTGTCCGTATCAGCAAGACGGGCGTAGGGGACACCTTCTGCCGTTTTACACGATATGATCAACATATCTCTAGTGATGCTTGCATGAGAATCAATCTTCTTCAACCAAATTAAATGGAGAAATCTAGTTCGATTTATAGATCAACTTTTCCAACTCTCTCCCATCAGAGAAGAACCTGGATGTAGGACATCCCTCCCCTACCTATATATACCCCGCCCAGCCCCGCACCGCCCACAGGCCTCAACAAACCACCACTCTTAAATCCATCGCAGCCGGCGAGCAGTACTTCCCCCCTGCAGCCCACACCTCGCGTTCTCGCGAAGTAGCTCTCTCTCCCTCTGGTTCGATCTCGCTGCTCGAGAGATATGACGAAGCACGCCACTTTCGTCGCCGACGACGTGGTCGCGGCCCCGGGGCAGGCGGGGCCGCATTTCTCGTCGATTCCGCAGGCGAAGGGCGCCGGCGGCCAAGACGGCAAGAAGCGCGCCGCCGTCCATATGGACCTCACCGCCGCCGGGGTCGTGACCGGCGGCTCCTGGGTCGAGACGATGAAGGCCACCTCGCCGCGCGGCGCCGCCGAGGCGGAGCACCGCCAGTGGATGGTACGCAGTAATCCCCGGCTAATAAGAGCAAATATTTCCCTGTACCCAGCCGCGCGCTGGCTCAAGCTCTGACACCGATCGAATCGATCCAACTTTTTTTTGTCGTTGCCTGCTGGTGCCGGTCGTGCGCAGGAGAAGCACCCGTCGGCATTGACGTGGATCGAGTCGGCGCTCGCCGCGGCCGACGGGAAGCAGATCGTCGTTTTCCTTGACTACGACGGCACTCTGTCGCCGATCGTCGAGGACCCCGACCGCGCCTTCATGTCTGAGGAGGTGAGCGAAACGGATTTCCTCTTTCCGCCTAGCTCGATCGGGAAACAGAGTATATGTACGTTCTTCCGCCGCCGCTCATCCGTTGCCGTGTTTATTGCCGCAGATGAGAGACGCCGTGCGTGGCGTCGCCGAGCACTTCCCCACCGCGATTGTTAGCGGAAGGTCCATGGACAAGGTACGTAAGCTGCGTGCAACCCTGCCCCAAGAACTCCACTTTTCTCCGGCCGGTACCACACCCCATTGCTGCTGCAAGCTCCGTGCTCCTTTACGCTCGATCCCTTTTTGAAAAAAAAAGAGTTGCGTTTGTTCTCTTGTGGCCGTGGGGGCCCTGCCTGCTGCCTCGCATGTAATGTACTCCTACAACACGTACGCACCACGTTCACACGCGCGGCGATGGTTTGGCGTTTGAACCTGGACGCGCAGGCGAGGCCGGTGCATGCATGGAAACGGCAAGCGATTTTTCCTCCCTGCTGTGCTTGGCTTGCGTCCGTGGCGCCGAGTCAGCGCGTGCCTGCCTGCCCCTTCCTAATTTTTCACCGGCGCGGCTTTGGTTCGGACGTTCGGTTGCCCTCCCTTTTTCTCCCCCTTCCGTTTTCTGCCGCCTTTCTTCTTCCTCGTCGCCGTTCTGCTGGATTCTGCATGCCCTTTGCCCCTTGTTCGTAGCAGCGGCTGAATTTATGGCGATGGCCTCGTTGGTGCAATCTGCAGGTGTTCGACTTTGTGAAGCTGGACCAGCTGTACTACGCCGGGAGCCATGGTATGGAAATCAGGGGGCCCACGGCGCAATCCAACAATGCCCAGGCAAGTGTTCCTTAGTCTCTCTCTCTCTCTCTTCTCTCTCCTCTCCTTGTTTCCCACGACAAGATCATCCTCGTCAGCTTGTCAGTGACTTAACTGGCACGAGCTGAGTACCTGATTATATATGATGATGAGCTCTTGATCTGATCAACGCATGCAGGCCGAAGGAGCAGTTCATTTCCAGGCTGGGAGCGAGTTCTTGCCGGTCATCGAGGAGGTAATAATAAGCTGCATGCCTGGTGCTTGTCGTCTTCGTCTATCTCTGCTTCAACCTCTCGCTGTGTGGTTTCCGCCATGCATGCATAGGCGGAACTTTGTCCAGTTACACGGCGCTCGCTCGCGGCACGCAGCCGAACTAAACCTGACGGAGCGCGTGTCTCGTGTCGTGCAGGTGTACCGGACGCTGACGGCCAAGATGGAGCCGATCCCCGGCGCCAGGGTCGAGCACAACAAGTTCTGTCTCTCGGTGCATTTCCGCTGCGTCCCAGAGGAGGTGAGCTTACTATATACAGCTGTCTCGTCTCGTATACTACACGATTTGGCGGCATGCTCCATGTTTTGATCACTTTTCGTAACTTGTTTTTATGCCCCAGCGGTAGTACTAATTAATTACTTTTTACATTGTGTTTCTCGGCACAGGAATGGGGATCCCTGAACGCTGAGGTCAGGTCGGTGCTCAAGGAGTATCCCGACCTCAAGCTCACTCACGGTAGAAAGGTGAGCATAACATCTTCCGATATTCCTTAGACGATATACGTACATATAAAGCTCATTTAAAAACACTTAAGCACTGCACGTCACAATTATTAGCTGGATATTTTTAGTAGCTATTAAGATTAATGGTACCCTCTGGTATCTTTTAATCTCTCGGTGCTACCCTTTAATTACTATAATTAGTTGCATGCATAAAAAACAATTACTATAGTTGGGCTAAATGACGACTCTAGCTGGTCGGTGACCCTTCTTGTCGTGTTCCTGCTGAGAGAGATCCACGTCACACGTACGTGCTGCATGTTCATAAGGGCAATGATGTTAATGTTCGCTCGGTCTCATGCATGGCAGGTCCTGGAGATTCGGCCATCCATCAAGTGGGACAAGGGCAAGGCCCTGGAGTTCCTGCTCAAGTCTCTTGGTCAGTATGAACTAATATAACTCTGCAACAGTAATTTAATTAAAATGATTTTATTATATGCTAAAATTTCAAAAACGTTTTTGAAGGGTATGCGGGGCGTAACGATGTCTTCCCCATCTACATGGGAGATGATCGCACCGATGAGGACGCGTTCAAAGTATTATTAACTTGCTCTATATTTCCTTCGTTTCTTTTTATTTAGTACCGGCTAGTTCATTTTTGAATTAATCAGTGACAAATAAAAAGAACCAGCGACAGTATGTGTCCACACGTCATTAATTTAAGTTTATAAATAACTGCATTTAATTAGTTTGCAGTGTCAGGAAAAAATGTCTAGTTCCAGTAGTACCACAGCACTATAATATCTGGCAGTAATTAACGCTTTGATTTGAACTCTCTTGTCAACATCCGTGCGACTATCTACAGGCGCTGCACGACATGGGGCAGGGCATCGGCATCCTGGTCTCCAAGTTTCCGAAGGAGACGGTTGCATCCTACTCGCTGCGTGACCCAGACGAGGTTAGAATCCACCTCGCTTTATTTCGAGCTACAGTGTGGACACACTGCATGGCTTTATGCCGAGCACAAATCCCAAAGCGACCGCATCAGTCAATCTCGGCACTGGTTGATCTTAGTTATACGAGTAATTTTTGCTAAAGCCAAAAGTTGCCTTCGCTTTTGAAAAGAGCAAATCAAGAGGCAGTGAACTCACCGTTCTTTTTGTTGATGGCTCCACACCTGTGTTCCATATACACTCTCTTCATTCTTAAAAGTTTATCAGGTGTTAGTTAAAAATGAATTAAAACGCGGCAATTTTTTAAAAATGTACTAAATTTGATCGCTGTGTTTTGCAACAGGTCGAGGAGTTCCTTCGCGAGATAGTGAAGTACGCCACCAAGAGTTGACATGGCAACGAAGATGTAGTGCAGCATGCAGAGAGCTATTGCCCGGACATGGATTTTTTTTTAGATGATGATTGCCCGGACATGGATGGATGGATGGAAAAAAACAACAATGTAATTATATAGGCTTCTGCTGTAGTGCTGTTAACAGGGACAAGAAAAATGAAGAAACCTTGTCTTAACCTACACCATGCTCTGCTCGATCTAGCGTCTTTCTCATACGTGCGTGTAGCATGATGCATCGATCCATGGCCGGTTTGTTTTCTTCCATGGTAAGCATCGCCTGCAATCTCGGCTGTGGACGGCACGGTACTACAGGAGTCGATGGCAATTACTTTGGTCGGTGGAGAACCTGGAACAACCGGCCGGCGTGGAAGTAACCGATCGAATGAACACCGCACAGTTGAAGCAGCCCATATGCATCACGCAGTTCGTTGGACCAGGAGTTAGTCGTAAACGCATGCAGCGTGCACCTGTCAGACGCTGAAGTAGGCCGGTCGCCGGGGAGGCGGGGACGGCCAACAACAAGCTAGCCTGAAGAACTGCCTCGAGACATGTCGCACGCGGATTGAGGTTTCCCACATTAAATCATGCCAGATCCATGCTTGCTTGCAGACAGCAACTACCATGAGAGAGAGAGAGACGACGGAAGAAGCCACTGCTTGCATGCATCTGCTTCGGTGGAAGTGTTCACGTACGAGTTCTGAAACGAGCTCCAGGTATCATCAATGGCGTGGCGCCAAAATGAGGATCTGAAGAGCAGTGTGAGGAGTGGGCCGGGTACGTACTGTGGCTGTCATGTGGAGCCATGACTCAGTCGTAGATCCGATGCCGACGGAGCGCGAGGCGCGGTCTCGCCGACCGCGGGCCTCTCGACTTGACTTTTCGAGCTAGGGTTGCAGCGCAGTCCAGACTGCGCAGCGGCCACATGTCCCCTGACCTGACCAAACGCGATCGCGACGACGGCCTTTTCGCTGGTGCCGCGCGCTTGCATTGATTCGGCGCGTCAGCCGGAGCATGCAGGCAACCAGGCCGGTCGGCTGGCCGGCGGTGACCACAACAGGGCCATGCTTGCGTTGCATTGCATCGATCGGCCGGCGGCCCGGCGCCGTCGTACAACTTAGCCTCCTACGGAGTACAGTGTATACGTACCAAGAATATTAACATCATTTGTGTGTGTGCGTTCCCAAATAAAAGTAACTGTAACATTTAATTTCCCCGATCATTTTATTAAACGCCTGATGGATTCCCTGAGACCCCCCACCCCCGCTAGCACAGAGCACATGATGATGCGGGGATAGACGGCACCCATGCCTCTGGACCAGGAGCATCGGCGCAACATCGCACGAGGCCCCTTTGCCTCTTAATTTCAAAGGCGGCCTAGCTTCAATTAGAAACGCAGAGGATGGCTTAGGCTTAGGCCTTATTTGGATTGGGGGATTTGCTACTGGATCTCCTACGTTTTTCCTGTGGAACAGAACTGATTTCTGTGATTTTCCTGTACAATTCATTTGAAATACCTCGTTCTGATGGCCCCTTAGCTGGAAGCTCTGAACGCACAGCACAACCCGCCGGACCAGATGTAAAAACTCCAAGCAAAAACTACTTCGCCGGTACATATACAGGACCACAGGTAACAAATTAAATACAGTACTACCTCCAGTCCAAAATGATTGATGTCTCCGACAAGAAAATGTTATAAGAATGACGTGCTGATTCCTGTCCGGACGTCATTTAATTTGAACCGGAGGTAGTAGATGATAGGCTAGCAACTACAAGGAATCAGGTCTAAACTTGAAAAAGCTGTCACATGATACAAACTTGTTAGCAGCCTTCGATCAGACCCCGGTTCATACGGGTATATACATACAGCGGTTTAGATGGATGGGGACCTCTTGCTATGAGCGTGGGGGCTTTAATTTGTTCCTTTTTACCGCCATGCATCGACGCACACATGCACGCGTGGAAAGGAAAGGTTGATGTATATCAGCGAGCCCATATCTATATATGCTAGCTGCTGCCTTTCTGCCCTGAAGAAACCAGCACCGGCACACACAAACAGGGGTTGTTCATATATAATTGGGGGCAAACGATTGCTTGAGAGCCTACCACTTAACCTCAAACCAAAAGGACGGCTGCTTTCGCAGGTTTTGATATAAAAATGATTGGTGTGTGATCTACGGGTCACACTGACATGAATCTCCCTTTTTTGCTTTCTCACTGCTTTCTGTATGGAGGATGCATGGAAGCAGCATACATAGGGAAAGATAGGGAACCCAAATATTTTAGTCCTGTTGCATATCAAGGCTACAATAAGCAGAGATCACATGCGTGTGCCAGTCGACATCACCGATCGATCATCACAAGAGGCGAGCTAGTGACCTACTACCTCCATCCCGTAATAGATGACGTTCCGGACAAAGTAAAACGACTAAAATTGTACTACAGCCCGCTGTCCTAACGACATCTATTAGAGAACAAAGGGAGTAGTAGTGTGTGTTGCATGATTGCTTAGTCGTCTTAAAGCAGTGTCAAATGAGCCTTAGGCTGGCCGAGATGCAACGGCGTGGAACACCGCCCGTCTACATGCATGATCGATCGCAAAGGTGGCTTTACTAAGTAAGCTGGTGCCTTATTATTTGGCACAGTAGTGGTCCAGTCCTTACCACTGAATGCACTGCATTATACACAACCTTGATCGAGCACTGACTGCTTCCTCAGGCGCTGGGCTGCTTATGATTCGTATATGTCAAATTGCGTAAACTTAACGCGAGATTTCATTAGGCTATTTGGAGGCGTCGGTGTGTTCTCTTCTAGTACATGCTGAGTTTGCCGGCTCCGAAACTGAACACGAATTTTCTAAAAAATTTCTGCTGGCGGGCCGTTTCCTACATGGGCTAGCGGGGATAAACGGTCCGGTCCGGTCCGGCACATTGACTTAACCTGTGCCGTGCCTGGGCCAGCAGCTCAATCCGTTGGCTGGCACCGCACGGCCCGGCATGCTAATCGTGCCGTATCGTGTCCAGTTAAGACGGCCCGAGCCTGGCCGCGCTTGGGGCCGGCCCGTTGGGCATGTGTACCCAGGTCCGTAGTTTTTCTGCAGACGCTGCGGCGGCCGCTCCGGCGCGTTGCGAGTGGGGGTACTGGGGGAGTTCGGCGGCGAGGGACCATAGCGGCTAAAGCTCCTTAGCCGGCGGCGACTCAGCCTGGGTACACCCACGAACGAAGGCCGACCAACCTGCTGCTCCCCGATTGTTTGCCAGCTAGCAGCTCCGACGAGCCTCGGCCGGCGTCAAGGCTTCCGGCCAGATTTTGCCGTCGTTTATTTGGACGATTCAGTCCAGCACTGAACCGCACAGCTCCAGGGTTTCCTGAACGTGGCAGGGAAAGCCCGGATTCATTCATTCACGAGTCCTGCACCAAAAGGATAAAAGGAAAAATCAAATCATGCCCTGATGGATGGATGGACTGTCTGTCTACTCTGCAGAAAGCTATCTGCGCACAGCTTTCTGCTGACCTACTGAACAAATCCCTGAAGAAACCAGAGCCCAAAGTGGTTGGAAGCCTGGAACTTGGAGAAAATGACGATGATGCAGATGCCATTCATCGACAGCTAGACACACGGGAGTATCAAGCGTGTTGGTGCAACCAACACGAACGTATGTGGTTCAACCAACTGAAGCGCATCCAATCCAATTTTCTACTGAACAGGACTGGAGCTGGAGCTGGAGGTCTGAACAGGACTGAATCAGACCCCTTAATTCGGTCAAATTGAGCACAAAAGGAAAAGTGATGCGGTGCATATAGGCAGGCATGCATGCCCTTTCCAGGAAAGATACATCTCGATTTCTCACGTGATGAAATGAAAGGTATGGAGAATCTACATAGAATGTTTAGCTTCTTATTGTGGAAAAAAAAAACAGGAAAGCTGATGATATGCTAGAAGATTTCAATTTTGAAAATTCTGTATGCGACTTTTCTCTGATTTATCCATGCATGGCAACCTAAACTACGATACATGCTGAAGTACCAAGTCCGGTCAAAGAGGACTATTTAGTTCTAATTCTAAGCTTATAATCTAATTGTATAAAATCTTGATTGTGCACAGATGATAATATTCGAAACTTATTATAAAGAACTAAAAGGTAACTTTTTCGAAGGGACCTAAATTTTTCTCCCTGTCCCTTACCTGTAGATGAGTCCTATCTTACCAAGTACAGGAGTGAAATATAGAGCCGGAATGTTGTATTGGTCCTAGCGGGTTGTAATTCACAGTTGTAATCGGCTAATGTATTCACACTCAATATACTCCCTCATCCAATATGTTGGATGATTTGTAAAAAACACTCTACCTTGCTTAATGAATCGCCTCTGGCATTTCGAAACAAAAAATATAGAGCCGGAATGAAGTTGTTATGGCGATGGTATGTAGCTGTGCCAATGAAGGAACAGCAGTAACGGATGTTTATTTACTGTTACGGTCTAAACGACAGTAGAATGCATTTTCACTGTTTTAAAAGTTTGTCATTCTATTAGTTTATTTTTGAATTACAAAACGATAAATTTTAAAAATAGAGAGAGTATCAGATTATAGCTAGTCTAGAAGAAGATAAAAGAGGCATGGCATGGGTGACCAGGCCACTTGATGTCCATGCTGAGCTATTTTTTCTTACTTTTTTTTTAATTCCACTAGGAAATGGAAAGGTGTTTGCTCAGAGTAGAAAAATCATAACCGCATGGTTACTGCAATTACTGTGTTATCATGGGGATACCCCTTCACAAAGTGATTAAGATTTGTTTAAAATATACTTTCCGGGAGAAATAAAATGCGGGATGTTTCTTGAGAGGAATCCAGAAACCTGGAAAACGTATCTTAGAGTTAGGCACGTGTTCATACCCTCTTAATAACCCTATCGAGTCATCACCAACTCAAAGATCTCATTAGATCTTCCTAGACTATTACACTCTGCTGCTAGTTTTGACATTTCATAGAGAATAAAAGGATCATGTACATAATAGCACGTGTCCTCCAAGGGTAATCACGGTGTTTTTCTTTCTTAAGATAAGGCACCATTAGCGAGTTTTAAAAATTAAGATATTTTCACCAAAATCTTCACAATGCTTAGATCAATATAATTACTATTTTTTATACTCATTACATTAATATTTCTCTATTTTCAATATATAGTCCAACAAATCCGATCCGCCATATAAAACAAATCAAACAAATAAGACGATGCATACATAAAATCCTCCTTCTCACTCTCTGAGAACTTTCTCCCCTACCTGCCCATCTCGCTCGTGTTGCTCATCAACCTACACACCAACCCACTCATAATTCATCCTCCCCAAGTCCCAACCTTCGTGGCCACTGGCCACCAAACCCTACATCTCCATCCAAACTTCCCGCCCCGCCGCCTGCAGCATCTTCCCGTCCATGGCCTCCCCCGCCAGCGACGGCGTTCCGTGCTACCCTGCCGCACCACCGGTCTCCGCCTTGCTCGATGACCATGATCACCAGCTCTACTACCTCGACCCGGCCGACGCCGACGCCGCCTCCTTCTTCCCTGCCACCGATGCGCAAGAACGCCAGCCGCCTCCCCCATCCGCGGCAGGACCGCGCAAGCCTCGTAAACGCGCGAGGGCGTCGCGCCGGGCGCCTACCACCGTGCTCACCACCGACGCCTCCAACTTCCGCGCCATGGTGCAGGAGTTCACCGGCTTCCCGGCGCCGCAGTTCGCGCCCCAACACCTCGGCCCCGGCGTGCTCTTCGGTGCGGGGCCCCCCGCTGCCGCGTTCGGCGGCGCGCCCTTCCATCATCAGCTGCTGCGTCCGTCGCCGCTCAAGCTCACTACTGCTACTTCGCACGGGCCTCCTCCTCCTCCTTCCTGCAACACTAACACCAGTTCATTTGCGCACACGCTGACGCTGTTCGCGAACAGCAGCAACGAGAATCCTACTGCTGCTGTGGCGCCAAGTTTGAGCTCTCAATTGTACAGCAGGTTTGGCCCGACGTTTGGTGCCGGTGCCGTTCCGAGCTACGGCGAGGGATTCGCGGCGGCGACGGAAGGGGAGAGAGCGGAACATGGCCACGGCCTCGCCACGTCTTTGTTCCACGACGGAGACGACAGGTATCACGACCACTAGGTCAGGTACCAGTGCGTGTGGAAGGAGAAGAAGATGCGTTTTCTTCTCTTCTTTCTTCGGCTGCTTGCCACCGTACGTGACTGTATCTTGTTAATTACGTAACTAATTTCCTTGGTTTTGAGTGATTGATGTAAATAAGATTCTGCTAGATATTGGTTTTTCATGATATATGGAAACATTCGATTCATTGCTTCTGCTCCTAGCTAGGATGATCCTGAATTGCAAATGGATTGCTTCTTACGCATTTGGCTTGGTTCGCATCACAATCTAGGTGAGATGATACGATGGAACTCTAATTCGTAAGGACCAAAACAGGGCATAATTAGATTACGGATGCCGCCTTGTGAACGAGCACAAAAATTAACCATCTCTTATATATACTCCCTATACGACAAATAATTTGGGATGTAGCAAATATAAGAGATGGTTGATTTTAGAACTAAATTTTTTGTGCTGATAAACGACAAATAATATGAAAGGGAGGGAATATCAAATATAGTAGTTGTACCAAGTTCTGGTACTAATGGAGATGTGAAGTATATATGTCCCTTCTGGTCATCACATGAGCGTTGTTGAATTGGGAAGCAGTGGTACTTGCTTTTGCATGTGAAATCAATTGCC
Organism: Tuctoria greenei; assembly: GCA_036927565.1. Taxonomy (NCBI): domain Eukaryota; kingdom Viridiplantae; phylum Streptophyta; class Magnoliopsida; order Poales; family Poaceae; genus Tuctoria; species Tuctoria greenei. Next base: position 218,397,642 of record JAYESD010000005.1, on the reverse strand, counting down.
GATTTATATACCTTCGTACGAAACGTCATATTAGTGATTCTAGAGACTTTTGGAGATAGCGCTTCATCTCGCTCGGTGTAAAGATGATGCTAGTAGCAGTTCGTACAAGAAGCCTACAGATCCATACAAACGTGCATGGGTCCTTGGACAGGCTACGAATTCAGATGCAAACAAGGTTCGTTTGGGCCAAATCTGCAACACGAGGGAGATGGAGAGGTGATAGGCCCTGACCACTGTTTAGTGTTCACCTTTGATAAGCTGATAGGCCAGTTTGGGAGCGGCACGAGGAGTCAGGTGCAAGCTGCAAGGTCATCTGACCCGTTGCCGATTTCAAGAGCTAAAGTTACATGATGTAGCACACACACCACACAGGCCCAGTGCCCTATTTCTCGTTGGGGAGACGCTCGCTTTCCAAGAGTGGCACACACCTGCGGCTGCACCTGATGCAGCCTGCGCATATTTAACTCCCCATGCATGTAGTAGCCTCGATCGTGGTATCGAGCTAGCTAGATAGCTACGGCGACTCTTCGTCTATGGACGGTGCCGAGTGCGGCGTCATCTGCCATCTGCGGTGCGAGATCAGCTCCGTCAGCGTGACGGGTCTCGGCTTCGGCGGCGGCGAGCTTTTATTCCTCCGGTGCCACGTCCCGGCAGGCGGTGGGAGGGCGATCCAGATCGACAGCCCCGCCACCACGGCGCCGGTGGACGGAGGCGTCGTGTCGGTGTCGTGGCGCGACGTGGCGTCGCTGCGCTGCGACGGCGCGCCGGCGTGCGTGCGCGAGCTCGTGGAACAACGGAGGAGCGTGGTGTTCGAGGTGCGGCGGAGGAGGAGGCCTGCTGGGATCGGGAGGCGCGCGGCGGCTCTGCGTCTGCGACGACGGATCCTGGGGCTGTCCGAGCTGGTGGGCCGCGCCGAGGTCGCGTTGAGGGACACCGCCGGCGGCGGCATCGACCAGGATGAAGCGGTGGTGGAGAGGCGAGTGGCCCTTGCCGCGCCGGGCGGCGGAGGGCGGAACGTCCTAGGGGACGAGGTTCCGTCGCCGCTGCTTTCGGTGAGGATGACCGTGCGCGTTTGGGAAACGGCGGCTCCCGCCGGTGGACGGAGGCGAGCGGTGGCCGACCGGGAGAGCGGATGGAGCGTGGGCGACGAGGCCCTGTGCGGACTTGCAGCTTGGGATGCCGAAGGTGCACTGGAGTAGCTACGTGCTTGATGTTTGGAAGTGTTAGTTGTGCCGTAGAAGCTTATGCAATTGATTTGGAAGAGGAGTGCATGTGGTTTTCGGATGAACAACCGTTGGAGTCGGATAATTAATAAGAGAAGGGGATGAATTTCCTGCTCAATGGCATGTTCCCTCTCTATCTGAAGGAGTGTACACGTCCAACGATACGATTTTTCTTACAGATTTCTTAGTTTGCTATACGCGTATGCAAATGGGATGGAGTTCTTCAGAGGGGATAGAATTGGACTCCTCATTCGCGACGCTGGAAAATAGGAGCAAGGGTAGTAATGTTCTTTTGGGCCTCAAAGTCAGGGCCGTAGACTTGTTGGTCCACGCTTCCTGGCGGATTACTCGGCGCACCCGGCCTTGGGCCGTGGAATCCGTGTCAGGGCCTGAATTGCGTTGTTAGGCCTGGTAAATTGGATAAAAGATGTGCGCGGGCCGTAAATTGGAGACGGTGGCCGGGCACATGAAATGCGCTTCTCTCCCTGCTGATAGTGATGGAAAGCAGCAGAGGCTGGCCAGCAGAAGACACCATTTATTGTCTTCACTTGGAAATTCGCGAGACGCCAATGATGACGATAAATAAATCGCTGCACTGACGCGTCGCTAAGCTAAAATCAGTGTGTGCCTGCCTTAAAACTAGCTAGACGCCAAGACGAATACACAGCGCCGCACAGACAACACACGCTGTTTCGAGCGAAACAACTGGCAGTTGATACCGGACACGCTGCCCTGACAGGAACCTGACGACACTGACGTATTATTATTTCTCGATGGGAAAAAAGTAACAACGTAGTATACTAACATGAGTAGCAAAAGTTGTGAGCAGACAGATCAGAGTATCAGACCCCAAGCCTCTCCCCTCCCAAAGTTCAAACCAAGCTGGCTCCGGCTCAGACCAGCTCACTCAGCTCTAATCTTCTTCACCGCATCAAACCTCCCTCTCCGCTCTGCTCACCCCTGCCCTGCGTGATCATGTGCGCGCCACCACCACCGTCCGTCCATCCCAACCCTGCGGCCCGGCGTGGTGCGGGGTGGGGGGCCAAAAGTAAAAGCGCGGCACGTGACGCGCCACGCCTTTTTCAACGAAAGGCCATGTGTCGTCTGTCCGCGACATGGGAGAAAGGCTGGACTGGCGTTGGCTTCTCCAGAAGTCCAGATCCTTCTGTTCCTGTTCCGAGCATTGCTTCGTTGCTTGCGGAACAGAGTTGTGCTTCTGCAGTCGTGAGCTGTCTGTCTGTCTGTCCACTACTGACATTGCAGGGGATCCAAGCAAAGCCTCAGCCTCCTGCTTCAACGCCACGGAATCGAACACCTTGGCTGAAGTACTAGTACTATAACCAGATCAATGTTTACACTAGAGTAGGTCGTAGGGCATCTCCAGTAAGGAATGAACGAGCATGATGACCGCACATGATTGGAGCATGCATGCATGACTGGTGGCTACGTGTCAATAATCCGTTCTTGTGAAACTATAACGTGCATGTGTTCTGACACTGAGCTGGACCAGCTGCAGATCCAATTTGAAGCTTCTGAATGGTTTGGAATCCCCCGCTTGAATGTGTTCTCCCGTGGTGCACGGCTCGATCGACCGAAGCATTGAACCTCCACATGGAGTGGAGAGACACGAACGAACACCTTGGCAGTTGGCACATGCATGAGCTCTTCATCTCTCTGAACGTAAAATTTCAGCGAAGTACCATGATTCTGCTCTCATTTCGCCTTCATTTCCGCGTAGACCTTGCTTTGCTCGACTTGTCCTTTCTCTCATGCTAGCTAGCTAGCTGCTGGTCCCGGACCCGGAGGCCGGAGCACCAGCAATCACAGCCAGTGGTGCACGGGCGGCAAAAAGAAGTCCACAACCCATACGTAAACGACACGTCCACTTCTCCCACCTTGGACAGATAAGACCATCACGTATTTTTTATCTTCGTGCAGTGGACGGGAAACAACAAAAGGAATTTATAGCCGCCCTGGCCCTGACGACCTGGCTGAGATCGAAACCTTAACACACTAACACACGTAAAAATAAGCCAATAAGTAATCAATCGTCTCCCAAGCGACAGTGACAACCATGAGTCTTGATATACTAAATTTCTACTCTCTCCATTCTGAAATAATTGCCGTTTTAAACAATCAAATGAACTAAAAATGAACTAATGAAAGTTGTCTTAACGACAATTAAAAAGAAACGAAGGGAATACTTAATTACGCGTCATGCATGCGAGTATATGTCTCGATCGTGTGGCCTTTGAAAAGCTACTACATCACTACAGGAATATCGATCACTTACGTCGGCCAGATCAACTTACGTCGGCTGGCCGACGTAAGTAAGTAACTTACGTCGGTCCCTGGTAGCCGACGTAAGTTAAATAAATTACGTCGGCAGACCGACGTAAGTACATGAACCGACAGTAATAAAAATTACCCACGTCGGCCTCGGCCCATAGCCGACGTAAGTTAACTGGCCGACGTAAGTTAAGCCTAACTTACGTCGGCTCTGACGTTGGCCGACGTAAGTAAGTCGGGCCGACGTAAGTAGTTGTTTAACCTAACCGCGCGAGCGGTGCGCGCTCTCATTTCACGCGCGCTCTCCTTCTCCCAACCGACGCCGCCGCCGCCCCGCCGCCGCCGCCCCGTCGCCGCCCCGCCGTCGCCGCCCGGCCGCCCGACGCCGCCCGGCCGCCAGGTAATCCCTCCTCTCCCCTCCCTCCTCTCCTCCCCGACCCCCCCACCCCACGGGCCGCCGCCGCCCTGCCGCCGCCGTCCACCTCCCCATCCCGACGCCGCCCTCCCCGTCGACCTCCCCTCCACGGCCGAGCGCCCCCCTTCCCCTCCCCTCCCATCCCGAGCCCCTTCTCTCCCCCTCCTCCTCCCCAATTTAATTGATTAATTGTTTAAATTCTTAATTGTTTGATTGATTAATTGTTTGATTGCTTAATTGTTTAATTGCTTAATTGTTTGCTGAAATTGTTTAATTGCTTAATTTAAATTTGCTGAAATTCCTTAATTGTTGATTAAATTATGCTGAAATTATTTAATTGCTTAATTGTTTGATTGATTATTTGCTTAAATATGCACGGCCGTCTTGCCGGCCGACGCGACCGCCGTCTCCCCTCCACGGCGAGCGCCGCCCCGCCCCGGCCCCTTCCCCTCCTCCCCTCCCCTCCTCCCCTCCCTAACCGTCGGCTGCCCGGCCCCGAGCGCCACCGCCGCCGATTCCCGGCCGACGCCACCGCCGCCTTCCCGGCCGACGCCACTGCCGGCTCCCCTCCACGGCGAGCGCCGCCCCGCCCCGGCCCCTTCCCCTCCCCTCCTCCCCTCCTCCCCTCCCTAACCGCCGGCGGCCCGGCCCCGAGCGCCACCGCCGCCGCTTCCCGGCCGACGCCACCGCCGCCTTCCCGGCCGACGCCACCGCCGGCTCCCCTCCACGGCGAGCGCCGCCCCGCCCCGGCCCCTTCCCCTCCCCTACTCCCCGACCGTCCCCTCCTCCCCTAGCTCCCCGACCCGGCCTCCCCTCCTCCCCGACCCCCTCCCCCTAGCTCCCCCGGCCCTCACCGCCGGCGGCCCGACCCCGAGGAGCGCCGCCACGGCTTCCCGGCCGACGGCACCGCCGCCTCCCCCTCCCCCTCCCCCTCCCCTCCACGGCGAGCGCCGCCCCGGCCCCTTCCCCTCCCCTCCCCGACCCCCTCCCCTGGCCCTCACCCTTCCTGACCGCCGGCCCGGCGCCGATCGTCTACCTCAGCAACGTAGATGACTAGATGACATGACATAGATATCTTGCAGCCCTTCCCGGCCGACGCCACCACCGCACCGCTGCCTCCCCCTCCCCCTCCCCTCCACGGCGAGCGCCGCCCCCCTTCCCCTCCCCTCCCCAACCCTCCCCGACCCCCTCCCCCTCACCCTCCCTGACCGCCGGCCCGGACCCGGAGCGCCGCCCCGCCATTCCCGGCTGGCCCCGGAGCTTAATTTGCTTATTTTTGCTTAATTTACTTAAATATGCATGAGTGGTTTATTTTATTATGATTAATTTGCTTCATTATGCTTAATTTCCTTATTTTTCCTTAATTTGCTTAAATATGCATTAGTGGTTTATTTTATTATGATTAATTTGCTTAGTTATGCATAATTATGCTTAATTTCCTTATTTTTGCTTAATTTGCTTAAATATGCTTAAGTGGTTTATTTTATTATGATTAATTTGCTTAATTATGCATAATTATGCTTAATTTCCTTATTTTTGCTTAATTTGCTTAATTACGCTTAGGTGGTGTATTTAATTATGTTTAATTATGCTTAAATTGTTTAAATTATGGTTACAATTTTAATTTTGATTGCTTGAGTGTTCTAGTACTATATATACATAAATGGGCTTCGGACAGGCTTGACAAGGCCCGACAAGGCCCATTTAGTGGTAAGGTAAAGTATGCGAACGACGACGGTGAGGATGGCAAGCACCTGGAGGACCGTCGCTGGAGTAGGGGTATCGAGGAGAGAAGGGGATCGTCGCGGCTGCCGTATCTGGACTCTGGAGCGATGGAATCGTGGAGAAGAGAAAGGAAAATGAGTAGGGTTAGGTCGGGGAGGACTTTTATGTGGCCGATCTGAAGTGTGGACTGTCGGATATTATCTGACGGCTCACTCGCCTCAGTCCTCCGCCTCACCCGATGGCTTAGTCCTCTGCCTCCTTCTCTAAGACCAACTTTCCTCTCAGTCTTTCTCTAGTTCTTTCCTCTCTCTTAAATGACCTCAAAATGAAAATGAGCAACGTAACCTATAGCAATGTGTTACCCGTTTCGGATCGGCACGTCTCACATGCCATTGGCATGTGAGACGTGCAGGTTCGGAATTGTCCCTTTTTGGACAGCCTCGGAGTGACCGAGGGGGCGTGGCTTGTGACGAGACGCGGGTCCGGATTTGGACGAGATTTCGGTGGCATAACCCTGTTGTTCTCTGCTGCACCATTTTTGGGCGTGCAGTGGAGAACAACGGGGTTATGCTGCCGAAATTTCGTTCGAATCCGGATCACGCGTCTCGTCATGAGCACGCTCCGCTCGGTCACTCTTGGGTGGGTTTAGGATCTATCTGCCTAGGTTGTAGGGCCGTGACACATAACATAACAATACATTAATGACAATTTCTTTCGCGTTAAACTGCAGAGTCAAACATGGGTGAAGACCGTAGTTGGATGTACACTGGTTGGAAGAGCAGAACTGGTGGTCACTCAGATGAGTGGTACGCCAAGACAGAAGCTTTTGTGGAACGAGCTTTTTCGTTGTCAAATAGCGATAAGGCGCGGTGCCCATGTACGAAATGCCGAAACGGAACGTTTTTGGACAAAGTGGAACTTACGTTGCACTTGTGTCGAAACGGTTACGTGTCACATTATGAGTTGTGGAACTTCCACGGCGAGACAGCTTCTCAAGCTGTACAAGAAGTGGAAGCTGACAATGATGATGCTCAAGAGGTTGATATGATGGATGAGATGCTGGAAGCTATACGACCAGAGCTTACAGAAGATACTCAAACAGCAGAGGTTAAAGAGTTCTTCAAACGTCTCAAAGATTCAGAAGAGGCTCTGCATGAACACACTAAAATGTCAATCCTCAATTTTGTGACTAGACTTATGACAATTAAGTCTAAGTTCTTCTTTTCTAACAATTGTTACAACATGCTCATCGATTTGTTCAAAGATGCTCTTCCACAACCCAACAAAGTGCCTAAGGATATGTACAACTCGAAGAAAATTCTTTCTGGTCTCGGGATGAAGCACGAAAAGATTGATGTGTGTCCGGACAACTGCATGCTTTTCTGGAGAGAGCATGCCAATGAGAACAAATGTTTGAAATGTGGTCAACCGAGGTTTGTCGAAGTTGTTAATAACGATGGTAATACAGTGACGACGGAAGTCGCACGTAAGCAGCTTCGTTACTTACCTATGACACCGATGTTGAAGCGGCTGTTCCTTTCAAAAAAAACGGCCAGACACATGAGATGGCACAAAGAAGGTGAGCGTGAGAACAATGGAGTCATGACGCACCCGTCCGATGGTGAGGCATGGAAGGCTCTGGACCGGTTCGACCCAAAATTTGCTCGTGAAGCGAGAAATGTTCGCATCGGGTTGGCGACAGATGGGTTCACGCCGTTCAGCACAAACGCCGCACCATACTCCTGTTGGCTCGTCTTTGTCATTCCGTACAATCTTCCGCCGACCTTTTGCATGAAGAATGAGTTTATGTTTCTTAGCCTCATTGTACCTGGGCCAGATCATCCTGGGTCACGTCTCAACGTGATGTTGAAACCGTTGATCGAAGAGTTGAAAATGTTGTGGACAGGAGTCGAAGCGTACGACTGTTACAAGAAACAGAAATTCAACCTTCAAGTTGCTTATTTGTGGTCCATTCATGATTTTCCGGCATACGACATGTTTTCTGGATGGAGCACTCATGGTCGGTTGACGTGTCCGATATGTGCCTCGGACACCGATTGCTTTCGACTTACCCATGGAGGCAACATATCTTACTTCGATTGTCATAGACGTTGGCTACCTCCGAATCACTTGTTTAGACAATAGAGGAATGTCTTCAGAAAGAACACCGTTGTCACTAAAGGACCACCGAAACGTCTTGACGGGTCAGAAATATCTGATATGTTGGACAAATTGGTGCCAGATGAAGGTCGTCCTGGATATTTCGAAGGTTACGGAGACAAACACAATTGGACTCACATATGTGGACTTTGGGAGTTACCGTATGTGAAGTCGTTGATTCTAAGGCACAACATTGATGTTATGCATCAAGAGCGTAACATGGCCGAATGTATCATAAGCACATGCATGGACATGACGGGCAAAACAAAAGACAATTTAAAGGCTCGAAAGGATCTTGCCGAGCTTTGTAACCGTCAAACTCTTGAGCTCTCCGAAAATGGTGGTAAACCACGCGCTCCTTTCTGTCTTCGACCTAAAGAGAAAAAAGAAGTTCTCGAATGGTTGCAAAGGTTGAAATTCCCAGATGGTTACGCAGCTAGTCTGAGACGAGCCGTGAATGTGAAAACGGGAAAGCTCATTGGGTTGAAGAGTCATGATTATCACATAATCATGGAAAGACTTCTGCCTGTTATGTTTCGAGGCTATTTTGACGATGCAGTGTGAAAGGTGTTAGCCGAGCTTAGCCACTTCTATAGGCAACTCTGTGCTAAAGAAATCACGCCAGAGATGATGACTAAATTGGAAAAGGAGGTTCCGGTACTTTTGTGTAAGATGGAAAAAATTTTTCCTCCGGGATTTTTCAATCCAATGCAACATCTCTTAATTCATCTTCCATTTGAAGCGAAAGTGGGCGGTCCCGTGCAATATAGGTGGATGTATCATATTGAAAGATCACTTAGATATCTGAAACCAATGGTTGGTAACAGGGCAAGGGTTGAAGGTTGCATCGCCGAAGCTTTTACTCTTAAGGAAGTAGGATACTTCTCAAGTGTTTACTTTGCAGAGGAAAACAATGTTAATACTTCGGTAATGCGATACAATATAGATGAGCAACCTCCTTGTAGCGATCTCTCCATTTTTGCAACAAGAGGCACTACTGTTGATAGTTACACTTCGTATGATGTTAGCGAAAAAGAAAGGCGTGCTGCATTCTTCTACATGTACGCTAATATGGAAGAAATGAATGAATATTTCAAGTAAGTGTTTCTCCTACACTTATGCTTTTCACCATCTTTTCCGACACATGTATTCTAATAGGTTCTCTTTGTCGTGTAGTATGTTCGACAAGCAAAATTGGAGACATAGACATCAACCCACGAGCAAGCAAATAGAACATATTCGACGGGAAGGAATAAACGGGGGATCTAATTTTCTCTCCTGGTTTCGAGATCATGTAACGTTTTCTCGATAACTAATCAATGTTAACAATGTTTTCTTATAACTTAAGAATGCTTACGTTTTCTAATAATTCCATATCTTGGACAGTGCCAAAAAGATGCCAACGTCCATGAAGATTTGCGACAACTATCCCGTGGAGTGGTTAATGTTAGAAGCTATGGTCGATATGACGTCAACGGCTATCGATTCCGTACAACTCAATTTGAATCTCTTCGTCCTCTCGCGGCAACATGTAATACCGGAGTTGTGATGAGGGCAATCGATTCGCAAGATCATGAAACGCAGTACTACGGGATTATTAAAAAAATCCTTGAATTCACTTTTGTCGCAAACAAGCCAATTCGAGCGGTATTCTTTGACTGCGAATGGTTTGATTCTGTCGGTACCCTAAAAACCATACACCCCCTGAGGTTACAAAGATCTCAAGGGAAGGACATCAACTCAAATTGAAGACCCTTGGGGGCCCACTCGCCAGACGTGACCGGACCCGCTTCTCCAACATGGTTAACCTCTAGGTTGCCACGTGTACTGTCAGCCCAGAGCTATTACCCGCAAGGGTGAAGCTCCGGGCCAAGTACTGAAACGGCACCTCCGGAGGTAGCCCCCGACCGAGAGAAGCTCCGGACATGACACGTGCCAGGTCACCCCGGAGCTTCCCGCTTCTCCCAAGCAAGCTCCGGAGCTGCCACGTGTCCATACGTCGGAGCTAAACCGCTTCAAATCCCCGGGAGACGTTGTAACGGCTCCGGATCTCCAAAGGACAGCTGCAGACTTCAAGACCCGATTAATTATCATTAATTCCACATTAATGACACTTAATCGGATGATATTAACACCTGTAACGGCACTGTCGGAGCCGTTACAGGGTTATTAGCAACAATTAATCTCGCGTATCAATACTAGTAACTGTCAGGGCCACATGTCGGGCCAGGCTGACTTGTAACGGTTTGTCCTTGTGCTATAAAAGGACAAACCGACGATACACGGGAGAGAGAACACTCGGAAGCTCACAAGTTAATACAACAAACACACACCCGTGGAGTAGGGTATTACGCTCAGGCGGCCCGAACCACGTAAACCACCGTGTCACTCGTGTCCAAATCGCATTTCACTTTCTTAGATCTCCGCGCGCCCAGACCGAACCACAAACTCCTTCAAACACTTCTCATAGTGTTAGGGGATCTGCCGACTCCAACAGTCGACAGTTGGCGCGCCAGGTAGGGGCGCCTGAGATCTTCAAGAATGGTGAATTCTGCAGCTGGATCATCCAACGGGCAACCTGCTGCTCAGACTGTCGGAGGCAATCCCTCCAACATGCAACCACCGGCAGGAGCCTCAGTTCCAGCGGGAGTCACACTCCCACCACCACCATCTTCTCCGGCAAGACATGCCGAAAGACATGATGGTGCACCGGCGTCACATTCTGCGCCGGCAAGCCGTGACAACCCAGAACACGCGCTCCATGCAACGCGTGCTCTCCTTCAGCGACCACCACCTCCGGATGCATCTCAAGGTGCCATGGAGCAATGGAGAGCTGATATTGAGCATTTGGTCGCAGCAGCGGCCGAACGCCTCAACAATCAGGGTCCACCTCCTTCAGGGCGGGCCCCGTCGCAGCGACGAACGTTGTCTGGAAGACTTGGTCCACATGTCTCCAACAACCGGAGAAGAGCTGCGTCACAGCAAGTGACGTCGTTGCCCTCTGGGGCACGACGTGCCCATACTGCATCTCGGCTTTCGACACACGACCTCCGAGCGGAGCTTGATCGCCGATACCGCCAACAGGATGGCCGTGTCCACATCGAGCGAGCTCGAGAAAGACGAGATGCTCAAGATCTTTCTACTCTGGAAGGAGTAGGAGGAGGCTGTTCCGCCCTAGCCATGCACCTGCGTATGGTTAGATGGCCACAGAAGTTCCGGCCACACTTGCCGGAAAAATTCGACGGGACTGTCAATCCCGTAGAATTTTTACAGATATACTCCACTGCGATCCTAGCAGCTGGAGGAAATGAGGCTGTAATGGCCAATTACTTTCCAGTGGCCTTAACTGGGACCGCTAGGTCCTGGTTTATGAGCCTTCCGCCCAACTCTATCGACAGTTGGGAGGAGCTATGCCGCCAGTTCACCGCCAATTTCGGGAGTTCATACACCCGTCCGGGCACCGAACTGGACCTTTTTGCGGTCGTGCAAAAAGGAGGAGAATCTTTGCGGTCATTCATCCAGAGATTCTCTCAGGTACGTAACACAATCCCTTCTATCTCAAGCGCTTCTGTCATTGTAGCATTCAGACAGGGTGTACGAGACAAGAAGATGTTGGAGAAACTGGCGATCAAAGAGATCACCAGTGTCACGGAGCTCTTCAGCCTGGCTGACAAATGTGCCAGAGCTGCGGAGGGCCGTGAAATGCACTCCAAACCAGCCTTGGAGGATCATAAAAAATCCTCCAAAGAAGAAGTCACTACCTCCGGGAGTGGCAAGAAGAAAAAGAAGACCAACGGCAAGAAGAAGCCGTCGGCCGGCACATCCAACGTTGCAACCACTGCAACTCCTGGTGGCCGGGGGCCACGCCCCGAGAAGCGACCTCGACCGTCTTCCGAAGACGGTGGCAAATCCAAGATGTGGTGCCCCATTCACAAAACGGGCAGCCACAGACTGGAGGATTGCCGGGAGGTCCAAAACCTTGCCGAGCGCTACCACAAGCGCCGGGAAGGGTCTCCCTTCCGTCAGAGGGAGGGAAAACAAAAGGTCGATGAAGCTCCGGCTGAAGAGGAGTTAGGGTTTCAAGACCCCAAAAAGGTCTTGAAAGCCGTCTACACCTCCGTCGACGATGATTCCGACGTCTCCGACAACGAACGTCGAAAAACCATGAACACCATCTTTGGTGGATCATGGGACATCACCTCTCGTCGCGTCATTAAGACCATGCGACGGGATATGGCTGCTGTAGCTCCTACAGCTAGACCGGAGCCACATCGAAAGTGGATGGACACACCCATCACTTTCGATGCTTCGGATTGTCCTCAAAGCATGGTCGGAGCTGGCCAGCTGCCCTTGATGGTATCCCCCACCATCAACAACATCCAGCTCCATCATGTCCTGGTAGATGGAGGTTCGGGGCTTAATCTCATCAGCTTCGAAGCTTTCACTAAGCTTCAGCTTCGACCTTCAGACCTCCAGCCCTCTCGACCTTTCTCCGGAGTAGGTCCGGGGGCCATAACCCCACTCGGAGCTATCACTCTCCCTGTTACCTTCGGGACCCGGGAGAAGTATCGCACCGAAAAGTTGGTCTTCGACGTCGCTCAGATCAACTTACCATTCAACGCCATTTTGGGTAGACCTGCCTTGTACAAATTCATGGCAGCTGCTCATTATGGATACCTGGTGTTGAAGATGCCGACACCAGTAGGCGTTCTCCGGATCCGTGGAGATCGCACTGCCGGAGTAACTGCTCTGGAAGAACTCCATGCACTCACCACAGCGCAAGAGGAGGATTCCAGACAGAAGCAAGCTCCACAACCTCCGAGCATTCGTCAACGAGGCTCGACCTCTGCACCCCGTGTGCAGCCAAGCGGCGACACCGACATTCCCGTCAAAGTCGTCCAAATTGGTTCCGATGTCACTCAAATTACCCGCATATCGGGTGGCTTGAACGACAAATAGGAACTCGCGCTCATCACTTTCCTCCGGGCTAATGTTGACGTGTTTGCCTGGCAACCGTCACAAATGCCTGGGATCCCCAGGGAAGTGATTGAGCACAATCTGAAGATTTACCCCGACGCTCGGCCTGTACACCAGAAACCTCGGAAGCAATCTGTAGAGCGACAGAACTTCATCCGACAAGAAGTGAAGAAGTTGCTCGAAGCCGGATTCATCCGAGAAGTCTACCATCCAAAATGGCTGGCAAACCCAGTCGTTGTGCCTAAGGCCGGCGGGAAACTTCGGATGTGCATCGACTACACCACACTGAATAAGGCATGTCCAAAAGATCCATTCCCACTACCTAGAATAGACCAGATAGTGGATTCCACCTCTGGGTGTGAGTTGCTGTGTTTTCTAGACGCATATTCGGGATATCATCAAATCCGGATGTCTAGGGAAGATGAAGAACATACTTCATTCATCACAGTGGATGGATTGTATTGTTACACAGCCATGCCTTTTGGTCTCAAGAATGCAGCTTCAACTTTTGTACGAGCAATGTACAAAACTTTCGAAGAACTCATCAGAGACATAGTGGAGGTGTACGTTGATGACATTGTGGTCAAAGTCAAAAACAAGGAGTCCCTCTTGGATACCTTGCAGGCTGTCTTCGACAAGCTGCGGGCCACCCGCACGAAGCTAAACCCAGACAAGTGCGTCTTCGGGGTTAGTTCCGGAAAGCTTCTTGGTTTCCTGGTAAGTCACCGGGGTATAGAGGCTAATCCGGCGAAGATAAAAGCCATCGAAGACATGCGGCCACCAACCCGCATCAAAGACGTCCAAAAATTAACTGGATGTCTAGCAGCCCTCAGTCGATTCATTTCAAGACTGGCGGAAAGGGCACTTCCCTTCTTCAAGTTACTGAGGAAGTCCGGACCATTCCAATGGTCTGAAGAGGCAGAGAAGGCATTCCAGGAGCTGAAACAGTTCCTCACCACTCTACCAGTCTTGGTAGCTCCGAACCCTGGTGAGCCTTTATTGCTTTATATTTCAGCAGCTGACGAAGTCGTCAGTATGGTTCTGGTTGCGGAGAGACCGGAACTGCCCAATACTCAGGAATCCAGATCCCTTCGGGAGGATCCGGAGGTTCCCGAAAGCAGGTCTGGGTCCCAGCTCCCAGACTTGAATCCTCAAGAAGTCACTTCAGAGGACCCAGATCCTTCTGATAGGATCCAGGTCATTCCTGAAGAAGCTCCGGGTTCCTCCACCCAGAACCCGGAGGTCCTCGAATATAGTTTGGACCCCTCCGACAGGGTCCGGATCAATGGAGAGGAAGCTCCGGACCCCTCCGGGAGGGTCCGGACCGTTCAACGCCCAGTATACTTCATCAGTGAAGTGTTACATGATGCCAAGACTCGATACCTAGAGGTACATAAGATGCTCTACGCAGTTCTTATTGCCTCAAGGAAGCTTCGACACTATTTCCAAGCTCACAAAGTCTCGGTGGTAACCTCATATCCACTTCGAGCGATTCTGCATAATCCCAATTCAACTGGGAATATTGCAAAGTGGGCAGCGGAACTGGCTGAATTCGACCTCGAATTCATTCCAAGACAAGCAATCAAGAGTCAAGCGTTGGCAGATTTCGTGGCAGAATGGACTCCCTCTCCATCAAACTCTGGGGGCCCCAGCGAGCAGAAGACGGAACCACAAGTTCCGACCTTCACTAAGCCTCACTGGACCCTTTACTTCGACGGCTCCATGCAGAAGCAGGGAGCCGGAGCTGGGATCCTTCTCCTCGCACCAACCGGGGAGAAGGTGAAATACATGGTGCACCTTGATTTCAAGGCAACCAACAACATGGCGGAGTACGAAGCACTCATATATGGATTAAAGGTGGCACTATCCTTTGGTGTCAAGCAGTTGCTGGTCAAAGGAGATTCACAACTTGTTATCAAACAGGTGAAGGGTGAATGCTCCTGCAATAATCTCCAGCTGGCTGCTTATCTCCTTGAAGTCCAGAGGCTTCAGAAGGACTTCGAAGTCCTAGACCTTCATCATGTTCAGCGTGCTCACAACGTTGAAGCTGACGAACTCTCGACCAAGGCGTCAACCGGAGCTCCGGCTCCAGACGGAACCTTTGTCCGGAGGATGTCAAAACCCACAGTTCAGCCTGCCGAGCTGAACGAAGGGGGCGAGATCAGCATCCCGAAGCTGACGGTCCCGATGGCCCTGTTACCATGGCAGCCATCAAGGGTCGTAGGTGCTGCCGGAAGCTCCGAGCAACCCAGCACACAAGACTCAAATGCTCAAGTCAGTTCCGATGCATGGATCTCGGAGATCCGGAACTACTTGAAAGACAACATCCTTCCTGACGATGATGTATCCGCTGACCGGGTAGTCAGATTGGCTAAAAGATACACGTTGGTAGAAGGGGATCTCTACCGGCGCGGTGCCAACGGCATCCTAATGCGGTGCATCACAAGGGAAGAAGGCTGCGAGCTCCTCGCAGAAATCCATGGAGGCGAGTGTGGGAACCACGCGTCTTCCCGCACGCTGGTCGGAAAAGCCTTTCGGCACGGCTTCTACTGGCCAACAGCGCTCCAGGATGCTACTGAGCTAGTGAAGAAATGCAAAGCATGCCAATTTCATGCAAAGCAAATTCATACACCTGCTCAGCCCTTACAAATGATACCTCCTACGTGGCCTTTCGCCGTGTGGGGGATGGACATCTTGGGACCCTTCCCAAGAGCCGTCGGAGGTTACAAGTTCCTGTATGTCGCCATCGACAAGTTCACCAAGTGGCCGGAAGCTACTCCTGTTGTGACGATCAACAAACAATCTGCAATCAATTTTCTACAATCTATCGTGAGCAGATTCGGAGTCCCAAATAAGATCATCACTGAAAATGGGACTCAGTTCACAAGCTCCTCATTTCAAGGATATTGCGAAGACCTCGGCATACAAGTTTGCTACGCCTCCGTAGCTCATCCTGCCAGCAATGGGCAAGCCGAGAGAGCAAACGCGGAAATCCTTAAAGGACTAAAAACGCGCACTTATGAGCGTTTGAAAAAGCACGGAGCTAATTGGATCGAGGAGCTTCCGCCCACTCTATGGGCTAACAGGACTTCTCCAAGTCGGGCAACCGGAGAAACACCCTTCTTCTTGGTGTACGGAGCTGAAGCGATCCTTCCTCCGGAAATCACCTTGGGTTCCCTCCGAGTCCGGACCTTCGACGAAGCCGCGCAGGACCAGCTCCGGCGTGAAGACCTAGACCTCCTCGAGGAGGGAAGGTGCCAAGCAGCTGTTCGGAATGCCCGATACCGTCAAGCTCTTCGGCGCTATCATCAGCGGCATGTACACAACCGACAGCTCGAGGAAGGCGATCTGGTGCTACGGAGAATACTATCCAGAGAAGGGCAAAACAAACTCTCCCCTGGCTGGGAAGGACCCTTCCGAGTGATCAAAGTATCCCGTCCCGGAAGCGTTCGCTTGGCTACCGAGGATGGGACACCTCTCCCAAATCCTTGGAACATCGAGCACCTCCGTAAGTTCTACACTTAATTCCACGGAGGTGAGTCTTAAGTAACTTGAAATGTATGTTATAGAGTCATTGTACAGAGTCGGGTAGTTCCTCCGGGAGAGCAGCCGGACCTTTCCCGAAAGGTTTGAAGAGCTCATGCAACACTTGATACAGTCTCCGGACTAGAAGTGTGGCTAACTACCCAGGGTCAAACGAGAAACCAAACACACTTAGCCTGGTTCCGTACCCTAAGAGTGTACTCGTTTCCCATGTACCCCGGACCTATAATGAAAGACATCTTCATGTGAAATAGACTCCACGTGCATTCATTTTTGCATAGGCTCGACATTTTTATTTTTCTCTTTCTTGTCTATAACAGAAACGTGCAATTCTTAAGAAGTTCTAGTTTAACCGATTTATGTACGATTTGAGTTGAATTGTCGGATTTTTTAGATTTAAATGTCGTCTGTGGCCAACTCGCCTGAAAGCCGCCAAGCCATTCTAGGGCCGGAGTGCGCTATCGACTTAGCCTGGTCAAGCACCCTAAGTACGCCACTCTACCTACACCCCGGCAGGCCAAAGTAAGGTGGGTCCATGGACAATTAGATCTAAAAGAAAAGACAATTCACCCAATCATACTAAAAATCGTGTTCAACTTGAAATTCTCTTGAGAACCGTAAGCCGCAACGAAGTTATAGATAAGGAACGAATTTTACTGTTTTTCTTGGCCTAAGTGTGCAGGAAGAATAAACCCAACATTGATGGAGAAAAATTGGAGTTAACCAAGCTCCGACTCCCACCGGCGTTAACTTGAAGATGGTGAGAAGACTCTATCACTAGAGTCTGTTGCCAGCAAGCCAGGCGTGGCAAGGGTCATTGCCGGAGCTACTAAGCTCCGACACCTTGAAGTATTAACTATCGACACTCAACGTGTTGGTAGAGGCTATTGCCGGAGCTACTAAGCTCCGACAATGGGCAATGCCGGAGCTTCTAAGCTCCGATGACTTCAAGGGACCTTCACTATCGAAGACTTCGGACCTAAACTACACGAGTTCGAAGCAAATTTGTCTTCAACAAAACTCAACATCCTTTTGGTACATGTCCACAATCACATTGTGCACATCTACCAGGGGGCCAAGTGAAGACAAAGATGTTGAAGACAAAAAATGAAATTCACGAAAAATTGGGGATTTCATTTCATTTGAAGACCGGAGATTACATCTGGGGACAAAGGATTACAAAATTGAGGAAGAAGAGAAGATACAAATAAAGGCTAAGAAAGATAGTCCTAGACCCTATGGAAGAACTCAGCGACCTTCTGGGCGACCTCCGACACGCTGGCTCGGGTAGCTTCGCCTTCTCCTTCAACTGGGCCTTCAAGCACCGGGTCCAGAGGGAATCGGGGGTTCCGGCTAGTGTAGCACGTCAACACATATTCTGTGACGTTCCTAGCCAGGGATTGCCCCTCGACCTCCAACTGGTCCGCGATGACGTCGCCCACCTTGGAGAGCTTGCTGCCCGCAGCGCCCAACGCTTGCAGCGCAAGGTCCGGCTCCGGCTCCGGATCATCCGGAAGCACGGGGCTGAAACCCATCGGCGCTAGCGCGTCGTCGGCCTTGCTCAGGAACTCCCAAATTTGCAGGGAGTCCGTCTTCCTCAGGCCCTTCATCTCTTCCAAGGACCTCCGGGCCGCCGCCAGCTCCGAATTCTCGCGGGAGAGGCGCTCAACTTCTTTGGCGTTTTGCTGAATCTTCGCAGCAACCCGCTTTTCGAGTCTTCCGAGCTCCTCCTCCCGGAGGTGGATCTTGTTCCGGCGGTCGACCAGGTCTTTCTCCCTAGCCTCTATTTTCTTCTCCCGGGCGATGAGGGCACACTCATACTCGTAGAGTTCCTGCCCTCGCACCCAGGTCTTCTCCTCCTCTTCGAGGCAGCGCTCTTCCAATTTTTTAGCGCGCTCCTCGAGGCCCTTGTCCGCCAGAGCTGTCTTCTCGGCGAGCTCTTCTTCACGTCGCAAGACGTCATCCCGTAGCTCCAGGAGTTTTTGCTCCTCATCCTCGAGCCGCTTTTCCCTTCCCTCAAGCGCTTCTCGGCGCTTGATGAGTGCGGTACTGATGGCTTCGAGTTGATCGTACCGGGCGTTGGCCGCATCATTGGCAGCTTTAGCTTGGTCGTGGTACTCCCGGGATTGGGCGTCGAGGTTGTGAGTCATGCTCTCCCTCTCGTCCAGCATCTCACCCCAGAGCTCCAAGCGGACCTTCTCCCGCTTGATCCATTCCTTGTCCGCAGCGATCCTCGACTGCGCCAGCTTGGTTTCGAATTGGAGTCTATTACGCCACCTCCTAAGGGTTTGGCGCTCCTCTTCAAGAACCTTGCTGTCGTGGAAGAAGGCTAGTTGGACTTGGCGCAGACTGGAGCAAGCGTTGTCGATGGACATCGACAGCGAGATGGGCTCCGGACCTTCTGGGGTCTCCTCCGCTGGTTCCAGCGGGTCTTCATTTACAAAAATTGGGTCCCACTCTGCGAGAGCGGAACCCCGAGCTTCCAAGGCACTAGGGCCCTCCTCCGGGATGGCCTCAGTCGCCACTGAAGAAGGTCCCGCCACCAAATCTTCATTCGCCCCCTCAGGCTGGGGGCCGGCGACTTCGTTCAGGCACTCTGGCTCCGCCACGGGTACCATCGACGTCGTCGCCTCCAATGGCTCCGGCCGGGACGCTTCTTCTGAGGGGAGCTCAAGCTCCCCCGCCTCCACCACCACCGGCTCTGCAGCCGGCGCTCCAATAACTACCGGCCTTGCGACCGGAGCTTCAGAAGTAACCGGCTCAATTGCCGGAACCACTTCAACTTCCGGCTCGCACGCCGGGGCTTCAGCTGCCTCCGGCTCGACCGCCGAAGCTCCAGCATTTTCCGGCTCTGAAGCCGGGACCGCTACTTCCTCCGGCTCGACAGCCGGAGCATCTACTTCTGCAGCACCAGGGCCCGGAGCTTCAACCTCCGGAGCGGGTGCCGCTGGCGCATCTTCAATCCTGTGGTCCGGCGCTACCACGGGAACTTCTGGAGACGAGTCGAGGTCCATGACCACGACAGCCGACGCCGGAGCTGTCGCAGCCTCCGCCTGGGGCGGCACCGGAGTTGGAGCAGAAGCCCTCGTAGCCTCAGACACTGTGGCTGAGGGCGGAGCTTCACTCCCCTTCTTGGGAACGCTGCAGATGAAGAATGAAGAAATTGAGCAAACAGATGCTATAATTAAAAGTTAATTGAGGTAAACAAGAAAAATTACCTTGGGAGGTTCACGCACCAGCTTGCGCGAAACCTCTTTCCCGGACGTTCCGGGCTGGCCACGGTCGGCGTAGGAGCTCCGGGAGGACTCCCAGGACTTGCCGTAGCCGCGGGCGTTTCCCGGGTCGGAGCTCTCCTTGACCGGGAGGAACTCCTAGACCTGGAGGCCCTCACCGCTTCTCGAATCGGAGTCGCCTGTCCGGAGCTGGCACCTCCGGAGGGACCCATCACGGGGACAGCCGTACTCCGGGAGGATCCCACCGCCGGAACAGTAGCGCTCCGAAAAGACCCCACCACGGGGACAGACGCTACAGCAGCGGAGGACCCTCCTTCCTGAGGACGGGGAACTGGCGGGGAAGTAGCAAGCCCGACGGACCTCCCGTCAGCATGACGCAACTTCCTCTTCCGGCTCTCTGGCTCCTCCGCCAGCTCCTTGCCCTTGCCGGTGACCTCAGCTCTTGGCTGAGAGACAGGGGCGGAGCCGCCTTCCGACAACCCGGGGATCGCCAACGAGGCGGTCGATCTTCTCTCAACGACGCCAAGGTCGTCAAGCGCGGGCATCTTCCGCCGGAGCTCCCTGCAGAACTCAACTTCCTCGTTCAGGGGGAGGAAAGCCGGTGGCGGAGTCAAGTACGCTCCGTCTACATCGATGCCGTGCTGGAATTTCTTGAGGTGAAACTCCAAGGACTTCCCCACCATGCTGGACTTCAACCCGGTTTCAACCCGGTCTTCGTCCATCACGCTGTTGAGGGCCCAGGCGAGCTTCTCCCTCCTCTTCAGCGGTGCCCACCTGTTGAACAGGAAGTTGCAGAACACCGCCTGGGGAGTCAATCCTCCCTCCACACATTGGCGGATCCTTGATAGGACGGGATCGAAGGCTGCCGCCAGCACCGGAACTTCGCTCCACACTGACGTGTCAATGCCAGGCAGACCTTCTGGCAGCTCCAACCGCTCGTGCTCCTCCACCCGGACAACTACCCAATCTTTCTTCCAGTCATCCCACTTCCCGGAAGGGAACGACCGGAGGTACTTGAACGGGCACTTCTTGCGCTTCACAAAGTAGTAGAAGCCAAGGTACTCGTCACTTCGGCCGGTGGTTTGGACGGTGAAGAAAGTGCGGAAGAGCTCGATGCAGGGAGGAATGCCCACCCACATCTCGCAGAAGTGGACAAAGATGGACACAAGGAGAAGGGAGTGAGGGCCAAGGTGGTATAGCTGTAGACCATAGAAGTCCAGCAGCATCAAAAAGAAGGAAGAAAATGGTGGGATCAGCCCCACCATGGCATACGATGAAAAGTATACCATTTCGCCGGAGTGCTCCTTTTTAAAGGGAAGCTCTCCTCCGGTGCGGATTGAACGGTTGAAGAAGTCCGACGACCACCCCATGAGGGTTCGGACCTTCTTCAGATCGCTCTCCGTCTTCAAACGACTCTCACGCAGACCCAACTCCATCGCAGCACAGCTAGGCGAGAGAAGAAAAGCAAAGCACGAGTTGGGAGTTTGAGCGCAAGAACAGATGGAAAGCGTAAAGAACTCCCGACGGTGCGCTTTCCTTCTTAAGTAAGCCCTCACAACGCTTGGATGGAAACTGCAGGGGAATCAAGCATACTACTCAAGAATTCAACCCAGCCGATGACAAGAGGGCCCGGGACCACCCCGACGACCAAGTCGAGGCTCTTACCCAGGCAAACAGTTGTCATCACGAGGCGGGAAACCCAAAGGCGGCGGACTGACAAGGCGCGCGGAACCGATACGGTTTTCGTATCGGGAACCGACGACCTTCAATTGCGAGAGATCCGCACGTCAAAGATCTTATCTGCCGCCTGAGGTGCGCCACGCGTCGGGACTCAACCATAAAGCCCCGCCAAAGGCACCTCCGAAGACTCTTGAAGACCCAGTTCAAGAGTCACAAGTATGGACCCACCTCCGACGGAACGACTTCATCCCGTTGGCCTTCCCCGGAGGTAGGTCCAGGGGGCCACTGTCGGTACCCTAAAAACCATACACCCCCTGAGGTTACAAAGATCTCAAGGGAAGGACATCAACTCAAATTGAAGACCCTTGGGGGCCCACTCGCCAGACGTGACCGGACCCGCTTCTCCAACATGGTTAACCTCTAGGTTGCCACGTGTACTGTCAGCCCAGAGCTATTACCCGCAAGGGTGAAGCTCCGGGCCAAGTACTGAAACGGCACCTCCGGAGGTAGCCCCCGACCGAGAGAAGCTCCGGACATGACACGTGCCAGGTCACCCCGGAGCTTCCCGCTTCTCCCAAGCAAGCTCCGGAGCTGCCACGTGTCCATACGTCGGAGCTAAACCGCTTCAAATCCCCGGGAGACGTTGTAACGGCTCCGGATCTCCAAAGGACAGCTGCAGACTTCAAGACCCGATTAATTATCATTAATTCCACATTAATGACACTTAATCGGATGATATTAACACCTGTAACGGCACTGTCGGAGCCGTTACAGGGTTATTAGCAACAATTAATCTCGCGTATCAATACTAGTAACTGCCAGGGCCACATGTCGGGCCAGGCTGACTTGTAACGGTTTGTCCTTGTGCTATAAAAGGACAAACCGACGATACACGGGAGAGAGAACACTCGGAAGCTCACAAGTTAATACAACAAACACACACCCGTGGAGTAGGGTATTACGCTCAGGCGGCCCGAACCACGTAAACCACCGTGTCACTCGTGTCCAAATCGCATTTCACTTTCTTAGATCTCCGCGCGCCCAGACCGAACCACAAACTCCTTCAAACACTTCTCATAGTGTTAGGGGATCTGCCGACTCCAACAGTCGACAGATTCCATTCGTGGAATTCGAGTAAACGAATTTGGCATGGTCGAAGTAAAACACAAGGAACGGTTGAAAGGATTCGATTCATTAGTTCTTGCACACCAAGTAGAGCAAGTGTACTATCTACCTTATCCATGCAATAAATTCAAAGCTTGGTGGGTGGTACATAAGGTGAATCCTCGTGAGCGGTTATACGCTCCAGGAGATGATGATTATCACGACGAAGATGAGGTTGATTGTGTCTACCAAGAGGAAGAGTTGCCAGACTCCTTCTCAGTCGAGCCCGGTGTAGGACTCGATAACTTAGTTGGAGACGCTCAAGATATCGAGGCTGGCACGGAAGCGGAAACAGAATCAGAATCAGAATCTGAAGATATCGATGACATAGTCGAACCTGCTGATTTGCGCAAACGAAAACAATATGCGCAACAAGAAGATCGATGGGCTGGTTTAAGGAGTAGGGTGCATGATCGTGATGTTGATGAATTTTGAAGTAACGTTTTATTCACTAATCTAACATTAATTTTGTATATTATCTTTGTATATTAATCATTTATTCCTTGCAATAGGATGTCGTCAAAGGGGAAGGGGAAGGGGAAGCCAGTGAGAGGGTTTGAGCCGCCAGCAGACCCTTGCTCAGGGAGCTCGTTCCGTTCTAGTCGACGTGAGCTCTTTCTGGCACACGCTCCACCCTCAGCTGTCGTGTGCTTTCAGCGGAGAGAGGTAAACTTTAGTTACTATAAAGTTATTTTTGAAATTGCAATTGTTATTAATTATTAATAAAGTCATTCCTTTTGTGCAGTCTGGCTCAGAGACTTCTGAGTCTGAGTCAGAGTCTGAGGCTAGGGGGCCGCTACAGGAGCCCGACTCAGAGGCTAGGGGGCCCTCTAGCGCTAGCCTCCCTTCGGAGCCGGCTAGCGCTAGCCTCCCTGGGCAGCCCTCTACCACTAGCCTTCCTGGAGGCTCCGGGGGGTCTGCAGAGCCTTCAGGGTCACAGGACGCGGCAGCGTCGCAGCAGAGGCGACGGACGAGGAGGACCCACTTTGCGGCTCCTCCTCCGGTTACTACTCAGCGGACCACGATCCGTCCCGTTGGAGACAGGTATAAAAACTGTAAATAGTATACTAAATATTAGATGTTGTTTTTCTTTACTTAATGATTTAATATATTTTGTAGATGTTGGTACAACTTCTCGTTCACGGGGGCCGAGAAGCACCACAGGCAGGTTAACAGTGTCCTCGGTGCTATCGTCAAGTTGCACTACCCCGGTGTAATTGACGGTTTTCCTGCCCTGTCGTGGGATGACTACGCTCGGGTCTCTCACCCGGTGCACGGCACGGTTCAGGGAGCCGTGTGGCATGATTTTATGGTAAGTTTAACTGTTTCGTTTTTTCAACTCCTTTGAATTCTTAATTGCATATCACTTAAATATTTGTTTGCTTAAAGTTGAGGTACCAAGTAGAGGAGCCGGGCATGGAGGACCACGCGAGACGCGTGTTCCATTACAACGCTCGGAAGCTCACGACGGCGGTGTTGTCATACGCCCGGATTCAGGCCGTCAACGCTTACTACAAGCGGCACCCCCGGGAGCAGGAGCAGGAGCAGCAAAGGGGTGTCTTTAGGAAGGACTCGGACTCCTACTTGATAGAGGAGCAGTACGCGGAGGTAAGTTTTTAATATTGTTAAATATTTACAATATCTACGTATGTTAACCGCGTTGATGAAAATGAAATATGTGCAGGTTAGTATTTCCTGGTTACAGGGTAACATCGAGGCGTACTTAGCTCTCTGTCGGTACTGGGCTAGCGACGCTTTTATCAACAAGTCCACGAAGGCTAGACAGTGCCGCATGGGGTCCGAGGGCAAGCACAACTATGGCGGTGACGGCTACTTGCGTTTGGCTAAACGCATGGTAAGTACCTTTTTATTTTATTTATGTGTTCTTAATATATTATTTATCTCACTAACACGGATGTACAGGAGCGAGAGCTGGGTCATGAGCCGACCCCGACCCAGGTTTGGAAGAGAGGTCACAAGGGAAGTGACCCTTCTCAGCCAGGGCAGTGTAGTCAGGTCGCAGCCGACCGACTGGTAAGTTTTCGAAATTCATCAATTTCATTATAACTAATACTATTATTGACATACTTACAAGATTTATTTGTTTTGTAGACAAAGTACGCGCCGGAGGTCGCGAAGATACACGGTGCGGATTACGATTGGGAAAGCGCGCCGATCGACCCCCAAGCCGCGTACGCAAGCGGAGGCGGGAAGGCCCACGGACGGTGAGTTCTTCGTGTGTTTCATTTCCTTTTCAATTAATCTTCTTCTACTTAGTGTTTTCATTCTTTTGCAGGTTTGCCATTTTCGATGGAGTTGTCGACTCGAGGTCGACGCGACCTTTGAGAGGCGCTTCATCATCGCAGGCTTCGACCGCTGGGATCAGTGGTCGTCTCTCGCAGACGCAGCTGGAGCTCCAGGCCATGAGGGAGTCGCTGACGCAAACTCAGGCAGAGCTGGAGAGGACGAGGGAGGAGCAGCAGAGGACGGCCTTAATGATGGCCCAGATGCAAGCAACGATGGCGGTAAGTAATTTAAAGTACCGTAGTTAAATTTCACAGCACTTAATAACATATATCTGCTAATATCTTGCAATGGCAGGCTCTTGCTCGACAAAGCGGTCAGGACATCCAGATTCCTACGCTTCCGCCACAGCAGACACCGGAGCAGGTAATATTGTCTATACCTAGGAGTTTGATTCCCTTTTCATTATGTTAAAAAGTTATTTGCATCACATTTAATCCTAATTATGATTCTTTTGCAGGGTTCCGGAACGCGTCGAGATCCCGGAGGCAGTGGAGGGGGTAGCGTGTAGACACTGGAGCAGGTGAGAAACTCTCTTTAAGTGTATCTAATCAAGCTTTAGTAGTTTTTGGCCATGGTAGAAATGATTAGTATATAGTGAATAAGTTGTCAGTGCTTCCATTTAACAAAAGGGCTAGTGATTATCGCTGATGTTTTCTTCTTATGTCGAAACTGATGTTCACTGAGTTAACAAAGGGCTAGTGCTTCCATTTAACTAGTGATATAGTACATTACTTCATTTGAAACTACATCATGCTTCCTTCTTTTGTCACTGATGTTCTTGGCCTCTTATGTTATCACTGAGTTGACATTGATGCTTACTAGTGATTATGTTTCTTTTGCAGGGATCCGAAACGTGCCGAGAAGATCCCGGAGGTAATGGAGGGGCTAGCGTGTAGCCCGGTGGTTGTTGATGTTGATTGTTGCAAATTGTGTTGTTGTTGATATTTTGAACTATATATTGAAACTGTTATGTTGTGTATGATATTATTTGTTTGTTCTGTGTTCTCGCCATCGAGCGAGGTAGTCAGTTTCTGTTTTTAAAAAAAAAATCGAAAACTTAACTTACGTCGGCTACGGGCAGGCCGACGTAAGTTAGCCCAGGTTAACTTACGTCGGTCAGGCCATACCGACGTAAGTTAAACCACTAAACTTACGTCGGTTTGCCCTGGCCGACGTAAGTTACAGCACTTTACTTACGTCGGCCTGCCCAAGCCGACGTAAGTCCTCAGGCCCAGCCCAAGGCCCATCTCGACACTTAACTTACGTCGGCTTCCGCAGACCGACGTAATTAAGTTAACTTACGTCGGTGGCCGACGTAAGTCACCTTAATTACGTCCAAATACCTACGTCGGCTGAAAGCCGACGTAATTAAGGGAAAACCGACGTAATTAAGTTACTTACGTCGGTTTAAGCCTTACTTACGTCGGCTTTGGCCGACGTAAGTGACCGTTATTCCTGTAGTGCATAAGTGCATGACAGATGAACTCGCAAGTTAGAAGCAGGAGCTAGTCGTTTGCCAATTATTAGAGGAGGTAATATGATATTCGCCCCAAAAATGATGCCAGCTTCGAATTGAATCTTACTGTTCGCTTTCTGTTTGCAACTCATGGTTGGCTTTTAAAGGCATTTTAGCTTGGTAGGGGCCCTCCTCTGTTCCATTTACCTAAAATGAAAAAGAAAAGGAGCGTACACAGTTGAAATGCTATTAAAAATGGTTGAAATTGCGGCATCGAGTGCACCTGCAGCCCATTTATTTTGGGACGTGCAAAGGGGGCATTCCGTTTATTTCGTCAGGAGAGAAAATTGTTGATATTAGCGTGCCTACGAGAAAAGCCGTTGGCCCGTCCGATCATCCCGAGATTGCGCCGCGTGCATCGTCGTCGGTTATGGTTGGGACGGAGTAGAGTAGCTAGCTCCAAACCTCGCGCACAGGACAGGACCCAGCTTTGTTTCTATGGAGGTCGCCATCCCTGCTCACCCATCTATCCAAGAACCGGGTGCACTCATTCGGGGGGCCAAAATTGTTCTACACGTACAGGACATGAGTGGTCGCAACACACATATATATTGTCTTGTTTCTTTTTGTATTGCTCCTATCAGTAAGCAACACCTAGGTTCTGATCGTTGTCTTATATGCATGGTTATATTCACATGTTGATTTATGCAAAACTTATATAGAATTCACTCCCACTTTTCTTACTTAAAGAACTATAGATTTCACACAAAGCAACAAGCCGTTGTATATCTGTTACTCCCACCAAATCTTTTTATTTGTTACCGGTAAGTTCAAAATAAACTAACCGGTGATAGATAAAAAAATAGTATTTGTGTTTAAATGGGTTTTTCTATGAACTATGGAATTGTTCTAAGTGAATTGGAGCGGCAACAAGATGAACTGTTTTAAAACAGATGACGCGGATTACAGAGTTGTTATCCAAAGTCTTGTATGATACCTTAGGTAACAGACTATTATACTAACAGTAATAATATACACACCGTTGTAGGATGTTCCTGTACTGCTACCGCATACCGGATTTATACAAGAACTCTAGAACATTCTACCTGCTCCGTGGTTGACTAAACAAACCCGAGCGAGGAAAGCGTGAACAGAACAGCGACCGTTCCGTGGGACGGACATGTCGGGCCGTTCCGTGCGAGCCGGCCGCAAAAACGTTCGAAATTTCAAATACTGACGGGAGACTCGGAGAGAGCGTACGGTGACGTCGCCGACGCGAGCGTTACGGGCAGCGTTACGCCACGCGTCACACGCAGGCCCCACGGAGCGGCGGCATCCGTGGACCCAAGGACCCACCGGTCATGCGCCGCGTAGGGGTGGGTGGGTTGAGGCGCGGGTATAAGGCGGGGTCTTTAAAAAAGGGGAAGGGGGAGCCGTGTGGAGCAGCACACAGCGACAGCTCTCGCCTTCCTTCCATTCGACTCAACACAACGCTCCCACTGACTCTGCTCCTCCTCCGCCGCCGCCCCCACCTCGAACTGCTGCCTCGCCTTTTTAGAGAGAGAGAGAAACCACGCATCGGCGAGCTAGAGAGAGAAACGAACGCCAACCCCGCACGGCAGGAGAGAGGAAGCTGTGCAAAGAGGTGGGTCATGGAGAGGCCGGCGCCGGTGAGGAAGTCGCACACCAACACGGCGGACCTGCTGATCTGGCCTGAGGGGGCGCCGGGGGCCACGCCGCCGCCCAACCGCCGGCCGCACCAGGTGAGACGGAATCCGCTTACGACCCGCGGTTCCCCTTCGGGAAGCGGCCTCCTCTGCCATTTCTGATTCGCCTCGTCCCTAACTTTTTTTTTTTCACGTTCGTGGCCCTGTGCAGCCGTCGGAGGCGATCAGCAAGGTGGTGTTCGGCGGGCAGGTGACGGAGGAAGAGTTTGAGAGCCTCAACAAGAGGTAAGGTCACGAGGTTCCGCCTTGAGATTCTTTCGCCGGGGTCGAGGGATTCGGTGCGCTGTTCTTGTTTCACTATCTCGTGACGCGTTTTTGGGGCCTGGGAATTAGATCTCTCGGAATTTAGGGTCTTGCTACTTGCTTTGAGTGATGGTTGAATTCTTATGGTTCCATCGTTGATCTGTACGGCTGTGAGTGGGAAAATCTGTGGTTCACCTCTTTGGGTGAGAGATATGCAGGCCGAGTTTTAGCTCCGTTCGTTCAGAGATTTTGGCTCTGCTCTGTGGACTCCAGTCATGTTAACTTCGAGATTGTAGTACCATGTTTGGATGTGCACGCAATTGCCACCTCGCCAACTATTCTGTAATTGAAATCCAGGCATCTGACACATCCTTCAAAATCGTCCCGTAAGTTTGGTTCAAGATGAGTCGACAAAAATAGAATGGCACACATCAGGTGCACTATTCGGCAAGTTCTCCCACTTGGGAGCAACATACACACTTGGAAGACTGTACCGAAACTCTTTGGTTTGTAATGGTTTGGCCAGTTTTGTAGATCGTGTTACTTTCATTAGTTCGTAAGATTTCAGATTAGCACGTGGGATAAGATTCTGATTTACGAGCTTGAGCCCAAACTACTCTGTTTTTCGTTTCTCAGGAAACCATGCTCAGCTCCTAAGTGGAAGGAGATGACAGGAAGTGGCATCTTTGCAGCTGGAGGCGAGGCTGAGGAAGATGAATCTGGCAATGCCTCTGCAACTCCCATCAGAACAGCTCCAAAGAACTATCAGGTGCCAATTTCTATGATTACGCAAAGGCCTATGCAGATGATTTACATTCCATTCCAAAATTGCTACTCCCTACTCCGTTCCTTTTTTATTTGACGCTGATTAGCTCATTTTTGAACTAACCAACATCAAATAAAAAGGAACGGGGAAATATTACTTAAGATTTATTAGAAGTAAGGCTTCCTTATTTATTCTTTTTTTTTGTTCAGATGTTGTGCTAAATTGTTGAGATGAAGTGTCTGATTAACATTTCTACGTTTATGCCCATCTAGAATGCCATTTTAGTCGCTGCTGGTTGCTAAAATCAAACCTGTATAAATATTCAAACTGCCGAAGAGTTAGAAGTTGTTGGGGATCTTATGGGAGGGATTTGGTTGGCACTACGAAATAGTACATGTTGTTTGGTGACCTTTCCTTGTGACAGAAGGGGACTTTTTTGATTGATTAATTAAACTGAACATAAAATTCAAGCTTTGATTGATGGACACCGACGGGAACCTGACATTAAAGAACTCTTGGGGTTCCTTTTGTTCCTCAAAATGTTAGAAGGAAAACGACTTGGGTTACCAAAGACAGAAGTTAACTGCAGGTTCTGCAGTTTACCACATGATTAACAAGTGGTACTGAGTGCAAATTTGTCGGCACCTCTTATAGTCCCGCCTCTCTAGTCTGGTCTTATAATACATTATGTGCAGTATATACACATTTGTAGCGAGTAGTGCACTTGTTGTTTTCAATTCAAGGTGGCAAGTACCGTTGACTTGTAGATTTCATTGTATCTGTACTGGAATATAAACAAGCCGCATGATCGAATACAGATTAATAAATGACTTCGTCTAATGCAGGCTATCAGTACTATAAGTCACATCTCGTTTGCCGAGGAAGAAAGCATTTCTCCGAAGAAGCCAACCTCGATAGCTGAGGTGGCGAAGCAGCGGGAGCTGAGCGGTACTCTTCTTAGTGAGGATGACAGCAAGATGAAGCGGCAGATATCGGACTTGAAATCCAAGGAGCTCAGCGGCCACGACATCTTTGCTCCTCCTGAAGATCCCCGGCCACGCAACGCGGAAGAGAACGGCTCGACACCGGGCAAAAACGCTTATGTCGTGATCTCTGAACGCTTCTACTACCATCTCTCTGTCTCTGGGCAACACATCTCGTATTTGTCGTGCTTACTGTGTCTGCTGTCTGACTGAACAGATGAGCACCATCAAATTTGGCGAGGCGGAAGACGAGGACGGCAGCGTCGTGAAGACCGCGAAGAAGATCCCGACAAAGAAGTTCACGGACCTGACCGGCAACGACATCTTCAAAGGCGATGACGCTGCGGCCTCCCCAGCTGGGACGGCGGAGAAGCATCTGAGCTCGGCGAAGCTGAGGGAGATGACCGGCAGCGACATCTTCGCGGACGGGAAGGCTCCGTCCCGGGACTACCTGGGCGGCATCCGGAAGCCACCCGGCGGCGAGAGCAGCATCGCGCTGGTCTAACAACAGCAGCAGCAACAACAAACCTGATGATGGACATAGCCTCTACATCCGCCGCCATTCATTCGTCCCTCCCCACCCATCGCTGTCTTCTAGGAGTGATTGTTTTAGGGAGTCCTCTCCGAACCGATTGATTGAAACTGCCGGTTTGCTTTTCCTGTGTTCCACCCCCGCGACTTGGTTTCATTTCATGCTCGTTTTAGTCCCGTTCCCCCTGATGGTGTGTGTGTGTGGGTACGGTAGCAGCAACTATGGTTACCTTCTCTAATTTAACATTTTGGTTTGGCTTTGTGTTGATAGAATCCGTGACTTGATGTTTCAGCTGCTTTTCTATTCAAACTGCATGGCGCGTCCAACTCTCGTTGGCTGGTCTTGAAAGTACGGTTGGTTCCGTGGTCTCTGTGGCACCAAACTCCACTACCAAATCGCGAGAAAGCAACGATCACTGCTCAAATCGTCCCGGCTTTTTGACCCTGTATTGTTGTTCCAGGCTCTCAGCCAGAGTCTCCTCGTGCTAACAACTTGAGATAAAGTGCCATTAGACAGAGTCCTCTCGTTGGACGAGACATGCAGTCGTGGTCTGTTGCAGCCATAGGATTCCCTGCCTCTGCAAAAGGTTGACTTCCTCTGGTCATCCATCCCGGTGACCACCTTCTGTGCCATGGTAGGCGATCGGATCTAGCCGTCTTCCGTGTACTGGTTGTCTAGAGACTAGCCGATCTTATTGGTGGCATTTGTCTCGAGCTGTTTGATAATACCAACACTCGAACAGTAGGCAGTAGCCTGTAGGCACCAGGGACCGCCCTCCTCAGCGCCAGCGGCGACGTTAGACGGGCCGTGAAGTTTATCTTAATATGGGCCGTTGGCCCAAACCTTCAGTACGTCGCCGAAGCCTAGAACGGCCCACGCGACACGACTGGAAGAACAGAGAGAGAAACCTAGGGACGACGACAGAAGAGGAGGGAAGCCAGCGGGAGGAAGAAGGGGAGAGAAGAGACAAGTATGAGGCGCGGCGGTGGCGGCGGCGGCGGCCGTGGCGGCGGGATGGACGACGACGACCGGGTGGCGCACGCGCAGATCCCGACGAGTTTCGGCCCCGAGCTGCGGGCGTGCCTTCGGTGCCGCCTCGTCAAGACCTACGACCAGGTACCCGCCGCCGCATCCTTCCTTCCTTCCCCTTGCCCCTCCGTAGGGCTGCGGGTTTAGGTTCTCTTACGGGTTCAGCCAGGGGAGGAGCATTCTGCAGCGAATTGGGGATTTGACTCGCCGGGAGCAATCCCGTTCGCTGGGTCTAGGTTTTTACCGTCCTGTCCCATTTGAATCGTTCGATTTCGTGTTCGGGCTTGGTGCGATTTGTTGGAGACGTTATGTCACTGGCGGGTATAATGCTGTTCCCGTTGTCGTGCCTGTGATTGCTGTTTGGTGCTCGTGTGCAGTTCAGGGAGAACGGCTGCGAGAACTGCCCGTTCCTGGAGATGGAGAGAGAGAACGACAACGTCGTCAACTGCACCACCCCCAACTTCACTGGGTAAATCGAATGCTGCATTGTGATTGCCTTATGTATTTCTCATCCCTATTGGTTGTCATTTTCGCTCAGAATCAACTTCGGGTTCCTGCTCACCGGGGGTTTGAAAATTTAGTACTCCCTCCATCCCTATGAACTTGTCGCTTTGTAGTTCAAAAATGAACTACAAAGCGACAAGTTTATGGGGATGGAGGGAGTATTAAAAAGAGCAGCATTAGCATTGGAACAATGAGATGCATAAAAATGTTGTTGATGGATCTCTCTTTGCTACTCCTGCACTGCTAAATATACAATTAGTCCCTAGATACATAACACAGTGTTGAGGTTCTGGAGCTAACTAAAAGTCCATTCTGGAATGCAGAATAATCTCAGTGATGGATCCCAGTAGGAGCTGGGCTGCTCGTTGGCTGAGAATTGGTGAGCACATAGTTCTATATAGGCCTGCAATTATGCCTCTTTTCAGTGTACTGTATTTTTGTTTTGACTTATCCAAGTTATTTCATCTCCTATTTCACCACGCTACACATTTAGATCCATTGACAAAGTGTATCAGCTCATTTT
Organism: Tuctoria greenei; assembly: GCA_036927565.1. Lineage (NCBI taxonomy): Eukaryota > Viridiplantae > Streptophyta > Magnoliopsida > Poales > Poaceae > Tuctoria > Tuctoria greenei. Next base: position 218,365,163 of record JAYESD010000005.1, on the reverse strand, counting down.
TTATACTCTGTTCATCCCAAAATACTTATCACTTAGTTCAAAAATGTGTACCGGTCTCATTTTCTAACTAGAGACTGACAAATATTTTGGGATGGAGGGAGTATATAGTAAGTGTATCATCTCATCCTTGTCTGATTTATTCTTTGTTATTTCTAACTAACACACGTTTTGTCAAGGATCACAAATCGAAACTAAAAATCTGGCTTGGGAAATTGTTTCTGAAATCACTGATCAATATGAAAATGGGGGTTGATTCCTACACGTTATACAAACAATACAGGAAAGCTTTGGTGCTTGTTGAAGCAAATTTCATTGAGAGCAACAGAATGAATGCATTGGTGCTTGTTGAATCTTTGAATTATCATTTTTTTCTCGTGCACTACAAGAATATAGGTTTGTTCGAGTTTATGTATCACTCACTGAACTCACCTATTCACTTGTCAACCTGCACAGGTAGGTTCATTCCCGGTTGCTACACACTAGCTGTCTCAGAGGAGCTTCCAGAGGAGTATCAGGTAAAACGACGTGCCTGCTCATTCTAAACCGCCGCAGTGCTGTGAAGTCCTTGTTGGAGACCTCACGTTTTGTGCCTCCAATGCAGGGTATCTGCCAAGAGAACAACGTGATGTACGTTCCACCCAAGCGTGCGTGAGCTAAGCTCAAGATGTTCACCCAATGAAGGGGATACTGAACTATCGACGGTACTTTAGCTTTAATGTGGTGCTTGCCAAGGGAACTGCTCGCGTCGTGCTTCATATTTGGGCAGCTAATTAGGCTCGTTCAACTCTTTATTCTGATATGTGAAATCTATGTACTGCGTCTGAATCCTGTTACGTAAAATATACTCCCTCCGTTTCGTTTTAATTGTCGTTAGGACAACCTTCGTTAGTTTATTTCTAGTTCATTTGGTTGTCTGAAACGACAATTATTTTAGAACGGAGGGAGTATGATCATATGGCGCCATTTATTCTGATACAAGGGCATCAACCGAACACCATTCGACCAACAGGATCCTGATCTCAACCATCGAATTCTCAAGTTTTGATATATCTGTGACAAACTGTAGCTTGTTTACCAGTGCCGCATGTCCGTATATTTGTATGGTGCATGCCAATAATCGAAACAGCTACAAATAGCGTGCATAAAGTTTTGCGAGAAACCATGGTTTAGTGTTGCCAGCTGAATCATCTTGTGAGCTCTGCACTCAGTATCAGGATTCACATAAAAATGTACAGGATCAATTTTCGTCATCAAAATCTCACGTGTATTGTCAAACAGTCATCCAACTATATATATAGCACTGATATACACAACATTGTAATTTACAGAGCCACATCAGGAGTCTGGCAGCGAAGCATCAGCATTCCAAATTTCAAATGCAGGCCAATGAACCGATTGTACTTGCAACAGAACAGCTTCTGTTGCCCAAGGCTCTCCCATACTCCCACGCCTTCTATCGCTGAAGGAAAAAGAGCAACAACAAATCCGAAAATCTACATGCAGTCATACCTTTTAATGCATGAATGCAGCTAAAGGAAAAAACTTAATGCATTTAAGTTCCTTAGTGCTATGGAAGAAATGGGGAACCAGGTACTCCCTCCGTCAATAAATACTTGTCGTTTTGTAGTTCATTTTTGAACTACAAAGTGGCAAGTATTTAGGAACAGAGAGAGTATGATGAGATGCGTAGCAATAAATTTGGATTGCAGTGCAAGTGCAATGGAATATAAGATCAAAAACACATTCTACTGAAGAGGCTACATCACGGTATGGGAGACGGTAGGAAGCTGAGCAGATAGGAGGAGCTAAACTAGATTAGGATCTGTGCAGTTGAGGCTAGAACTGGCAGCAATTGAAATGTTTCTGGACCTCGTGCATTTCTGACGTAATATGTATGGCAAATAGAACTAAAGCACAGCACAGGAAAAGCATGCAACAATTGACGCATATGCAGGGCTCATGACGGAGGTTTGTGGAAAAAAACAGTGCATAAGCATTTTGAAATCCAAACCTTGATGAATAAAACAGCCAGTATGTAGAAAGATGATATAAAACATCTTACGAAATTATGTCAGCTAATGGTAAGCACCTTGTAGGCATAAAAAGTGCAGACAGCAAATGGTGTAAGAAGCTGTAGTGCCATCATCACCATCTCATCAGTCAGCATCTCATCAGTCATCATCAACAACGCAAACAGCACAAACAATATCAACTTCAACAGCAAGCAGCGTGCATGTTGACTGCTTATCAACCAGCACATCTTCACTCCACCATGTAACTAGAAATGTGCACGTGACAATTAATAATAAGTACTCAATACCAAAAGAAATAATACGAAATTCTACCATGGGTAAATGGAATGAACTGTAGTAAATAAAGTTCTTGACAAACAGTTCAGAGGCCCAAAGAGCATCAGATGCCTGAAGCAGCAACTAACAGCCAGGAGACATGTATCTGATGAGTGTCCATCATCAAGCAACCGCATATTCCAGTATTCCACTGATCTGGACTTGTTCATTCATCCTACTAGGATGAAACAAAATTAACTTTATAAATTAAGTGCTTATCACAAATGATGCGAACAATCTAGAGATCTAAACTGTTCAAGATGCATAGACAGTGATATTATGCTCATGGTGAGGGGCTACGAGAAGGGCTCTGAGAATGTGGAGAACCAACATCATTGTGCCTGGCAGGAGATCCCTCAGGAGAAGGTGGTGTCCTGCGCGGGGTGCGACTAGGGCTCCTTCTTGCAGGTGGGCTCCTACTCACAGGTGATGCACTGCAAAACATTACAAATTGATCACCAGCAAGATAAAGAAAAGATAAATCTGGTCCTCTCTAATGTGCGAACCTGTCTTTGCCACGCCTCTTGTAATGGTCAGGAGTGTAGCTGCGACTTCTGCTACGACTAGGGCTTCTACGTGCAGGAGACAAACTGACCAACACAGGAAATAAATTGGATAAATCAGTGTAAACCTCAAATCCACATACTTATTTTCTGATCTGTATACCTGTTTCTCCCATGCTTCCTGTAATTGTCAGGACTGTAGCTCGGACTCCTGGTACGGCGGCGATAATCCCTTTCTCTGTACCTGTCACGACCATACCTTTCTCTACTCCAGCTACGACTCCGCCTCCTATAATCCCGGTCCCGATAGTCATCTCGATAATCATCACAATACCTTAAACACGGCAAGCATAAAGTGTTCAGAAATAAAGTGAGGTTTAAATAAGCATATACTGCACAATAGCAAATAACAAAATGTCACCCCAATATGGTGGCACTTCCAACAGCTAAGCTGACCAGAGCTATATATATTTCATGAAATGCACAACGCAAATTAGCTTCAATGCTTATCTACATATCAAGGTTCACACATAACTAAACAAACTAATAAAATTTGTACTCTAGTGGAAAATTGCTCAATATACAAAACTTTAGAGAATATGTGCACAGTCAGTGGGTAAAACACAGTTATAGTTATACCTTCGTCTAGGACTACGGCTTCTTGAACGCCCCCTTGGCCTTTGAAGTGGCTCCACGATTCTACCCTTGTTGCTGCAAATAAGAATATCACGCACAAGCTCAGAAGGGATGCTGGTGAACAGAGCAAATTTTAATTAAACAAAAGCTAGTGTACAGTCTCATAACTGGGTTCTTTCCCATGAAAACTTCTGAAGGTTCAGCTCTGGTTGCTTAGTGTATTCCTATAATACATAAGATTACTTTATTTTGATCACGATGTGGCACTATATGTCACGTATGCACCAAGAAAAGCCTCTTAAGACATTACGCAAACTTAGTTTCAGAGTATTCTGTTCTTATATAGCTCAATTTGCAAAGTTCCAAAGAACATAAGTCAGGATATGTTACAGTAAAATTAAACTAAAATAAACCACAGGTCATTGAGCGATTGACAGTTATGAAACAAAACGAATGAAAGAGAAAAACACAAGGATGCCACATAATAAGCAAAATTGACAATTGGAGTCCAGGAGACAAAACTATTGTATTGATGCTATGACCGTAATACTGCATAACAAACGGATGTCCAGTAAATAACTTTACACATCATAAACAATTGATAACCCCTCTAAGCATTTTAGCGAAAAACAGTTTCAGACCCATCAATCATGGTTAATTGGTTAAATGCTACACTTACCAATGTTATCTACTTGCTAAACCAGTTACCACATGGTATTCTATTCTAAAATTGTGCATGGTAACAGTTTCAGTCTTCCACTACTGCCTTGTCTAATATAACCAACCACCAATCCAAAATGCCGCATAAATAAATTGCACATCCATGTTGCTCGGGAAAAAATGGAAAATGCAGTTATCACCCGATATCTCACGAACAAGCCAAGCTAGAAGTCTTACATCCGTTCAGCATTTGGGCCGTACTTGGCAAACTGCACCATGATGTCCCTCCCATCTACCACCCTACCTGCAAACAAGACACATTGCAAGTTAACAAGAAATCCAAACTCAAACGCATGGAACAGGTAATTTATACCAAGGTCAGAAACTAAAACGCACCATCGAGCCTGTCAACTGCCTTCTGCGCCTCGTCCTCGTACTTGTATCTCACGAACGCAAACCCACGCGAGTCGCCAGTCCTACAACCATAAGTGGATAAGCACATACAAATCAGTAAATCATACATAAACCCACCAAAAATCACACAGCGTCACTCCTAACTGCAGATGAGCATATCCCAGCACCCAACCAGAGGAAATACAAATCGCACACGGGTCAAACCCCGCACCGCATCCGCGTCCGCGAACGGACAGTCCGAAGCCCCTGTTCGCCTCACACTCACCTCCGGTCCCTGGGGATGTAGATGTCGACGACCTCGCCGTACTTGTCGAAGAGCGGGAATAGGTCATCGGCCGTCGTTCCTGCGAGAATCCCACACGCAAACAAGGGGGGAGCACGAGATGAGCCACCGATTCAGAGGCCTTCAGAGAACAAGAGAAGCGAAGCGCGGCCGCGAGAGGCAGGGGAAGGAATCTCACGGAAGGTGATGTTGAGGACGAGGAGGGAGTAGGTGTCTCGGATCGGCGGCGGGCCGGATCGACCGAAGCGCGACATCTTGCCGGAGGCGGCGGCGTGGAGGTGCGGAGGCGAGGGAGAGGAGACGGGAGCTCGGGGATTGTGAAGGGATGGAAGGAAAAATCGCCACGAAAGCGAGCACCCGATTCTTCTAGTCCCGCACGGACGCGGCGGGGTACGGCAAGTGGGCCCCGTGGGTACATTTGTTAAGGTAGTTGTTGGGCCTATCCTTAGATGGGCCTGTTGTTACAAATCATACGGGCCCAACTCCACCTATTCTGTTCCAAAATTTCCTTTTCTGTGATTCCATTTTCTTTTCCGCGAGAACACTTCAGTTCGTTCCAAAGAAAAAGGCTGTTCAGATAAAAACATAAATTGAAGGTGAAATTGAACCGTCATATTATTCTTTTTTCATGCGACACCCCAGTCAAATCCGTAGGTAATATATGTACTGCGATACGGAAAAGCAACACAAAATCCAATCTCCTGAAAAATATTAAAAGTTTCAGTTTAGTTGACAGGAGAGACTCAACTACAAAATGTTGATGAAGTGCTGCTATCACATAGCGGATAAGACTGTCTGTGGTGGTACGCTGTAAAACATACTGGAAAAATTACTGAAAAGATTACTAAAAAATGTTAAAGTAGGTATATAGAACATATATAGAGGAAGCTATAGAAGATATAAAGTACGATTAAACTTTAGAATAAGGTATAGAGTAGAGGACTGCGGATAGCCTAAAGGACATGCACCAAGAAACATAGATTATCCGGTGTTTATAACTTAGATTTTCAATTAGGTATACTCATCCAGTACAATGATCATATCTCACACCGATGTTAGTGTGACATTCAACTGATCACGTTTCTAAATTGTCTTTCCACGCTGAATGAAATCCAGCAATGAAATACATTTTGATTTCTTGCAAGCAAAAAACAGGGTCTAGGACTTTCAAGTGTCTATTTAGAACGGTGACTGCCATGGCTGAAAAGGTTTAGTACACGGATAACATGATCATGCAGAAGCTCAACAGTCAACACTAGACTTGCTTATTCACCTTGCAGGCTAGACTCAAATCCACAAGTGCCTAGGTGTTTAGCAAGTTTCTGTCCACATTGCTTCTGCCAATCTTCTGATGCCTTGGCCTCTGCTGTCGTCAACACGACTGCACTTGCTTGCTTAAAATCAACAGTAGCAGAAGTAACCTCAGGCTGCAAAAAGAAGGTAAAGTGTAAAACGTAATAAAAGGCAGCAGAAAACCTTTGTTTGTTTGGAAAAATAGGGCCCCGGCAATGAGATAAAATCACAGGCAACTAAAGAAACGAACATAAGAAACTATCCCTCGGATGATACTAAAAATATTTGCTACTATATGTGCAAACAATTTTTCCTCGCTGGGTCGCTGGTCATCGCAGAATATCTTTTTGTATCGTCTGATAGTTCATGCATCATAGTGCAGAAGGCAACACAACAATCTTGCTGCAACTTGTTGTCTTATTACGCATATTTTGCCCTTTTAAGGAAGAGGAAGCGAAGAGACAGAAATGAAAGGAGATGCAGACATACTTGGCTTTCCAAAATCCGCTTCACGCTTGCCGCGCATCCGTCGCACATCATTCCCTGTGAACAACATCACGTCTGGGCTGGTCAGCCAACTACGAGCTATCCAAAATCGAACAAGCGATTCGAGAAGAGGACTGAAAGGGAAGTGGGGCTTCGTATTTGAGTAGGGAACTAGGGGACCGGACGGTGAAGAGCGTAAGTACCTGGACGCTCAGCAGGATCGCCTCGGAGCCTGCGTCAGCCGCCTCACCCGAAGCGGTGGCGGAGGCGGCGGCGAAGACCGAGGAGCCAACGCCGGCGTACTTGCGGCCGCTGCGACAGGAAGAGGGAACGGAAGCGAGGCGGCGAGCTCCGGCGAAGGGGAAAGGCGAGAGTGGTCTGGACCTGGACCGGCAGCGAGAGAGTGGAGTTGGCAGCCTAGCGGTTAGCGCGGTAGACTCCATCGCGCGCTCCGATCTCCCGTTTGATTCCCCCGCTTCCGCGACTATCCGAAGAGGACGTGACGAGGAGCTTATCCGATTCCGCTTCCACCGGTTCTTCGAACGGAAGAGCGGACACGTCGGCTATTTCGTTGGCCCTGCTTGTCAGTGAGACTTTGCATCCGTGAGCCATTCAGAGAGTTGCCTTCCAAGCTTCTTTGGACCTTGATGAAACGCGGGAATGAAATCCGATGGTATTATATCACTTCACTTAAATCGACGAGTGCTTTCTACGGTTAAGACATTTTTTAAATCATTAAGAGGGGGCCTTCTGTAGTACGCTTGCAGACTTCCGTTGGATGGAGTGTAGAAATTTTACAAGAAATTCGCGGAACTTCGTATGAATCACTTCATTCCTACATAATTCAGAAAAAAAAACATCTCCCCATCCAAAAAATGCAGCAAAAGTTAATGTGTGTTGGCAATTTAATACTTTTCAATGCGAGATCATACATTCATATCTTGCTCAAAAAGAATGCATTTGTTCACTTGTTGGTCTCTAGAGAGTCAGAAAGGTACGGAACACGTGAGCTGAATATCTCTGAAACATCTGGAGCAAACATGAGGCAAAATGAAAGAAATTTTCATGATGGAAGAAACTGAACACTCAGAATTCACTACAAAAAACGTCAGACAAAGGTAGCGGGAGCACTACTGAAGCTGCGAAACAGCGCGTTGTTCAGCGAGCGATGTGGAAACTGGAAAGCAAATTTAGCAGGCGCATCCTCCTCCTGCCTGCTGTTGCGAGTTGGACTGGTTGGTGGTCGTCTTCAGGTTCACGTCCACCATGTCTTCCTGCTTCGTGGAGGACAGCGTCTCCATACCCGGCAACGCCCCCGCGATCTTGCGGAACAGCGGCTGCATGTATGCGACCGAATTGGTGAGTCACTAGTGGCAACGACCTAGCGTAAACAGTGTAATGTGCATACGGGCTGTGTTTCACTTGACACTGCTACTATCTGACGGCATACTGGAGGAAATTTGTGAAACTAAGAGCGCTCTGAGTACCTTGATGTTGAACCCAGCTTTCGCGCTGGTTTCGATGAACATGACGTTGAGTTCTTTCGCCTTGCTCTCGCCTTCTTCTGTGGAGACTTGTCTGCAGATATTTATGCATCGAGGTCATATATTTGCAAGCTGAAAGCCACCGAATCAGCAGGACTGAGATTAGAGAAACAATGGTAACCTCTTGTCAACAAGATCAGTTTTGTTCCCAACTAGCATAATGATCACGTCGCCACCCCTCTCAGTGCGGACTTCGTCTATCCATTTTGTGGTGTTCAGAAAGGACTGCCTGTCTGCAAGAATAAACATTTTGGTGAACTTCTTGACGAGATATCAGGATATTATCTTTGGACAAAAGAAAAATGAATAAACAGACTCTTCAGCAGCAATCACTGAGCGTATTTAGAGCTGCATTAGAGTTTAAATACAACATATCTTAACCCTGGAGGCCTGGACGTTATTGTTAGAACTTTTGTCGAGATAACTAGTTGCTTATACTCCCATTCTCTGAGGCGTTCGAAATGTGAACTGGTGAATATGATATTTGTTGGCTAAAATACAGCAGAGACCAGACAAGAATGCTGGCTTTCAAATTCTTGGGCAACTTACTGGATACATCAAAAACAACCACAGCAACAGATGAGTCCCTGATGTAGCTTGGAATAAGGCTCCTAAATCGCTCCTGTCCCGCAGTATCCCTGACAATGAGAACAACAAAATGAAACCTCATTTTCTGAAAGATAAGCAGAATGCTGGTCGTTTCAGGCATTGAAACTGAAAATTAGTTATTGTGAGTCATTACAAACATGGGCCGCATATTTCTCAGCAATAAGCATTATGAGGATTACCGCTACAAACATGGTCTCTGAACAGATCAGGGAATAACGTACTTACCAGAGCTGCAGACGAACCGTTCGGTCTTCAAGATACATCGTCTTCGACAGAAAGTCAATGCCAATTGTAGCCTGGAAAATGCCGTGTAAAGTTCAAATGTAACTAGGGAAACATATCGAACAGAAAATAAATCTTACGTGCAAAATATATTTTATGCAAATGGTTTCCCCTGAGTAATAACAGATCATGCATGCATTTGGACAGTTTCTTTATTTCTGAGTTGACCCGCAACCATTACAGGGTACAGGTCGCAACCCCCTATCTTAAGCGATCAAACACTTTTACGCATCACGTGAACTTAAGACTACATCAGACCTATGGCAACATGTGCCGTTGCCCCGCATTTAACGATAGTGTCTTCATGATCGAGATCGGTAAATCGCGCGACGAAAAACGATGAGGTTAATGCCAAAAACAGGGGGGCGTTACATGCATTCTGATGTTTTAAGCGTTTTGAGAGATCGGGATTCTGATAAAACAGCATCAGAACAGAGGTGCTGCTGCAGCAGTACCATGAACAATCATAAACAACCTCACAAATTCATCCATACACAACAGGCCCGGTCGTTAACATTAACAACGCGTAGTGCAAGAACAATATCAATGCAAAATTCTAGATCAATGAAGAACACTGAACGCGCACATTAATTCGCAACAATTTAAATGACATTCTGCGGTAAGGAAAAAAATTAAGAGCACGCAGCGCGTACGCTCCCATGGAAAATGGTAACCGCGCGACGAATACGATCTGCGCGCGATTTACCTGGTAGGTCGTGTCGAACTTGTCGTACATGAACCTGGTGATGATGCTGGTTTTGCCGACGGACTGGTCGCCGAGGAACACTAGCTTGTACTTGGCCAGCGCCGACACCACCGCCATCGCAACCGCCGCCGGGTCGCCTCCCTGCGCGCCGGCTAGCTAGCGATCGGCCCCGATCCCCTCGATCCGGACTCCGGAGAGTGCCCCGCCACCGAGAAACTTGGTGCGGGGAGGATGAGGAGGAGGAGGAAGCGAAACGCAGAGGCCACCACGACGCGCGCACGTCGGTGAACGCAGGGACGTGGTTGACGAGAGAAGAGGGTGGGCACTTCTTTCGGTGGCGCCCGCGTTTATGCTGGTGGTGGCGCGGTGCCGCGTCAGCGGGATTTCGGCCCAAGGTTGGGTTGGGCTGGTGGGCTCAACGGGGACTGGCAGCCCGGCTTATATGAAGCATCAGACTATCGCTTTCAATTTTCTTTTTCTCGGAAAAAAGGAGAGCTAAACTTGCTTACGAAGAAGGATTTTGACATCCATTTTTGCGGAACATGCCTCTAAAATAATAAAATTCAATTTAATAGACGTTTGAAATCCATAATTATAAGAAAAATGAATTCAAATATCGTTAAACTATGAATTTGTCGTCCCTTGTTGGAAACATCAGTTTAAGACTCCCTTTGGATTGAAGGAATTTTGAAGGATTTGATTTGTAAAATATTTTTTCCTACATGATCATTTGGCTCATAGGAAAAACAAAGGGTAGTTTCCATTACGAATGGATTCCTTTGCTAAATTTTGTAGGAAACCTAACATGAGCTTGAACCTCTTTTTTCTTTCCTGACTCATGTTACAGGTTCCCTGTTTTTCCTATGATGCTGCCAAAGGGCTTCTCATCTCAATTTCTATATTTTCAATTCCTATAGGATTTCAAAGACATACAATTTCAATTCTAATGTTTTTTCTATTCCCATGTTTTTCAATTCTTTCAATCCAAAGAAAGCCTAAATGTTGCGTTTGTCTGGGCATGCTCACGAAATTCCATGCTCGTTGTTAATGTTCATAGACCCTGAAAGCTTGAATTAGTCCAAGGCCGCCATCGGTGACACGAGCTGGTTCTACAAACATCATCTCAATGCAAATTGCAAACCTGCATAGAAAAGTGTGCAATCTAGTGACACTTACCCATATTAAAATCAGAAAATGCGTGCAGGAAAGCAACACTATAGATGCACGTGGAGTTTTTGCGACGCGATGTGCGGCGCGTCGAAAGGCTTTCCCTCTGCTCAATTAAATTCCTTATTAGTGGTACTCGCTTGGGAGGGGCACCCGAAAAGTCAGTTTTAATTTGTGTGTTACGTCGCTGTTGCTGTCTTCCCTTCCGTCGTCACATGCGGTCTTCACGGGCAGCACATCTAATGATTTTACAACCCTGCCCAGCAGCACGTCGCTGTCTTCGTTTTTTTTTTTCGGTTTTGCAAATCAAACTCGAAGTATGGTGACAGTTGGTTATGTGTTTACAAGCTTACTACGGATTTTTTTTCAGTTTTTTTAATCTTTTTCATGCTGTTAAGTGCGTTGACTTTACAATTTTCTAACAGGACTAGTGATACATACCAAAGGAGTATTTTGGTGTGAGGTATTGTGTTACATACTACGCGTTATCATATTAAATATCATTTCTTTTCAGATATATTTTTCATTTTTAGGACGGATGTCAGATCATCGATCGGAGTTAGTAGCAATGGCAACAACCGTAGATATATACTTGCACACTTTATTGAGATCTACTTATAAACTATTGTCGACATATCGCGCTGTCTCATGATTATCTTCACATTCCTTCGCTCGGTCAGCTTGACCAGTCCAGGTCCAGACACACACGTTACTGCCTTGCTGGCACACCAAAAGAAAGCAACCAAGTGTGGTCGAAGAGGCCCACGTGCCCGGCCTGTTTCGACAGACCAATTCCTTCACATCAGTAGCTGTGAAATTCTTCTTCTGTTTAGGACAGCTAATTTTAGAATAGAGGGAGTTAATTAGTATCTGCCTAACAATACGAATGAATCTGGTATAGTGTCTGTTTATTACCGATAATCCAACGCAGTTAAAGCGAGAACGATAACGCCGTCCGTCCAAATACTTGGCGACGACGAAAGGCCACCAACCAAAAGCCACCGTCCAGGTAGGGGCAATCTGGTCATTCCGATTAAAAATCCCATCCCTTCTACTGCTACCTTTTCCTCCCTTTTTACACTCGTCGCAGTCCACGCCGTCGCAGGAAATATTCCAATCCGACGGCGCCGTGCCCTCACCTCAAACCCCGTGAAGGCGCCTCCGCCGGGCAGACAGAAATCCCCAAATCCCCTCGAGGGACCTGCGAATATTCAGCCTCCCGAGCCCCGCGATTCAAGCCGCGGTCGGATCGTCGCATGGCGGAGATTCGCAAGTATTCGGTGTCCAACCAGCCCCCAGGTGCGCGCGCGCCGGGTTGTCCTCTAGGTTTCCGCCACGGTAGAGTTGGGCCGTACACGTCCGTGGAGATGTTTTTACCGCCTTGAAATTTTAGGGATTTTGATGACTGTTTGGATGCGGGTAAGCTGCTGCAGGGTTGATTTTTTTGGGTGGTTTTGTGAGTAGCGGTCTGGAAGATTCAGGGTTTCGTACATGCTTAGAACAACTCATCAGGGTTAGAATTAGTAGATCTTTTTTCTCTGGATTTATTAGAACTCATTTTACAGTTTCGTAGAGCTCACAGTTGATTGAGGGGAAGAAAAATGAGCAAGCGTAATGGAAATCTAGGCCATATACTAGTCTTGAACCTGCAGTACCAGTGATTGCTGGTGTAGTGGTGTCTCCTGCTAATGGCTGACTATTCTTGCCTTCAATCTGCAGATATTCCTCAGATACTACTAGAAGCTCAGAACAGATGGCTGCGGCCCGCTGAAATCTGCCAGATATTGTCAAACTACAAGAATTTCTCCATTGCCCCCGAGCCACCTAACAGACCTCCAAGTATGTTTGCTTCCTTATCTTACTTGTACTTTGTAGTCAAGGGACCGTCTATTCGTTTGTTGCCAATCATTGTTAACAGGATCGGACATTATTACCTGCATCGAGGACCAGATTGTAGTTGGTGAACATGTTTCTGATTTTACCTGCATGTAATTTGAAATGAACTCTCTGTGTTTTGGGGTTTGGTGGTAGTGGTGGGTCTTGTTTGCTATTGTCCCGAACTTTTGGTACCAAACTCACCTGTTTTCTACAGAATATTTACCTGTTTTAAATACACCTGGGGAAAATTGCTGCTATGACATGCACTATTGCCAGCACTATTGCAAGGAGTAGTGACTGGTAATATGTCAACACTTTGATTTCATTGTTGTAATGCATTTTCTTTTCAGGTGGTTCGCTGTTTCTGTTTGATCGCAAAATAATGAGATACTTCAGAAAGGATGGACATATCTGGAGGAAGAAAAAGGATGGAAAGACAGTAAAAGAAGCTCATGAGAAGTTGAAAGTCAGTACAAGTTCTTTGTTAGGGATCCCTTTCATAATCAAAGTTTAAGTAACATTAGACATACACTGCAATTGTGTGGTTCATGGGGCACAAGTCATGATATTGTTTTTCCTAAACATGGACTGTCTATACTAGTCCTGTATCTGCCAAGTATTTTAATTGAAGTGAAAATCACAAAGTTGTTTTAACTTGGCAATCTTGTTGTACTTATCAGTTTCAGTGGCCAAGTTAAAAAAAACAAAGGATGCTTTTAAACAATTTGTATGGTACTATAATTATTTATCTTTTAGTGAAGAATGAAAATAATGGAGAGACTTGCCCGATAATACCAAATTAATTGCAACTATTTTCTTAGAGCTAGATGTTGTCCTATCATCGGAATGCTCAAACAGAAAATCTGTCTTTGTAGGTTGGCAGTGTTGATGTACTTCATTGCTACTATGCCCATGGGGAGGAGAACTCAAACTTCCAGAGACGTACCTATTGGCTGCTAGAAGAGTAAGTTCTAACACATTGTGATAGTTTAATTAAATCTAATGTGATAACTTGTGAAGCTTATTTGGATGTTAGCCGGTAGTTACACGATTTCATAAAAAAGCATTCCATGATATGATTATTATCCCTTTTTTCAGGGGCTTCATGAATATCGTTCTTGTTCACTACCTTGAAGTCAAGGTATGTTTAGCTTTACACATGAACTTGTATTTTTTTTTTCATTTTCTTTGTAATTCCTGTCAGTATCATCTGAAAAGCTAAAATTTGTTCATCAATAGTACCAAGTTTGTCGAGTGCACTCCTACTCATCCATTTGTAATAGCCCCCTGACCTGACTCGGTGCTTGTAAAGGAAGAGAATAGAACAATGAACACAAGCTAATATGGTACCACAATTGTGAATGTAATAGGATGGCCGTATTTGTATTTTCAACTATCCTGCGAGACTAAAAATCTTTTCCTAGTCGTATAATTATATTCTGTTTGGGCCTTTGGGGCAAAACAACTATTAATATGGTTATCTCTGTGCCATATCCTTCATTTCAGAATATTTTATTTCCTATCTCATAACCCAATTCAAAATTGTCTTTTCAGGGTGGCAAAGAAGGTTTCGGTCGTACTAAAGAAGCTGAAGAGATTGCAGGATTATCTAATGCTGATAGTCCTGCATGTTCAAACTCTTTCGCTAGTCAGAGCCAGGTAGCCTCCCAAACTATGGATGCCGAAAGCCCAATTAGTGGACAGATTTCGGAATATGAAGATGCTGAAACAGGTCTTGCTGTTTCCCTATCTTTGTTCTGCATCATCTACACTAAACAATATTAACTGATGCATATTCAATAATTTAAATTCTTTCAGTGTATCTAAAGCAAAATTCGGTGCAACAGATAATTGTCGAGCAAGCTCCAGATACCACCCTTTCACTGAGGTGCAGCAGCCTGTGGATGGAATCGTGATGGATAACTTGTTGGGCGCTTCAGTTCCTAGTGCTCCTCCGACTAATCTAGGCAAGTCTTTTACTCCACCTTCCTAAGTTTTCTTATAATATTGTCTTGTAGCTCACGTTTCATTTAATGCAACTGCAGGTTATCTTAGTCAAATGCAGCCTACGACAGCTAACTTAAACAATCATTTTGTCACTCAGAATGGCATATCTAGCATGTTCAATGAATCTGGAGCTGGATTAAGAGGCGGTCTCGAAATTCCGCTCAATTCAGTCCGGTTTGGTGAGCCCTTCCCAGAATATGCAAGTGGCTTTACGGAACCTACACTCTATTCTTCTGTTTCCACCATGGAATCTAACAATCTGGATGATAATTCACACCTGCAAACATTTGTGTCTGATGCACTATACACCAACAACCTCACTCAAAAGGAAGCTGACGCACTGAGTGCTGCTGGCATAACATCGTCACAGGTGATTTGTTATTTTCTTGTGTTTTCTTCGTCGATGTCCTGCAATACCCTAGTTTCTATGTGGGCTTTGTTCAGCTTCTCTGTACCCAACATCCTTTCTCCCACATTTAATTATACAGTCACTTGTAGAGGTCCAAGGTCCTTCATGGTTTGTGACACCATTTAGATTTTTAGGAACTGTCTGTAAATGTAGTTATAATCTTTAGTATCTACAACTTGGATCGCTCATAGGTATGGACTAAAAGGATTATCTAATAGTACTGTGTCCCTATCCTTCTTACCTCCAGAAAATTTAGACTGCTTTGATTTTCCAGTATCTAGCTGATCGATATATGTTATCTGAGACAAGAACTAATTGTGGATGAGCACTTGGCTCCTGGGTTTAAGAAACTGTCTGTTGGAATAGTCATTATCTGTGCCTTGTAACTTACATTATTATCTGTCTCTACGAAGGTATAATGCCTACTTAGTGGAAATTTTATCTGCTTTTATGTCATGGACTGATATGATGTATGTTCTCCATTTTCAGGTAGATAAAGATAGCTATGCAGATCGAAGTATCAGATATCCACTTTTGAAGCAGCCATCATTAGATCTCTTTAAGATGGAGCCAGATGGTTTGAAAAAATTTGATAGTTTCTCAAGGTGGATGAGCAGTGAACTTGCAGAGGTTGTCGATTTGGATATCAAGTCCAGTTCTGATGCTTTCTGGAGTACTAGTGAAACTGTCAATGTTGCTGACGATTCTAGTATACCTATCAATGAGCAATTAGATGCATTTGTTGTCAGCCCTTCTCTTTCCCAAGACCAGCTCTTCAGCATTATTGATGTATCTCCAAGCTGCGCTTACACTGGCATCAAGACTAAGGTTTGTGCCAACCCTTATTTCCGTTTTGCTTTTTGTTCTGTCGGTAGGCCTAATGTCTGAAGCACATCAGTGTGCTGACTGATGTGTTCTTATTGCTATTTTCCTGTTCTCATTTTTTTCTTTTGCTTCTTACTCAATGCAGGTCTTAATTACTGGCACATTTTTGGCAAATAAAGAAGATGTGGAAAAATGCAGGTGGTCATGTATGTTTGGGGATGTTGAAGTACCTGCTGAAGTTTTAGCAGATGGTTCCTTGCGCAGCTATACTCCAGTGCACCATTCTGGACGAGTTCCATTTTATGTGACTTGTTCAAATAGAGTAGCTTGTAGTGAAGTGCGAGAGTTTGAGTTCCGTGATTCTGAGGCCCAGCATATGGAGACTTCTGATCCACATACCACTGGCGTAAATGAAATGCATTTACATATCCGCCTTGAGAAGTTACTTTCCCTGGGACCGGATGACTACGAGAAGTATGTTTTGAGTAGTGGAAATAAGTCCGAGTTGATCAATTCCATTAATTCCTTGATGCTGGACGATCAATTTTCTAACCCGGTGTTGCCATCTGATGAGAAGTTTTGCAATGGACGGGGTCAAAATCTTGAGAAATCGGTGAAAGAAAAGCTGTACTATTGGCTAATTCATAAGATACATGATGATGATAAGGGTCCAAATGTGTTGGGGAAGGAAGGACAAGGTGTGATTCATTTGGTATCTGCACTTGGCTATGATTGGGCCATCAGACCAATAGTTGCTGCAGGCGTAAATGTAAACTTCAGGGATATTCATGGATGGACTGCACTTCACTGGGCTGCATCTTGTGGAAGGTATTACTTGAATAATTTTGCTTATGTATGTTTCAAGTTTACTAGTTTACACTGAACTTATGGTGTATATATATATTAGGGAGCGGACAGTTTGTGCCCTGGTAGCAAATGGAGCTGCATCTGGTGCATTGACAGATCCAACAACTCAATTCCCATCTGGAAGAACTGCTGCTGATTTTGCATCAGAAAATGGACACAAAGGCATTGCCGGTTTTCTTGCGGAGTCTGCTTTGATGAGTCACCTTTCAGCACTTACATTAAAAGAATCACAGGTTGACAATGCGGAAGAAATATGTGGATCAGCAGCAGCTGCTGATTTTGCAGAATCAAGTTCTGCTCAGCTTGCTTCTGTGGATTCTCAGGCAGAGTCATTAAAAGATTCACTTAGTGCTGTTCGTAAATCGACTCAAGCAGCAGCCAGAATATTTCAAGCTTTTAGAGTGGAATCATTCCACAGAAAGAAAGTGATTGAATATGGTGACGATGATTGTGGATTATCTGATGAGCGCACACTTTCTCTTGTTTCCCTTCGAAAGTCAAAACCTGGACAGGGTGATGTGCCTTTGCATTCTGCTGCAGTTCGTATCCAAAACAAGTTTAGAGGATGGAAAGGAAGAAAGGAGTTTATGATTATCAGGCAGAAAATTGTAAAAATACAGGTATTTGTTTCTGCATGCTACAATAGTCTACCAATCTTGTTTCATTTGTTTTCTGAAATTCTCATGTAACCACGTGCGCTTGATACTCATATATTAACTCTAGTCAATATATGAAATTTACGAAGACTCAATCCAACTTCATGCTGTATTTGAAGTTGTTCCCTCATAACTTGGTTAATCTGTGGTGAAAAACATGAGAACCAATTGTTTATTGTGTTTTGTTAGATACCAGTCATTTGCATTGAATTAGTTTTCTACTCCCGTTGGTTAGTATTGAAGCATTCCAAGCCTCATCCCGCCATGTTAAAGGTGCTTGTTCAGCCACTAATCTATAATTTTGGGTCGGAAACAGTAAACAGAAGGTAGCTCAAAGTTAAGTTTGTGTTCACCGCAGTAGCATGTTGAGCTCCTTTTGGACATGAAGGTCAACTTTTTATTATTATTCCTCAAAACAAAAAAAAAAAACTTGCGATGATTGACTTTTTAGCTGTGCATGCTACAGTTACTTGATGATGGAGTGATTGCATTTAACTTTACATTGTAAACCAGTGTTATAAAGTGTTTTCACTTATGTTTATGCCTTGTCTTACGTGATTATACCTCTGTTTTATACCAGGCTCATGTACGAGGACATCAAGTAAGGAAAAGCTTCCGGAAGATTGTGTGGTCAGTAGGTATTGTGGAGAAAGTCATACTGAGGTGGAGGAGAAAGAGAAGGGGCTTCCGTGGTTTCCAAGCTGAGAAACAACTTGAAGGTCCATCTCAGATCCAACCGGCGAGGATTGAGGATGAATATGATTTCTTGAAAGATGGAAGGAAGCAGGCTGAAGGGAGGCTACAGAGAGCACTCGCTCGTGTGCATTCCATGACTCAGTATCCTGAAGCAAGAGATCAATATCGTAGGCTGCAAACCGGTGTTACGAAGCTACAGGAGTCCAAGGTTCTTCCTCTTTTCTGTAACATATTACGTACTACTATTTGATTTCCCTTTGCTTACACACTAACTTGACACACTGTATCTTGTTGGTTTTGAACAGGAGATGCAGGACAAAACGCTGAGTGATTCAGCTGGCGCTGATGGGAGTGATTTTATGGCAGAATTGGAGGAGCTATGCCGCGATGATGGTGACGCTATAATGTCCACTATTTCGTGACATTGAGCTTATTAGATCAGTTAGGCCGTGACCTGTTCTTTACCAGTCCAGATGTAAATTCTTGTGATTAGTTCGATCTCTCCTCACCATGTGACTGCATATGATATACTCCCTCCGTTTCGAAAAGTTTGTCGCTTTGTATTTTACTTCCTCCGGTCTGAAATAATTGTCATCGACTAGTTCAAAAATGAACTAGCCAGTGATAATTATTTCAGACCGGAGGGAGTATTTTTGAACTATAAAACGACAAACTTTTCGAGACGGAGGGAGTAGCTAATACCATGAAACATTAGTTGGAGTCAACCTCTCGCTCGATCCTGTCCTGTTCACTTCGACTACCGATGGGTTTTTATGTCTAACCAGGCTTCAAATACATTTGAATATTCCATTCTTAAATTGTTGTCAGGACCACGATTGTTCTAGTTCTAAGCTGGAGTAAATGGTTCCAACGATACCAATTTTTGGATGGAGCGAGTATATCATGAGCGCAATATTCCGTGTTTTATAATCTCGTAATAACCGCTTTAGGCAAAATAGTTGCTTCAGCGTTAGTCCCGTTTCGCCATTCGGCGTTCGTAGCTTGCTAGATCCCGTCGTCCGTCGACGAGAAACAAGGAATCCCAGACGCCCAAAGCAATCGGCCCACGAAATATTTGCCGCCACAGCCCATCTCCTCTCCCAATCCTTCTTCTCACTCCTTCGCTAGGGTTTCACGCCGCCGGTGCAGCGCGAGGACACCCGTCCACCCCGACGAGAGAAGCAGAGCTTCCGCAGCTCGAGGTGGGCAAGGGGGAGATGAGGCTCCTCGCTCACAACATGCTGGCGTCCAACGTCCGTGGCGTGACGGCTGGCTACCCGCTGAAGCTGGAGGCGACCGACTGGTGCACCAAGGAGGTGGAGCTCAACGCCGACTTCATCCGCGGCCTCCTCCCGAAGATCGACTGGCGCGCGCTCGTCGCCGCCACCCGCGCGCTCAACCTCCCCGAGCTCCTCCCGGAGGAGCAGCCCCCGGAGGCGGAGATCTTCGCCGAGGGCGCCGCCGACGTCGAGGGCAGCGCTATCCGCCGCATCCACCACGCGCTCTTTGAGATCCACGTCCAGCAGGGCGCCCTCGTCTGTCCCGAGAGCGGCCGCACCTTCCCGATCAACAAGGGCATCCCCAACATGATGCTGCACGAGGACGAGGTCTGATCCGTGTTTTGAGTCTCACCTGCTTGTTGGCGTCGTCAAATAGGGTATATGAGCTTGTGAACTACTCGGATTGTGTCTCTGAAGTATGAAAATGTTGATCATGACGTTATACTTTGATTGATACACCCGTGTAGTTCTGCTCGAAATTGTGCTTCAGTAATTTTGTATGCCCAATGCTCTGTTTTGAACTCTGTATAAATTATTAACTGAGGCTATGACTAAGGAACTCCCAAAGTGGGCACTTGTGCTCCTTTGTGGTACTGAAATGCTTATTTGAGGCTAGGTATGGTTCATCTTGTCAAGGCGACGTATTTGATGGTTCTGAAATTGGGTTAGAAATTATGTTCAAGTTGAAGCTAACCTGTAGCTTTATCCTCATTTTTGCTTGAGCACATTAGTATGTAGAAGCGTGCTTGGTATTAGTTTAGACATTGATTCTTGCGATTAGTGGTGATGAAATGTGATATCGCCTTTCTCAAAATTATCTTGTACAGTTCTACTACCAACTTAGGTAGAGTTTTCAATACACAAATTATAGAATTTCTTCTGACATGCTTGGACTGCATCTGCATGATGTAAGTATGCATCTCTTTGTTATGTATTTGATGATACAATGACCTTCATCTTTGCTTGATCTTAGCAAGTTTTGGTATTTTAAGCTTTGGTTTAAGCTCTGTTATCATGCTTTACTTGCGATAGTATCATGACCTTCTTTTGTAGTTTGAGTAAGGTCATATCTTGCTCTTCTCATTTCTTTGGTTATGTTCATCAACCAACCGGTCTTTGATGATTACTGTGTAATATAAGGAAATTCTTTGTCATAGGGTAGTGTGGCTGCAGTTATATTTAACTTGCATTGGCAAAATATCTGATGTCAATGAATGACGATTGAGATCAAATTGTCGGTCATATGGTGTTGGATCCTACTACAGATACTTCCATATGTGTTAATATAATATTTCATCATCTTGCATCAAATTTTTTGCTCTTTAAGGGATATTTCAATGATAGATAGGTTCATGGTTAGATGTACATACTGAGGCCCCCTTTGGTACAGCTCTCAGCTTCTGATTCTCGATGAGAATCAGAGAAGCGGTACCAAACAGGTGTTTTGTACACCTGATTCATATGTGAATCACGAAGAATCAATTCTCATTTTTGTAAAAGAACCGTGAAGCCAAAAAAACCTGCTTCTCCCTACCTTAAAACAGCTTCTCAACCAACGAAATACAAACCTTCCCACAAAATTGACTACTATTTACCCGCATTGCCATCCATCAAAACCCCTCGTGTGGGCCCCAATCCCCCGCCCCGGTCCCTGTCGCGCTCCCAACTCCCCCCGACTCCTCCTGGCGATGGAAGATCCCAGGGCGGCGGCCTAGGGTTCCGTATGCGGGAGGCCCTTCAACCTCCGAGATCTCGCCGCTGGCAATCGTCGTCGACCTCCCCTGTCGTACTCCTGATCCTCCGGCGCCCATACATCCGTATCCGGATCATCTCGCACGATCTTCCCATGGTACTTATCCCTTCCTTCGAGTTCGTCCGTTCTTGGCTGCAAGTCATCGATTCATGCGAAGTAAAAGCATCCTCCTCTCAGATCCTGGTCGCCTGCTACCCAAGAGCACGTGGCATGTCATCAATCTATTAATTTCTCTCCAGATTTTGTGTGCGTCATCCACTAGGTCCGAAGGCTGACAATGAACTTTTTTTGGCTAGGTTTTTTCTGTCCAGTTCTCGTTTCCTAGTTGCTTGATTTGACTCAACAGCAGGTGGCATGTGCATTGCTTGTTTTGTGACACGTTTCAGGATTTAGCACAATTTTGATTAGTGTATAACAGCGGTGTGACAAGTTTCAGGATCTGCCACGATTAGCTCTGAACAGCAATGAAATACTGAAGAAAAAAACCTGTATATTGTTGTTCTTTATGAAAGAAGTGCAAAGTGTAGATTGTGCACCTGGCTCTTTCATTAACTTGTGCCATGGTATTTATGCAGAGAGGTTCATGAGGAAGTAAGTGAGACAAGGCAGAATGATCTCAATGACAAGAACAGGATGCTGCTCTAGAGAGAAACTGAGACAAGCTTACCTCAAGAAACGGCTGGAGAAGATTGCTGAAAAACAGGCTTCTTCGACCAATAAGGCAATGATGGTGTACCAACTATTTAGTTTATCAGTGCATGTCCTCCAGATTTTGCCCCCGAGGCCTAATGTTTGCACGGTTACTGATAATGCCTTCGTGTAATCATCTAACAGATTTGAAATATGATTTGCTAGTGTTTCTTTTGATCCGGTACAGTCAAGTTTAGGAAATATTATATGCATGTAAAGGTGATGCTGCAGAGAATATTGTTATACACAAATCTTGGAAATGCCTTCTTGATTCTCAACTATTCCTTGTTACGTTTGGTTCGAAGAGTATATTCCCTTTCGGTGTACACAATTTTGTTGACGATGGACACATGCTTCATAAAAAGTGTGATGTTTATTTCAGAGAAAATAGCTTGATGCTAGCCTCAAATCTTAGCTCACGCACAAAAAACATTGCCGTGTTGATCATCTCAGAAAACAAAAAGATGATGTTGTGGTCAATTCAGATTTTTTTCTGAAAATAGTCAAAGTTGGGTGCATAGAATTTAATTTATTAATTCACAACATTTTGCATATGCATTTTTGACACAACTCAGATTGGAGGGCAGTATAGACAATTCCTACAAATAAAAATCTAGAATCAATTTTTTTGCCAAACGATTTGTAACAAGCAGATTCTAATTCACGGGTGAATCAGGAGAATCAGGTTCATCTGAGAATCAGAAGTGAATCCAGAAGAATCAGAAGCTGGAGCTGTGCCAAAGGGGGCCTGAAGATGTCTAGTGTGTTTTGCAACATGTTTTGGATACAGTTCAGAAATACTGGTTTTGAAAGAATGGATGAAGAATAATCCACCAAACAACTGTGACTTTGACTAGTACTGTACTTTCAGCTTCGTGTTCCATAAGATCTGCAGTAATTGTGTAGTGCACAACCGTTTTTGGATTTATTTGGTATGAAGTTAGAAAGATATAATGTCGTTGATGCATGTGGTATACTAAACTTTGGCATAACATAGGTACGAAGTTTGATTAGGCTATCCGCACCAGCGCCTTCTAAAGCATACTCTATACACTATTTTCTTTTTACTTTTATAGTATGTATTCTAAATTATACTGTGAAACAATGCATCTAGTATGCTTTATGGTGTGCTACTACGGATGGTCTTACAACGGGAGCCGCATGGACTAAACAAGCACGCCAAATTACGGAACTACTGTCACGTGGAGGGGCGCAGCATATGGTACTACAGCCCATAGAAGAGAACAAAACATAGTAGTTATTCTTGTCCACGGGATCATAATTTAGAGGTGATCAAATGGGCCGTGCCAAAAGGGTCAGCCCGAAACACGACAAAAATGGCCCGACACGAGCACGACCCGACTCGAAAAAATCAGCCTCGGGCCGGCCCGAGGCACGACACGGGCCGTACTCGGGCCTAGATCTCCGGCCCGTTGGGCTTGCTGGCACGGCCCGATTAGGCCTGACACGATCGGCCCACCGGTTGGTCTGGCCCGGCACGGCCCGTTTAGGCGCGAATAGTGATTTTTCGATTATTTTTATTATATTTTTAACTAAATTGGCTACGGGCTTGCCCGACCCGACACGCTTAAAATAGATTCAGGCCGTGCCTGGGCCTGGACCCCCGGTCCATGGGCTGGCGATTTTTTTCAGGGCCATGCCGGGTCCAAGTTTTTTAGGCACGAGCCCGACCAGGCTTGGGCTGGGCTGGCCCGGCACGGCCCGTTGGCCACCTATATCATAATTCATCCAATCTTCAACTGCAATACTAAATGCAACCCCAACGGCGATGCACGTACCATTTGATTGTGTGGCATGTGCCATGACGGACGCCCCACACAAAGCTCTCCACAGGCCACTCGTTCTTCTGGAAATTACTGGCTGTCATGAGAGTTTGTGGTACTGCTGCTGGGTCCGCCGCCGGTCTGGCTGCTGACCGGTGGGCCTGGCGTGCACGAAACCGGCCACGGCGGCACGGCCACGGCTCGGCCAAACCCGTCACCCGGGCCAAAGACGGAAGGACCCACATGGCATAGGTGCAGCGCTGTGGTCTCCTTTGGAAGAGGAATAGTGCAATTAGGCCGGGACAAGCACCGGTCCGCTCGGCCGGACCCATCAGACGTGTGCAATTAGGGACGCACGATTTACGTGTCGACTGAAACGTGTGCGGCCTGCTTGGCAGATGTGTTTGTCCTGTTGCTTGACCGCCAAAGTCATTTATCTCCATCGAGGGGTCGGGTTAGGTCGAGTCTTTCGTTCATAGCTCAACTACCTGCAGTTTCTCTTGGCCATGGGAACACTTCAACCTCAACTACCTATCTGCACCTTTGTTTTAGTGAGAAAGACGACTCGGATCACAAACGGGATCCAGAAGTGGTCTTTGCTTTGAAAGTGGTATCGGAGTTAGCTCAACCAGATAGATTTTTTCCATCATGGACTGTCTGGTTCTTGTACTTGAATAAACCATAATATCTACTGCTAGTTATTAGGTTTTCGTATTGCGTGACGTGACATTCTAATTTATTGCTACAGGTTTTCAGCATGTAGTTGGCAGTTGTGGACGGACCCCGATCTGAAAACGGCCCGCCATAATAGTGGTCTTTCATGCTCATGCCGTGCGTGTGTACCTTCGATTTTCTCAAAGCGCTTCATTAACTCGTGACAGCTCAAGCGCTAATCCAACTACGGCGGGGCCCACGTGTCTGCCTGTCAAACCCCTGCTTAATCCACGCCATAAAAATGGACCGAGTCTATGGCGCGTCGCGCGCGAGGGTACACTACACCCAGCACCGGGCGAGGCGAGTAGGCGGGCGGGGTGTGAGGAGGAGGCGGCCGTAGTAGCGACCAGCTAGCGAGGCGGCGCCCAGGCCAGGCAGCACAGCACCCACGCCCTTCTCGTTCCCTCCCTGTCCTTGTCCTCTGCCTGCGGCCGCGAACGTTCGAGGAGGCTGGCTGGCGAGCGAGGGGCGCCATGGCCATGGGGAGGGACGAGCTGCTGCGGCGGAGCCTCGTGGCGCTGGCGGCGGCCGTGGTGCTCACAGGGGTGGCCACGGCGTCGCTGCGCAAGGCGGCGGCCACGTACGGCTTCGGCATCCTGGCCATCGCCGGGGTGCTGCTCCCGGACTGGGAGTTCTTCGACCGCGACTTCTCCCAGTGGCTCACCCCCATGCCGGCCTCCCGCCGCACGGCCGCCGCCGCCGCCGCGGAGCGGGAGCACGACGTCTGGAAGTAAGCCTCCCCCCGCCCCCATCCTTCCTCCCCTTGTTCTTCGATCTCTCGCCGTTGTCTGTGCGGGGCTGTTGTTTTCGGAGGCTCTGGCAGTACCAAATGATACCCCCTCCATTTCGGTGCTTATTCAGTACTCCCAATTTTGTTAGTTTAGGTATACAGTAATTCTCGAGATCTATGTATGGTCCTGACTGTAGTCGACATTAATTCTCGATCTAAAATCACATCAATTAATGGGCCCGGAAGATATACGATCAGGGATAGCAAAATTTCTGAAAATATGCAAGAAAGAGGTCCCGCAGTAGCAGTGCCACTTGCCATAGGGACCTGCGGGCCTTTAACTAGTTTTACATGCAGGATAATAGGGTTGCTGGTGTGTGTGGTCCTCCTGGTATTAATTCTGCTATTGAAGATATAGGTTCATCAGTGGCTTGCTCCTTTATTCTGTGCAACAGCTGGAGGTTGGTTTATGGTTGTGTCGTAAGTTTTCGAGGTCTGAATTTGAGTGATGGTGTATGGATGTAAGCTGAAGTTGATGGTTCTTCCATAACCTAATCACAATTGAGCAGTTGGTGTTTTAAGTAACGCGGTTTAGGTTTAGCAGTTGGACTATGAGTAGCTGAAATGACACCTTTCAGAATAATTGTGTGTGCTTTGTGATTTATACATTTCCACAGGTTGGTTGTCAGTTTATCGTTGTAACATTATGTACAACTGTTGAATAAGTCAGTATCTTTACAAGGACGAACTTGGAATGATTTCGAGCGGACCTAGACCACCTGATGGTTTCTTTGACAAAGCATAAATTACTGACCACCTGGACTTTCTGGCTGTGCTGGTCAACTGACTGGATAAAAAATGCAATAGAAACCCACCCCATCAAGTTTTAAACTAAACTGCAATATGAATGAGTTCTTCACATTCACAATGAGAGATGCAAGTTGCCCCTACTCCTTGGTCCTTATAACAGAAATCCTCATGAAGAGTTTTTGTATAAATGAGTGACAGGCCTGGATTCTCTGTATTGCTTTTCTGCATACCCAAGTTTTGCTTATGTGATTCCATGTTTTGATGCTCATTTAGCCTGCATTTTGCAGCTATGTAGCATTCATACCTAAGGAT
This sequence comes from Tuctoria greenei, assembly GCA_036927565.1. Classification (NCBI taxonomy): domain Eukaryota; kingdom Viridiplantae; phylum Streptophyta; class Magnoliopsida; order Poales; family Poaceae; genus Tuctoria; species Tuctoria greenei. The sequence continues at coordinate 218,338,821 of JAYESD010000005.1, read as the reverse complement.
AGGTGAGGGATTAAAAATGATCTGATAGAGATCTTGAGTGGGTATACTGATTATGGTTCATGGTTGAAATGCCTTTCTTTGAATGTCAGAATATAGTGATTAGCGAAATGAATAAGGTTGTCCAGTTGTTTATGTAGCATGTTGGTGTGTTTTTAGATAGCGGGCATTGATGGATATGTCACACCAACTATAACCTGTAGTCACTACAGAAACTTCGTACCAATCAGTTCTCAGACCTTGTTCCACCGGTAAATTATCTGGAATATATTCTTTGTCTGCTTTCATGTTGTTGGCTCTAAGTGTATGGACAATGAGCATGTCCTTACCATTTTGTTTCACAGATTTTAATAACCACCATTTTGTTTCGTATAGTTCATATGCTGCCTAATGTCTTGTTCCTGTGCCACCAATATGATTTTGGAGCACTAAAGTTGCTTGTTTGCGGATGCTTGAGGCTTTGCTAGTTGAAACATCCTTAGGTCCATGATCTCAACAGTAGAAGTGCTCAACATGTTTATCATAGTGACTTAAGTATTACCAAAGCAATCAAATATATTGCTTTGAACCTCATCAAAATCTGATGATAGCATGTGACCCTTGTCCGTGCTTGCATGGTTTAATTGATGGGATTGTCAAAGTCTTGGCCATGGGTTGGGTGCATTGATATTCTAGTCTGGACTTTTTTTAATCACTCAGGTTATTGACCTTTCCAGATGCTAATGTTGTAGTCTAGAATTTTATATCACTGTTGCTGAGCTTCACCTAATTTTGGCTACCGTATTTCGATGGATCTTTGGAAATAATTGCCGAACATAGTTCCCCTCATTTGCCAAGACAAATAACAACTGTTAGTCACACATCACTGCATCAATGGCATAATATAATAGTTAGCCAATATAGTACATGCTTCGTATTTGACTTTCACACCATCCTTGGGGTTACCTGATCACGCCTGGAGAATTCTGCCTTACGGTTTCCCTGGTGAAGTTTAAATATAGTGGTGGACGTGTATTTGTCTATTGTTGAGTACTGCTTTGACCTCGTCTGATATTAGTATTATGAAGCAGTATGAATGCATGTTAATCCTAGAGTAGCAAATACTGACCTTTCTTACATCATGCAGATTTAAGCCGTATCCACTAAGAATGGTGATGCTGACGACAGTCTACGGGTTCGGCCTGTATAAGTGGTGGATGTACGTATCTAGCTAGTGAACCTTCCTCCCGCTCGTCTTTTTTTTTTTTCCTTTTTCTTTTGGAAGAACACTATGACAGTGCTTTCGTTCTCCATTGCGATTGGCCAGTTACATTCAGTCATCTGATACGAATATCTTCTGATGGGGAACTGCCAACACGAAAGTTGATGTATGTAACTAGCAGGTTTTGTAATGGTAAACATCATTATTCTGAGTTTAGGGTTAATTTCTTTCACCACTTCGTCGTTTGTGCTTCCGTGGTGCGTCTCCATCACAGCCTTAAGGGGATGTTTGGTTTATATACTAAGGTTGTCATAATTTGCCACAAATTTTTGCTTAACTTGACTAAGGTTAGGTGCTCAAATTTTCAGCCACAACTTTACAAGCCTAAGGGAATCTTGCCATACTTTTTTGAGACCTTGACATGTGGGACCCAGTTAGGTGACAAGTAATGTTGCCACAATTGTGGCTATGAACCAAACACATGACTAAGGTGGTCAAACTTTACTAACTTTAGGTGTGGCAAAGTGTGGTTCCAAACCAAACATCCCCTAAATCTTGCAAGCCTATGGACATGTAAAGTAGCAATGCTATGGACATGTAAAGTAGCAATGGTTGCTCAGGTTGTTTGTTGTTCCCTGGTTTAATTCTGTTTTACTTCTTTGCTTAGGAACCTAAGCGGGCAGAAAATTCAGAATTATGTCTACCTTACGCGAGTTTTGTTCTGCCGGGCTGGCCCATCCTATAACGGTCCAGTAGAACGATCCAGTTCGGAGTGGTGCCGCAGAACGGCCCAGTAGACAGGCCCGTAACCGCGCGAGGTGGTGCCGCTGCCGTCTTCGATGGCAACGGCGCGAGGAGGCGGAGCAGGACGTGGCCGCAAGACGCGCAGGGGCACAAGGAAGGCTTGTCCAGCGGCGCCTTTACTACTAGGAAGACGCACGGTGAACACGGGAGAAGTTTTCAAGCTTTTCCCTTTTCCCTGATGCTGATGGAATGTCACGAATACACATCTGTGTGAGAGTGGACTCTTGCGTGGCTCGCACTCAGGCCGCCGGCGGCCATGGCTTGTCCAGACTCTGCAGGAATAAGAAAGTTGATGGGTCGGCCGTCTAGCCTCGTCTATTCCTCCCGAGCCCGGCGTCCGTATCAGCATCAGCACCGGCAAACAAACCCAATTACCCAAACTTAGCGGAACCGCCCAAAATTAGTCACACTCAGACCACCACCTCTCCTCGTACCTCCTCTTCCCTGCGCTGCGCGCCCCGCCACCCGCGATCGCCGGCGGCCGCCACTACCACCAATGCCTCCCCCGCCGTCCGCCGGCAGTAGGCGGTGCATCCTCAGCTTCGCGGCGGCGCGGGACCGCTGCTTCAGCCGCCGCTTCACGAGGGCCGGCCTCCGCCCGCTCGCCGTCCCGCTGCCCGCCGCGGGGCCCGACCCCACCGCCACCACCGTACACATGTGGGCGCCCGCGACGCCGCCGCGGAACCCGCTCCTCCTCCTCCACGGCTTCGGCGCCTCCGCCACGTGGCAGTGGGCGCCGTACCTCCGCCCGCTCATCGCCGCGGGCTTCGACCCCATCGTCCCCGACCTCGTCTTCTTCGGGGCGTCCTGCACCCGCCTGCCCGACCGCACCGACGCCTTCCAGGCCAGCGCGATCAAGGCGGCGATGGACGCCATCGGGGTCAGGAGGTTCGGCCTCGCCGGGGTCAGCTACGGGGGGTTCGTCGGGTACCGGATGGCCGCCATGTACCCGGAGGCGGTGGAGAAGGTGGCGCTCGTGTGCGCCGGGGTGTGCCTCGAGGAGAAGGACCTCGCGGCGGGGCTGTTCCCGGTGGCCACTGTCGGGGAGGCGGCGCAGCTGCTCGTGCCGCGAAGCCCGGAGGAGGTGCGCCGGCTCGTCAGGCTCACCTTCGTGCGCCCGCCGCTCGTCATGCCGTCCTGCTTCCTCTGGGACTACATTAAGGTTGGTTACTCTGTTTCCACCGCCACCTTTTACTAATCTTCAGTGCTCACTTTTTCGTATCGAATTGGTTTGAAATTTCAATGTACTATACTGGATTCGTTACACGACCGTAGGACGTCAGCTGAGATTATAAAATCGAAGGGGCGAGGAATGTTGTGATTTGTGTGCTGAAGGAGAAGGATACTTTCATTTGCACACTGAGTCATTGAAGACTGTCTGGTACACGTGTAAAAGGTACCATGGTGCTCTTGAGTCTTGATCTTGAAGCTTGGACTCAATCTCTGAAAGTGCCAAGCTTGTCTGATCTTAAATTCTCCATCCCTTGAACGCTGTCGCTGAACGGTTGGTCCCAGTGCTATCAAATCAATAGAAGTTTAACAGAGTAGCTTACACCTCACTCACTAAATATCTTATTGTAACCAATCCTCTCCCCAAAAGACAAATTCTTCAGTGGACACTAGCTCACTGAATCCACTCTATGAGAGTAACCTTTGTAACACATACCATGGAGCCGACAAAGCCTCACATTGTCACCACGTGTCTCTAGCTTGGGGGCAGATCATCCTTTATCTCTTCTCTCTCGCCCAAACATCTCATACTCTGCTGTGAGCAACAGCCCTAATTATCCTAGCATCGCCATAACAGTCTGGCTGCTGAGATTATATCACCTGTTAGCTATCTGAATTGGCTTCAAAATCTTACGAATCTATAAGCTCTTCTTGAAATACATAGATGAGCTGCTTAATGTGATATTGCTATATCAAATTTAAATTCTTCCACAGCCATGATACCCAGAAAATTTATACTCCCTCCGCCCCAAAAAGTTTGTCGCTTTGTAGTTCATTTTTGAACTACAAAGCGACAAACTTTTTGGGACGGAGAGAGTATTTCATTTGCTGGATTCTCTGTGTGACCCCAGTTGTTTTTAGGAGGAAACAACTTTAGTAAATGCGTATGTCTGCATCTCAGGGAGTTTCATCAAACTGTGATTTTCGTTTCACGAAGAAACACTCACGCACTAATTTCATTCTTCTTGTGCAAAAGATATCCAATGTTCCTGAGATACAAATGTTTGAAGATTGAAACATCTATTGCAAATGGGTTCTTCAGTTCTGTGAAAAAATCTTGCATCGCTGCGAAACTTCACTTGTGTCACAAGCTTCCTCAAATCAAATGAAACTGTGCCTCCCTTTTTCCCAAAAAAGGTGGAGCAATCCTCTTTTAAGTCTGCAGAGTGCAGAGTAAAACAACATTAATTTATGACCCGAATGGTTAGTCTTAACTTGCAGTGTGGCTTTGCTATTACTGCATCAGGTGATGGGCTCAGATCATATCGAGGAGAAGACTGAGCTATTATACTCTCTGATTGAAGGGAGGCGGCTCTCAACCCTTCCGAAACTGACTCAGGTAGAGTATATCAAGTTTCTAAAATTGAAGGCTGATATGTTGTATTATACTCCCTCAGTTCTTAAATTGATGTCGTTAGGACAAGAACGGTGAGTACAAAAAGAGTAGACTTCCACGTGCTTGTGATAGTCAATGCATGGATTTGCGTTATGAACCCAATGGCTATGACATCACATAAATAAATTGAGGTACTGTCTGTTTATTGATACTATTTTTGTCGATTCAACGTAATGCAGCCAACACTACTAGTTTGGGGAGAACAAGATCTGGTGTTCCCAATGGAGCTGGCTCACAGATTGAATCGGTTTGTTAATGCTATTTTTGGAATACTTTTAATCAATAAATTTACTTACCAGTTCTATAATTTAAATAATAATAGTATCACCGCTACTTGCCAAATTGGCAGACATCTGGAGGGGAATTCTCGGTTAGTTGTCATAAAAAATGCTGGACATGCAGTCAACCTTGAGAAGCCCAAAGAGGTGTGCAGGAACATCATCGAGTTTTTCAAAGAGCCGATTACAGAAGCTTCAAACGGGGAAAAGGTATGTAAACTTTGGGCAGCACTAGAGAGTTTCAGGACTAGTTCAATCTCTTGATCGCTCAGCAAATAATGTAGCATTGTCAAACCACACTTGCATAGAAATGAACAAACGTATGGACGGTTGTTGCTTGTTTTCTCTAATGTGTTTTTTTCAATTCATGTCGCAGGTGTAGCTTGACCTTCACCGTTGGCTGACAGACAGGTCTTCACTGGGCATCTACGGATCCGCATTTGTCAGGCGAACCGGAGGCGTGCAACATATCTCTGCAACTACCTGATCTGTTGCAATAGCAAGTCGGAAGCATATAACGGAGAAACAGCTCAAAACAAACATGAATCTGATGCCTGTGAGGCTGAGGGGTTTGAGGCTTAACAAATAATGTAGCATTGTCAAACCACACTTGTATAGAAATGAACATACCTATGCATGAATCTGATGCCGTGAGGCTGAGGGTTTTGAGGCCCCTGTGTTATGCCAGTTTTTCGCACGTGTTCTGCTTACATTACTGACATTTAAACCAGTTGCTCCTTTAGTTGTTTGAACGGGACCACCACGAGGCATCAGCATAGGAGGGAAAAAAATTGGGGTGAGAGAGGCTCGAACTCTCGACCTCAGGATCACTCACGTTTAGCTATGAGACCTACGCGCTAGCCAACTGCGCCACCACCCCGTTGGTGTCTCATGTACTACAATTTCTTTTATAAACGTTACATAGATAGCCATGCAAATTGCAAACTTGTTCAAGGACTAAAGGGCATAGTACGCTTGCCGTCGGTTTCTGTAGAAAAACTATATTTTTGGTCTTTGCCGCCTGGTCGCTCATTGATGGAACCAGTGATGGTTATGGATACAATGTGAGATCAGTTGAAGTGATGGTCTTTTTAATAAACCGAATGAAATTGTGCCTGTCTGCAGGCAGCGACTACAGTGCAAAAAAAATTTGGTGAAAAAAATGTAAAAAACGATTCTCAACTGTTAGATCTTCATTATACGGTAGATCGTTATTTTTCGAATACCCCATTCCACTTGAGTATTCGAAAACTCATCCTCCTTATAGGGTATTGGAAAAAATAACCATCTACCATAAATGAAGATCTAGTGGTTGAGAATCGTTTTTTGCATCTTTGCACCAAATCTCCTTTGCACTGTAGTCGCTGCCCTGTCTGCAAATGATAGACTGATAAAATCAAGCGTCGAAACCAAACAATTGTTCTACATCAATCAACAATCATCCACGCACCACAGTTTTCCTTGTCCGGCAAACTCCAATCACAAAACACACCAAACTAACCAGCATCACGCGCTTTCTAGCACTTGTTGGCGCGCGATCTCGTCGATGAACTTGTCCAGGTTCTTACGCGACGACCCACCCGGCGCGACCGCCTCCTTGACCTTCTCCTTCCACTCCGCCGCCCTCGTCCTCGCCGCGGCGCCTCTGCCCTCGCTTCCCATCAGCTCCCTCACCGCCGCCTCCACCTCGCCTCTCCCCGCCTCGCGTGGCATCTCCAGCCCGACCCCCCACTCCTCGCACGCGTACCGGCAGTTGGTCACCTGCTCCGAGAAGAAGGGCCAGCACAGCATCGGCACGCCGGCGCGGACGCTCTCCAGCGTCGAGTTCCAGCCGCAGTGGCTCAGGAACCCGCCCGTGGCGCGGTGCTCCAGCACGGCCTCCTGGTCGCACCACCCCGCCGTCAGCCCGCGCCCGGCCACCACCGCCTCCTCGAACCCCTCCGGCAGCGCCGCCCACCCGCCGCCCTCGCCCACCATGTCCGGCCGGACTATCCACAGGAACGGGCAGCCGGCGGCGGCCAGCCCCCACGCGAACTCGTCCATCTGCTCCCGCGTCACGACCGTGATGCTCCCGAAGTTGACGTACACCACGGACGCGTCGGCGTGGCCGTCCAGCCACGCCAGGCACCGGTCCTCGGCCTTCCACAGGCTGGAGGTGAGGGACGGCAGGTACGAAGGCGGCGAGACTTCCGGGCCCAGCGGCCCGACGGTGAAGGTGTTGGGGAGGCGCGCGCGGATGGCGTCGAGGGCCACCCGCTCGAGGTCGTCGAAGGTGTTGAGCAGGATGCCGTCGGCCGCGGGGGAGTCCAGCTCGCACTGCTTGACGTTGATGGTCAGCATGGTGTCCTCGGCGTCCGTGGTGCGGATGAACGTCGGGAGGTCCCGGAGGCGGGCGCTGGGCAGCATGCCGGCGATCCAGTCCACCGGGGTGTCCAGGTACCCGTTGGTGAAGCAGCTTTCGTCTGCAATTTGCATGCGTCGATCATCGCGTGTGCAGCACCAGCGGTGCAAACAAAATCACCATAGGTCAGATCCACTTCCACAATTGAAAAAAATAACAGTTTGCTTCATTAAACAGCCGTTAATACATGCACATAAATGCGTATGCAGTTTTTATTATCTGGATTTGTCTAATTTTGGTTGCACACTGAGTTCAAATCAACCGACTCCATTGATGGCTTTATATACAACCAACTCAAATAATTGATGATTCATATTAATTGGCACATTCAGTTCAGAGGGTCGTCGGCCAGGACCTCGGCCATATTTTTTTTTTTTTAAATAATCAAACCCAAATGGGTTCATCACAAGACCTGATTGGTCTGGCACGGTAATACGGTCAATCAGCTATCTGCAGCGCAGCCTAAAGCTACTTGATGTTTTCTATGCAAGATTTTAGGCACTTAGCTTTGTTGCAATAGAATATGTTAATCACCTTAGGATGAACGTTTATATGGAGCTGAAAAAGAGTTGGACTTAGATGGCAAAGTACCACTAAACGCAACGAAAGGTGACTGAAAGTCAGTCAGTGGGGGATAATTATCTAATGACTAACGGGAGCAAATTGCTAATATTTAGACATCATAAATTAGCATATCTTTTAAGCTACGTCCTGAGTAACCAGACCTAGATCATCGAATGACTGCGACTTATATTTTTTATATAGTTAATATATAATACTACATTTTTTTAAAAAAAATTTGACAGTAAATACTTGGATCTTGATGTAAATTGAATACTTGGATCTTGATGTAAATCAACCAACTCCGTATATGGCTTTATATACAACCAACTCCAATAATTGATGATTCATATTAATTGGCACATTCAGTTCAGAGGGTCGTCGGCCAGGACCTGGGCCATATTTTTTTTTTTTTGAAATAATCAAACCCAAATGAGTTCATCGCAAGACCTGATTGGTCTGGCACGGTAATACGGTCAATCAGCTATCTGCTGCGCAGCCTAAAGTTACTTGATGTTTTCTGTGCGAGATTTTAGGCACTAAGCTGTTGTCGGAATAGAATATGTTAGTCACTTTAGGATGAAGTACGGAGCTGAAAAAGAGTTGGACTTAGATAGCAAAGTGCCACTAAACCCAACCAAAGCTGACTGGAAGTCAGTGGGGAATAATTATCTAATGACTAATGGGAGCCAAATTGTTGCCTTAATAATTTGAAAGTTGATACAGTAATATTTAGACATCATAAATCAGCATCTCTTTTAAGCTACGTCCTGGGTAATCGGATCTAGGTGAATGACCAGGACCTATATTTTTTCTTTAGTTAATATATAATACAACAATTTTTTTTAAAAAAAAAATGACAGTAACTATGTGGATTTTGAAGTAAATTCAATAACTAAGGGCACATGCACGTTAAAAGGAGATGCTTCAGACGACCTGAAATTATCATTCTCATAATAATTTTACTCAAATGTGTAAGAATATATATTTATTGTTGTGCTCATCTACGAAGCATTGGAATCCTAAAGGTCCGGCAATCCGGGCCAGTCAAAAGATGCGGGTAAAAGGATAATATTTTCTCTGACGTCTCCAGACGATTCCGTCGCGGATGATTTTTTAGTACATTTGTTCAGTATGCCTGTGGACTAAGTAGACGAATATGACAAAATTTACATGTTGTTTATATCTCATGGACGACTAAGATGCCATCGGACCACTAATACCGTTCACTAAGAAATCAAATTTTCTTGCAAGGGCTTTTCAGAAAAAAAAAACTTCTTGCAAGAAAAACGAGCAAGTTTTTGGATGAGCTTAAAACACTGCGCACAATTTAAACATCCTGAAAAAAAAGCTAAACGATCAATTCAATCATCTCTTAGTTAGAGAACTTAGCTCATGATCCAAAGGAATACAGCTATATCTTGTTTCGTATGCAGGTTACCTTTGAACGGCACGTAGCCTCTCTTGACGAGCTGATCAAAGCTGAGGTACCCCAAGAACCCGCAGCCGCTCGGCGTGAAGAAGAGGTAGGCCGGGAGCCCCATCTCCTTGGCGACGTGCACAACGAACCCCATAGCTCCGTCGGCGATGACGCAGCTCACCGGCGGCACGTCCTCCGCGCGGTCGAGCCGCTCGACGAGCCCCCTGACGGCGGCCGGGCCCGTCCGCCGCGTGGCCTCGCAGAGCGCCCAGATGTCCTGCGTGGCGTCGAGGTCGGAAGGGGGCAGCCCGTCGGGGATGGTCTCGAACCGGAGGCCGTCGGCGACCGCGACGGCGCCGGGCCCCCGCGCGCGGAGGAGGCGGCCGTGGTTGTACTCGGTGTTGACGAAGGTGACGTGGAAGCCGCGCGCGTGCAGGGCCTTGGCCAGCTTCAGGAACGGGTTCACGTGGCCCTGCGCCGGGTAGGGGATGAGCAGGACGTGCGGCTTCGTCTTGGCCGGCTGCTGCGCCTGCAACGGCGACATGTTTGCTTGCTTGCTAGCTATCCCTTCCTCCCGTGTCCGGCTTCCGGCTGGGCTGTGTCGTTAAGAGATGCTGGGAAGAAGAGCGGGACAAGGCAGCAGTTGGTCTGTGATGTCAGGGAGATTTCGGCGTCTCAAAATTTGTTTTATAGAAAACGTGGATCTTGTGGAAAGGGACACTGCAACTGGGTGCTTAATTAAAACGGAATTCATTGTGTTTTGTTAACAGGAAAAAATTATCAATGTGTTAAGGGTGTGTCTAAATTTCAGGTGTCTGAAATCTATAGAAAAATCAGACAATAGGTAATTTTACTGTCATTAATAGTTAATTATTGTAATTAACCTATGAATCCAATTTTATTTTACTCTTATATAGTCTATCAATCAGAAAATTATTTTATTTGACTTTTTTACGAATAACATAGTCCTTAAAAAAGATTAACAATTAAAAATAAAAAATCCCCACCTTATTCCTCAGGGGAGCGAGGCAGGCATCCGCTGAGGCTTCGTGCGGCTGAGATTTAGGATTACTGATATATTAATTACAGAAAAAATTATATGTTGTATTTGTCTGATCTAATAATAAAGGTTGTGAACGAATGATTGAGTAAAAGAATCCACAGTTTCTATCAGACGCCTAATTAAAAAGCTGCATACTCCTACTCCTTCCTTATCTTTTTAATTGACGTTTCAGACAAAGATTTGAACTAAAAATGAACTAAGTTTCCTGTCCTAACGTCAATTAAAAGAATCTAGAGGGAGTATATAACAGTGCTGCATCCTAGCTGTCTCTGCATAGAAAACTCCAAACAATTTAAGGTGTACCACCAGTAGCCGTAGCGGGACCGCAATACTCGGGACCACCAGTAACCCTATATAGTAATACGCATCTTTAAGTACCTTGCTCGTTTTTAATTGATGATAACAGAATATGTCTATTACAGTTTGTACTGCCGGTTGATCCGTTATGTGATCCACTGGACTCAGTAGCCCATGTCCTTAATTACCTAAAAAAGTAGCCCGTGTCCTTGGATGCATGCCGCGCCACTAGCCGGCCCACGGGCAATCGTTTAGGCCATCGCAACTGGACCCGTACTAGCTAACTCGGCCCGATCAACGAAAGGTGAGCGACCCCACCTTGGGCCGCGATCGGCCGCTGCGAAACTGGAACACATGTACTCCCTCTCTCCCTATGAACTTGTCGCTTTGTAGTTTAAAAATGAACTATAAAACGATAAGTTCATAGGGAGGGAGGGAGTATATAAAATAAAGCGAGTGGTCGCTTTTGCGGAAAGCGAGTGGGAACGGTTGGGGCCCGGGGGTAGTGAGGAACGGAACAGAACGGAACGGGGAAGAAGCAGCTTACGATGTGCCGTATGCGGCGTACGAAGCATATTCCGGCAGTGGAGCTAGCAGGTGAAGCCTGAAGCGCTGCATCTGGACTGGTCAAAATTAAAGGCCGTCGTCGTTTCCGATTTGGTTCAAACATGCCGGCGCATCAACCGTCAGGCCTAGAAATTAGAGAGAAGGCCAACTTCCAAGAACCCTCTCCACTTTTGCCATCTATCGTCCTTGAGCCCGTGCGCACGAAACAACGCCGTAAGCTGGCAGCAGTTTCCTATAGGCCATCACCGTGCGGAGACCGCAATTTCCAGGTGCCGGTTCCGACGCCGCAGCCTGCAGTCTGGTGAGTCACCAGCGCGGTTGATCTGCGTAGGCGGATCTAGATCCAGTTTTTATTTATGTGATGGGATTGCCACAACAGTAATACTACACATGAGGTATGGACACGATGGGGGCAGAGTTGCTGCAACACATGGGCGAAGCAAATCTCGTCGATGGTTTGATGCGCCCATGCCCTCCTGATTTCCGCCGGTTTTTCAATCGAGCATCAAGCAACACGCGCACCACGATTCTTCTACTCAGAACGTGATTCGCGCGGGCATTTCCTACGCGCCTTCGACGTACTTCCTCACGTGCACGCGGAACAACCCCAACACCATGCACCGGAACAAGTGTGTTGCGGCGACCGACGTGTCACTGTGTCAGGATCGGGATCTTTACCATCTCGGTGCAACCGAGTTTCGCGATGCTGCTAGCCTGCTACGTCGTGGCCGGACATGGAGCCACGCACACATGACGAGACACAGGTTGTTGTATCGGGTCCGACGGCACCAACCGAGCCCCACCAACCCGGGTCCTGTCGGTCGCGCGTACCTGACTTGCACGACACCTCCTCTCCCGCTGCCATGTGGAGCCCACAAGATTGTCCGGGACCGACCACAGATCCACGCACGTACTGTATACCCATACGAAACCGACCCCACACACCTGACACTCCGACCCCACCTGTCGAGTTGGTGACGTGCGGTGAGATTCCCAAATCACCCCCCACTCCTTCGTCGCCGAGACGGGACGGACGCCAACTACCCCTCCGACCCGCGTGCTCTTTCTCACAATCTCACCTACCAGCGCCGCCGCGCCGATAAATACCGCCACCTCCATTTCCTCAGAGGAGACCGCCGCCTTGCACTTCGCACCGCACGACTCCTCCCCCTCCAAACCCTACCAACCCACCCATCTACCCGCCTCACCGCGATGGCGCTCGCCACCAACTCCGCCGCCGCAGCGGCCGCGGCCGCGGCCGTGTCCGGCGGCGCCGCGGCGGCGGCGTCCCAGCCGCGCCCCGCGTTCGTGCCCATGAAGAGACGGTCCGTCGCCGCCGCGCACGCGGCCGACCCGTCGAAGAACAGCGCGCCCGTCCCGGCCGCGAAGACCTCGACCTCGACGGTGGCGGCGGCGCCGGAGAAGAAGCCGGCGCCGGTTGCCGGGAAGTGGGCGGTGGACAGCTGGAAGTCCAAGAAGGCGCTGCAGCTCCCGGAGTACCCGAGCAAGGAGGAGCTGGACGCGGTGCTCAAGACCATCGAGACGTTCCCGCCCGTCGTGTTCGCCGGGGAGGCGCGCCACCTCGAGGACCGCCTCGCCGAGGCCGCCATGGGCCGCGCCTTCGTCCTCCAGGGCGGCGACTGCGCCGAGAGCTTCAAGGAGTTCAACGCCAACAACATCCGTGACACCTTCCGCATCCTGCTCCAGATGGGCGCCGTCCTCATGTTCGGCGGCCAGGTGCCGGTCGTCAAGGTACCGAACCCATCGAATTCTCTCTACCAAAAACACCAATCAACACATGCCGGTTCCGCGAGATCTGATCTGATCTGATCTGCTCTATTTTTTATTTTTATTTTTTGTTGCGCGTGGTAGGTTGGTAGGATGGCTGGCCAGTTCGCCAAGCCAAGGTCTGATGCGTTCGAGGAGAGGGACGGGGTTAAGCTCCCGAGCTACAGGGGCGACAACGTCAACGGCGACGAATTCACCGAGAAGAGCCGCGTGCCGGATCCGCAGAGGATGATCCGCGCTTATGCGCAGTCGGTCGCCACGCTCAACCTGCTCCGCGCCTTCGCCACTGGAGGGTACGCTGCCATGCAGCGGGTCACGCAGTGGAATCTCGATTTCATGGACCACAACGAGCAGGGTGACAGGTGAGCAAATTCATCACTTTTCGTGCGATTTTTTGTAGCACTTCCATTGTCGATGTTAGTTGGTATGTCGCTGTCATGTTGGAACTTATCTTGTTATATAGCCTGGTTTAGGTCGTCAGTCAGTACAACTCGGTAGTGGGTTAGTACAAGTGGTCATATGGAGCATGATGGATCGTTTTCTTTACTCGTACCTTTCTTTCAAGGATATTGCGGACATCACTGTCTTCCTTTGCATCAACTGTCTTTAAGTAACTCATCTGTTTGTTGGTTTCTTGATTCTATTGATTGTTTGTGTAGGTACCAGGTACCATGATAAAATACTATTGTTGGTAAAATAGCATGTCATTGTCCTAATCAACATTGATGATCTCTTGCTCTGAATTATAGATATAGAATCATTCAATTAGAGTATTTGTGTATGGTGCTCCAAATTTTTCTTATGGATCATACCAAACACCTGCAAATATATTTTGGTTTAAAATATTGGTTTAGTCAATAAAATGTTTAGTCAATAAAATCATTTTTGAACTACAAAGCGACAAGTTCATGGGGACGGAGGGAGTACATATCTATTTTTTGTTGAGCGTAGAAATATATGCCTCCAAATGGTCAAATAAACATTGTTATCTGATGGTTTGAGTTTTCTTTCATTGGATAGGTACCGTGAATTGGCCCATAGGGTGGATGAGGCTCTTGGATTCATGACTGCAGCAGGGCTTACAGCTGACCACCCGATAATGACGACTACCGACTTCTGGACCTCTCACGAGTGCCTTCTCTTGCCATACGAGCAGGCTCTTACCCGTGAAGACTCCACAAGTGGCCTTTACTATGATTGTTCAGCCCACATGTTGTGGGTTGGTGAACGCACTCGCCAACTCGATGGGGCTCATGTCGAATTCCTCCGTGGTGTTGCCAATCCTCTTGGCATAAAGGTCAGTTTTAAGTCCATTATTGTACTGTTCTGGTGAAATTTTGATATTGCAGCCAAAAACCTTGTGTATGCTTACTGACAAATCAATATGCAATTTATGAAATGTAGGTGAGTGACAAAATGAACCCCAGTGACTTGGTGAAGCTGATTGAGATTTTGAACCCATCAAACAAGCCTGGAAGGATCACCATAATTACTAGGATGGGGGCGGAGAACATGAGGGTGAAGTTGCCTCATCTCATTCGTGCTGTCCGCAGTGCTGGACAGATTGTCACATGGATTACTGATCCCATGCATGGAAACACCATCAAGGCCCCATGTGGTTTGAAGACGCGTCCATTTGACTCCATTTTGGTAAGTTGTCTTCCGCCCAGTACTTGTGCAAATCTTCTTCTTTAGCATGCAATAAATTAGGAGGCTCACTTTGCATTCATATGAATTTATCTATTCTCAAATAATTGAATGATATCTGAAGTTATCAAGCATTTTGCTCTGTTGTTCTCCTTGTAGAATGTGGGACTTTTTTGGCATGTCATCCTTTGTTAAGAGAGTGCCAATTCTACGATTTAATAATAGTATTTCAATAAAGATTATATACTTTGCTGGGGTGGTGTAGAAATATCTTGTTAAATAATAACTTCATCCTTTTATGCATACTATGCATCAGCTTTTGTTGCACTTCTATGATAGGGCTGTTGCCTGATGTCCATCTACTGATGATGTATTCATACCCCAGTGCCTTTGTACGGTTCCACATTCGTTTGTTACTAACAATCATTTACACTTGGTGTTTTATAGATTACCTAGGGGTATTTCCATCCTGACACTGCAACTATTACATTGGACTAATAAAAAACTTTCTCATATCTAACAGAATGAAGTGCGTGCATTCTTTGACGTGCATGACCAAGAAGGAAGCCACCCAGGAGGCATCCACCTGGAAATGACTGGGCAGAATGTGACCGAATGCATTGGTGGATCACGGACTGTGACCTTCGATGACCTGGGTGACCGCTACCACACACACTGTGACCCGAGGCTGAACGCGTCCCAGTCCCTGGAGCTCTCCTTCATCATCGCCGAGAGACTCAGGAAGAGGAGGATGCGGTCAGGACTCAACAACAGCCTGCCACTGCCTCCACTGGCTTTCTAAACGGGCGACAGGGTAGGATAGTTGCAACCTGAAAGCTGTATCTGTTCATTGGTGCTTGTATGGTGGATTCTCATAGCTAGCAGGCTTATTATAGTAGTACTATGTTTTTGTCCTTTATGTGGCATGGCCGTTTGTGGTTTTGACCTTGGAAAAAAAATAAAGATGGATATGAGTTTGCTTGATGAATTAATCAATTCAATAAATTAGTCCACTGATGGTTACTTCTAATTGGTTTCCTTCTGCCGCATCTCTCAGTTGTGAAAATGCTCCTAGGTTTCC
This sequence comes from Tuctoria greenei, assembly GCA_036927565.1. Classification (NCBI taxonomy): domain Eukaryota; kingdom Viridiplantae; phylum Streptophyta; class Magnoliopsida; order Poales; family Poaceae; genus Tuctoria; species Tuctoria greenei. The sequence goes on along the minus strand of JAYESD010000005.1, from coordinate 218,323,090 downwards.
TTTTTTTTGCAAACAATAAGTGTTAGTACTTTGAACTGTGGTGCAATATGTTTTTTGTTCTCAATGTTCCAGCACTCTACGTCAAAACCTTCTCGTGACGCTTCAATTAAATAACATGGTACAGTCGTACAGATATCAAGATATAGAAGGCTAAGACCTCTGTCAATTTACACAAGTTTTGCAGCTGCAAACTACACTTGTGGTGACCACTTTCTATAACTACGTAACTGGTGGCCATCATTGAGGTTGATGTTCTGTAGAATCGTGCATTTGCCTCGAAAAAAGTTCTCATGTTCGCTGATCGTCCATAGTTTCTCAAAATCACTGAAATAATCACAAGAATTTCCCTGCAACATACAAGATTTTGCCGTGTCATTGAATATAAAATTCATATAAATAAAAGGATGCAAAACGCAAGCTAAGAATCTACAAACACTGAGCAAGTAAGTAAACTCATACTATTGATCTGGGTAGATCTTGAGAAGCTCAATGTCAAACATTAGAGTTTTGTCTATCAATCCTTGATTCCGTAGTACAAAATCAAGAGCCCGTTGTCCCTGGGAGACAAATATTACTTATTTAATCAGTAGCTGAAGTGGATAGCTTGTAAAATAAGTCGGGCGTTTTACCGAGAATGTTGTTGGTTTGGGACCCAACTTGTTGTAATCATAATCTGGGTATCCAAGTTCCGGTGGTACGATTATTCTGAAATGCGGGACCTCTTCAACAATATATTTGCACATTGTAATGATAGAGATACACTTGTCCTGTAATTATGCCCCGATAAATGGAAGACACATTACCTTCTAACTCCTCCGGGAGCCATACCTTGTATAGCCTCCTCAAAAGCTGGTATGACCTACTTATCAAAAACACTATTTGTGAGAAAGGTGTCAACTAAATATTTGATAGAACTTTAAAAAACTACAAAATGGTATCTATTAATAATCGACAATAAGAATAGTCACATAGCATGGGCATGGATTATGGCAATACGGCACTCTCTGGGAAATGGTACTCTTTGTTAATTAAACTAAAGTGTGAAATAACTAGGCAATTGGTATTGCCAGAGCCAGTAAAACACCTGCCCTAATCCAAGCTTAAATTTGAAGAAGTCTTTGTCACCACCCTGCAATTTTCAATTTGGAATGGGCATCAGGATTTTTTTATATAAAAAAACAGATGAAAAGCAAATTTGCACACAATTCATTCATACAGTATCTGAGATGTGTCCTACACCTTACGAATATGAATTTTGAATTAAGAAATGTTATACATGCAGTTCGTACTGTTTGAGTGCTTAGACAAAAGGGCAAATGAGAACCTAGGTGCCAAAAAATTCACGCCCATTCATATTTAAACAAATATCCGTGAGACACTTCTACCAGCCATACTATCTACTCTAATAAAACACGATTTCTTCATCCTCGTGGCAATAGGTACCTCAAAAGAACCACCTTTTGTTTTGTTGCGAGCTTCAAAAATTCGACCATAGTATCCAATTGTATAGCCATCCCAATCAACCTTAATAATAGAAAAAAATCAAACCTTCATCAGAGTTTTGGCACAGATCTACATATAAGGTTAATGTGAATGCCATACTCAAGGAAATAAGCTATAAGTATATTTCATATGTACTCAAAGACAGTCCCAAAGTACTGGACTCACCACAACTGTTTCCCCCATCTTTGGAGAAGGGCCATCACCAACCCGCAAGTCCTGTATTTCGCCATGAGAATAATTATTTAACACCAGATTATTTAGAATTATGTAGAAACAATGTTTGTGAAGCAGTCACCTTGAACTGGAGGCCTGATTCTGTTTCAGTGTAATCTGGATACCGCATTTTTGACTTTCCATAATCTTTTCCACGAAGAGCAGGCACTGAAATTGGAATAAAAATAAAAGTCTTTTGTCACATTTTATTAGATATCAATTCTATTTTTTTCTTGTTGGAACAATAAATAGGTGCTAAACAAACTTCAACTGGCTGTGACAACCCTTAGGCTGTCTCACACTAAAAATCTACTTTCTTCATAAAAAACTGTAGCAACTAAATCATGTTTAAGGTAATATGTTAACAGCAAAGGTATTACTTCTTCAAGGTCAGTTTCTCTTAGTCTAATATTAATTTCTTTTCCGCAATGCAATTACCAGTGCACAGTGGATCATATGGCCTTATCTGTGATTACATGAAGACAGGAAGAACACCGAATGGCTAAAGGTTGCTGCATAAGAACTACAAAAAGTGTGACTAAGATGGCTGACATTTCAGCATCTTTTCTTTTAATAATTTGACAGGGCGCATCATCGTCAATTGAAACAAATATTTTACTTTAAAACACCTAGTAATTTAACTCTGATAGATGTTCCAGCACACAATTTTAAAGAGTCCTTTGTAATATGAGATGTATTAATCGTCAGATCTAGATGGAAGATGCAACTTATGTGATTATGTAAGTTAGTAATACTTAATGAATAGAAAGAGTCTAGGGTGATTCGAGAATATGCACTAGAAATGAGAAGAACAATCTGTATTCAAACCAGGGGACGCTGATCAAATACTCACTGTCTGCAAATTCAGCTTTTGCTGTTGCCTTCTCAGACATGTACTGAAATGAGCCAATGCCGACACTAATAGCAGGGAAGAACAGCAGTTTCCTTCTGTCAGTCACACAAGCTGCACCCAAGTAGTTCAGGACAGTCTTAGAGCCGGCGAATAAGGGTAGCATTTACTGTTGATCTGGAGAAATTATGTCTGCATTTATCCACCAAATTTATATTGATAGACATGTGCTCCAATTGACAGTGTTGATTTAGTTCCTATGCATAGCGTCCTGATCAGAACATTAAATAATCACACGTGCAGAAAAACTCTACCATTGCAATGTTAAGATTGCAACGAGTTGCCAATGGAACTACATCTTCTTGACTCAAAAGTTCACATAAACCACATTATAGTATCTATACACCTGAGCTAACACAACATTTTCGACAAACACTCAGTGTCACCAAGCAGTGTGCTCATCCAGAACACTGATTATCATTCGCTCAAGCTACGGACACAGCCAAAATTGAATACTCCCTCCATCCTAAATTACTTGTCACTCTCTAGTTCAAAAACGAAATAAAGAGTGATGAAGGGAGTAGGTATTAACTAACCTGGCGGGCTCGGCGCCCCGAGCTTGGCAAGCACCATCATCCTCTGACAGAAACAGGGGTGGCAAAAAAACTAACATTAACAACACTCCAATATCAGACGAGAAATCAGCAACTACAGATTGAATGACCAGGGCATCCGCAATAGAAAGAGAAAAAAAGATGCTGCAGCATAAGGAGGACGATATAATCGGTAGGAAAGCTGAAAAGCAAGGGCCGGGGATTACTCGCCAAGGACGGGAGAGGAAACCAGTACTGCCTAGTCTTGATGGATCGCGGCTCCACGCGCGGGATAGGGTAGGAAGAGGTTGGACTTGCGATAGCAGTGGTGGAAGCCGTGGCGTCTGGATGGAGGGAGACGACGGAAGAAGGGTGGAGAGACTGCCAACGAGTGGTCCACGGTCGACTCGGTTGGGTTGCAACCCGGTCTCACGAGTCAAGCGGAGCATTTGGGTCGGTCGGAGCGGATGGTGTGTGCGTCTCCAGATTGCGACAAGCAGGAGCCGTGTAATTTGAATTCTCGATATTGCCTTCGTGAGGATCACAAAACAAAAATTTCTGTGAGCATAAAGCCTTTGTAAATTACGGCACCAACTAAAGGGATGGTACTCGCACAAGCATAGCAGATCTTCGCACAAAGGATACAAGTGAACACTGATGGCCATCACGGTTCATACAGCCATAATCCCTCATTTTAGACTGTAGCACACTTAACATAACACTGCAAAACATATAGTGCGGGGCAAAATAAACAAGACTTTGACGGTCCAACTTTCACAATAAAAACCAACACATGCAAAATTGCACAATTACTTAAGAGAACTACTGATCCACAAAATAGTGCACGAGGATTCTCAAGCTAAGGGGTAGGTGGCCCTTGAAACATCTCAAACATTCTTAAGCGGATGTGGCAGCAGCCTTGGCGACAGAAGAAAGCCTGGACCTCCTCTTCGCCAAGCTCTCGCTCCGGCGATCCCTCTGCTCCTTGAGCCTCTGGGCCAGCAGCTTCTGGTACTCCGCGGCCTCAGACTGCTTCTTTGCAATTCTCTTCTTCTTCTCCGCGATTCTCGCACGCTTCCTCTGGACAGTCTGCGGGGTCACCAGACGCTGGATCTTAGGTGCCTTGCTCACCTTCTTGCCTGCAATAGAAGTAACCGTTAGGTAACAAGCTATGTAGAAAATCCCAAAAACATTGTAGGTAAGAAGTATTCATTTCAACTAATTGTCAAGTGTATCATCATATATAGAAGTGGCTGCAAGATCAAAAAATGCAGTAGTTCAAGGATGCTGAATTAGACTAGAAAACATTTTTTCTGGATATACTAGTACGTGCCATGGCAAAAAATGCAATAACAGCCAGGTCCACATAAGAAAGGTAACAAAGCTGCTTTAGTGTAAAGCTCACCATTCTTGGTAGTGAATGACCTGCGGTATGTGTTCACATACTTGCGGACATCATCATCCTTAGCAAGGTTGAAGAGCTTCCTGATCTTGGAGGCCCTCTTGGGTCCCCTCATCCTGGGCTTCTCAGTGTCAGTGAGACCAGGCAGATCATTCTCACCCTTCTTGACAATCACCAGGTTGATAACAGATAGGTCATGGCTGACTATGCAACCACGGACTGACTTCCTCCTGCGCTCACCATCACGTCTGCCGTAACCACGGAAGCATGGGGTGCCTGCATAATAAAAACCAATAATTTAGGAAGGAACCTAAGGGCATGACAGAAGAAAATAGTGTGGTGGCATAGGACACATGGTAACAAAAATACTAGTCACTTACCCCTGTGGAGCAGAAGGCGGACACGTCCAGGAGTTAGCACTCCTTGCTTCATTGGGAAGCCTTGCTTGTCACATCCTCCCATGATCTTGAAGACATAACCCTTGAATTCCTGCAAAACAAATAGATATATAAGTCGTGTGCACATTAGAGCAGGGAAACAGCATTAGTAATCACTAGATTACCTCGCCCAGAGCATCACCACTGACTTCCTGGGAGATTCTTTTGTCATAAAAGGCACGCCTGTAATTTACAGGATTGCATTAGCTACCAAAATGGAAAGGCAGTATAAGAGAACATGAAACATTCGACATAATTAATCTAACAATAAGTCTGAATGTCCCATTTCTATGACATTTTTTCTGTAACACGCCACTTGGTCAGTCCAGTATACTCAGTGCTTTAAAACAGCGCCTGGAAACTAGGCACCTGCCAGTCACCTGAATGCTAGAGACCTGCCAGGCACCTGGCCATGGCTCCCAGCAGGTCAGCAAAGCAGGCCTGGCCTGTGAGAAAACAGGGGCAGGCACAGGACATGCAAGTCGACCAGTCATGGCATCCAGGCCTAGGTGACACTTATTAAACACTGAGTATAACAGTGAGTGAATCCAGAGTGCTAAGGGATGAATATAATTCCACATATGTTTGTCTTCCAATAAGAAAAATAACCAACTACAGCCTACAATAAACAATAAAACATCGTCTAAAATATTTAACAAATAGCTTCACCAAATAACTATATATGAGCCTCTAAGAATAGGTATAACAAGTGAAGTGAGACTCTAATCCCAATATTCTAACATTCAAATGTTAGATGCAGCAGGAGAATGGAAACAAAATAACGCTCTAGCTTCTCAGAATCTACGTAAAAATGCGCTTGAGTAAACAAACAAGGTAGATCTTCTCCAGAAGAAAAATCTATGTAAGATAACCAAGCGAAGGATAGTCTAGGTAAAGGCCCAAGGAAAACGCTACACCTAGGTCTAAGAACAGACTCGCCTATCTGAAACAGCTAAAGTTAGTGTCAACCCAGCTCCCACGGGTCTAAAGGAAACGAAGACGGCTACGCGAATGGAGGGCGCTGAGTACTCACAGCTTCTGCTCGTCATCGATCTCGAGCTTCTTCTGGCACCCGGTCGTCGGGTTCGCGATGTTGAACTGCAATGGAGGCAAAATAAAACACACGAGAATCAGACACCAGATAGCCGACGAACTCGATCCGAGAAACAACAAGAGCCTGCGCATTAGAGTGGGGAGAGGGCAGAGATGAGCCGCTTACCTTCATGGCTGCGTTGCGGCGCGAGCTCGCGGGCGGCGAGGAGCTCGAGCGCTGCGGTGGGCGGCGGCGGCGCGGGGACTAGGGTTCTGGGACGAGAGGGCAGCGACGAGAGACGGGTGCCTCTTTATGTAGCGTGAGCGAGGAGTGCCCGCGGCCGCAATGCTCGATCTGAGCCGTCCGTGAGTTCCTGCGTACGGCATTCATCAGCGGGCCGAAAGGGAAACGGGCTTCCATTTTGAGGAACCCACTAGTCAGGCCCAGTGACTTGCTGGGCTACGAAAAAATGCTCTTTCGAAAATTTTCGTCATTTCCCTTATTTGAGATGAGAGTTTTTCTATGGGACAACTAGAATGCAATCCATATTATGGGTGCAATCGTGCAAAAATTAAATCGAATCAAACGATCTAAACCCAATTGTTACTGCATTTTTAGACAATCTGAATCAAACGATCTAAATCCAATTGTTACTGCATTTTTACACTTATACCCATTCATCTAATAGTATTGTTTACACTGCATTTTTGTTATCATTTTAAAGTTTTTAAGTGTAAAAATAAAGTAGTTCAGATTTTATTTTTGACCACAATGTTGATTGCATTTTAATCGTTCCCTTTTTCCTTGTGAAAGCGAGGAGAGCTACAAATTCTTTGCAAAACTAAAAACGACAACAATGAAAATTCAGCAATTATGGAACATATATAAAGGTCTATTATTTATCCACAGCGTCACTACCTCGGTTACACAAGATATGTAATAGTACAGCAACAAAATGGGAGCTCTGAGAAACAAACGGTGTGGAGATCGACAGCAGAGACGCGAGAAACAGAATCCAAGAGTTTCACTTCACGGCAGCTTCGCGTGAGCCAAACAAGTCGCACGTCACAAGGGGCAAACGAAGTCGCCGCTGTCATCGACGTCGATGTCGTCGACATCAATGTCGTCGAGGTCCATGCTACCAAGGCCGGGGATCTGCCCCGCGTGCTTCAGCCCGTCGCCGGGCTTCCGGGCCTCCTGTATGACGGCCATGATCTCCTCCAGGCTCTGCGAGGGGACACTCATGTCGATCATCTGCAGGTTCGTCTGGTACTCGTCGGTCATCTCGATGGGCAGGTTCTTCAGGAACCACGGGTGGTTCTTGATCTCCGGGATGGTTATTCGCTGCATCGAAATGGCTGGTGAGAATGCAGCAGAAATTGTTTTTGCCGAGAATAAAGTTTGGAGAGAAGGATTACTTGCTCAGGGTTTGCCACGAAGATCCGGGACAGCAGGTGTCTGCACTCCATTGAAACTCGGACAAAATCAGGAACTGCATATTGTACGCTGAGAATACGCTGCAAAAAGTTAAAGAGGCATCAGCAGGGCTAGACAAGGTGAAATGTGTTATCTGCATCAGCATTAGCTGGGTGACACTTGGGTCAACTCACAGTAAGTGTCTTGCGAAAATTCCTCGGCTCATCAGGATCCTCAAAGGGATAAGCGCCGACAAGCATCACATAGAGAGTTACTCCACAGGACCAAACATCAGCGACCTAAATCCCGCATGATGAAGTTGAGTGTTCGTTTTTTAGAAGTCAGAACACACAATACCAATTAGTTTAGTGTCATTCCACGGAATCAAAACTAGAAAAGGCAAATGCCGGAAATCACCTTTCCATCATATTCCTTTCTAGCAAGAACCTCAGGAGCAATGTAAGCTGGTGTGCCAACAGTTGACTTGGGCTGAGAGTGCAACACAGAGGACTGCAAGAAGAAAATGATGATTGAGATACTGACTTCAGTCTTCCTTTAGCAACTGGGTAGTTATTAAAGTTCGCAACATGCAGTATTTTACCTTGGAGTAACCAAAATCACATATCTTTAGCCGTGGTGCTATACTTCCATCCAGGAGAGTATTTTCTAGTTTTAAATCTCTGTGACATATTTGCTGCAGCAAGAAAAAAAAAATAGTGTTATGACACAAATGCTCTCCTTAAGTTGTCCGTCCCTGGTTAGTTGAAGAGAGCCATATTACCATGGAATGACAATAACTAACTCCTGAAATCAGTTGCTGGAAGAAGAATCTTGCCTGCAGGAGCAGAAATATGTAAAACATTAGTTTATGCGCATGTCTTGAATACTATAGAGGTTTTAGCAAATAATCGCTACCTCATCCTCGCTAAATTTCCCAGCACTGCAGATCCTCTCGAATAACTCGCCTCCAGCAGCGTATTCCATAACTATGGCCAAATGTGTGGGAGTTAGCACAACCTGAAAAACTAAGCTTTCCCTTTAAGTTTGCAATCTGGATATGGTAATAGATTTAAATTTGAGACAATAAGATGCAGTAACATGTGATATTCTGTTTCATAAAAAAGTAACATGTCATATTATTCATAGAGTTTTTATAATAAATATTTGCGGGTCCCAATTAATTGATTAGTGTCAAATAGCTACTGAAGTGACATGCCAAGTATTGCCAAATGCAAACACCACAAACTGGTTGATCACAGGCGCCACTAAAATGACTATTGTCAAATACAAGCTTGCAGAAAAGTTCGCCCAAAAAGCATAATCATAAGAAGACAACTCCGAAAACACCATCCATTTGTAGTTGTGAGCAAGAGGTATAAAGCACACTGCTAGGTCGTTGTCACTTGTAGTAGTCATTCAACTAATCATTGCACCACAGCCCATCAACAATCATGAGATATTGACCAAGAAAGAAAAGAAAATCTCAAGCCTGAGGGGCATGCATTGGCTTAGAGGGCATGGCAGTAGTGCATATTATACATAATTGCTGAATGCTGAAAAGCATCCAACAACTTTCAAGTGCAGCTAAAAAATAAGTTGCCCATAACAAGGAAAAAAATCTACACAGCGGAAGAAAAAAATGGAAGGATTCTAGGTGTGCTCAGAGTGATGACTTTGAAGAATTATTCTACCAAACAAGGCAATATGAAATGTAGCATATACCCACAGTTACTCCAAACAATAAAACTGCCAATGACTATCACCGATTACAATAGAACATAAAACACTGGATTGTACCATTACTAATATTTTAGCCTAAAAGGTCTTAATGACAATATTTAGAATGAAACATGATGATTTTTAAACTATTAAAGTATTAAAAGTAATTTACATGATGGAGCTCGGTAAGTTATGAATTTGTATGGTAAACGGGACTTACCTCCTTGAATTTAACTATGTTCGGATGTCTCAGCGACCTGTGGTTCATGATCTCCCTTTGGACATTCTCGTCAATCTATGAAAGCAGTATAGAAAGTTAAAAATTATAGATATTAAGAAACTAACAAAGGATACTCAGGCAACAAGTGGAAAATGGATTTTTTATGGAACCCAGCTATGCAAGAGTACACATAATGAACTCTAAGCTAACACACACAACTGGTTGCAGATCAAGAGTCTACACATGTTGCTTTTTTTGTTCCCGTTATTCATGTCATTTGGACCATCATTTTTACACAAAGGCATGCAGTTCTCCAGCTTGTTGGAAAAAACAAAAGCAACTGGTAAACTGTAAACCATTCCTACAAAGATAGTAGTATAGTACCATTTTCAGCAGAATGAATATACCAAAAAACATAATAGTGTAGCATCATTTCAGCAGCGAACAGACCCCACGATAGTATAGCATGCTACAGTAGTAGAATGAATTTACCAAAAAAAAAAACAACCAAGGAGCAAAGATGATATGATAGTTCAAACATATGCAGGAAAGGCCCATGAAACCTAGAGTTAACTTGGCAAACGTTAGAAGAAACATTGTGCAGAAAATAATAGGATGAAGCAGAGCTAACGTCTGTATTGTCGCCTTTTTTACGTGAGTATAATATTACAAATTTGCAGTGATAGCACTTATTTAACTAATATACTATTGATGTCCACTGATGTGATCATAGGAACTATTTATACTCGCGCGTTTACTAACCATGACACATTTTTGCTACTTCTGACGATTCAACTCTACCAGCTACACAGGAACTACTTGCATAATATTCAATCAATCGAACCAACAAAAACCTGAGGTTTGCATTATTCTCCTTTATCCGCAAGTGGAATACTATCTAATGAAATGTGGCACAAAGAATAATCTAGACAACGGTCAGTCAGGTTGTAGTTCAGAATAATCTAGACAGAACGGTCAGTCAGGCTGTAGTTTAGCTGCACGAGGAGCGCAGATTTCGGAATTGATCTCTGACTTGACATCAGCACCCATGCAGCATACTTTTATTTGCAGATATTGATAAGCTTAGTATTATGTGGCGATTTCGGCATTCAAAAATAAAAAGAACCGCAGGATTAGGCAAGTGCGACTCTAGGCCAAGCAAAGAAATCCCCTTTAAAGAGATTCGATTATTCAATGGAACTTCGAGACATAAAAACAGAGCAGATCGGTGGGCAAATTGCGCGGTGGATCCTGCCTTCTAGATAGCTGGTAGACAGAATAAACTAACCAAATCAGCAAACTACCAAGTAAAGAGTGCCGACCAGTACCAACCACAAATAAAGGAGTCCTTTTTGTGCACCAAGAACCCAAACAGAACCTGTGAGGTGTACAAATTGTGAAGGAATCCGGTCGAAACCTACCTGCCAGAATTCGCACTAACCGATCGAGCGCGATCCAATATCGAACCCTTTTTTCACACTAGAGAAGAAACCAATCTAGGGAGGGAAGAGGGTAAGAAGTCAAGGTCACACCTTCATCCCCCTCTCGATGAACTTGACGGCGAAGAACTCCTTGGTCCTCACGTCCCGGACCAGCTTCGCCACTCCGAAGTTGCCCGATCCTATGTCCTTGATCACCTCGTACCTCTCCATATCCACCCTGCCTCGGGGAGCACTACTTCTTGTCCTCTCAGGTCAGGCTCTCAGCTCCGAATTCGCCCTGGCCTGAACGCGAGCTCAGCAGCAAGAAGCAGCAGGCTACCAGCTCCTCCACCAATCCCAGCTGCAGGACCGAAGGGTGGAGTGACTGTAGAGAGGGCAGCGGGGGGACGGAACCGACGCAGCCGAGCAGAGAAAGGGAGCGGGAGGAAGGTGAAGGTGAGGTGCGGTGTGGTGGAACCGTGGAAGGGGCTGGCCTTTTTGGTAAGTGGGAGGAGAGCGAGAGGGAGAGAGAAACAACCATGCATCATCGGCCTTGTTGGGCGTGTCGTGTGTGTTTTGTTTTTTACTGGTTGGAGTGACGAGAACTATTACTTAATTATACATCTTAGAAAATATTACTAACAATTCACTGATTAATATTTTCTCTGTTTTAAAATATTTGTCGTCTTCTTATTCATTTTTGTACTAGAAGACTACAAGTATTTAAGGGCGGATCAAAAAAAAGTTTGTTGCTTTGCAGTTTTAAAAATAAAATACAAAGCGATGTATAGAGTATGAACCAACACATAGTGATACTCCCTCCGCTTCAAAATAATTGTCACCGGTTAGTTCAAAAATGAACTAATCAGTGATAATTATTTTGAAACGGGAGGAGTACAATTTTGTCATAGTCGTCACTAAACGATTAAAAACCATGAAATGGCAGTCATTGTACACAGATTAGCTCAAAAATTGTTCACTAATTAGCAAGTTAAAAAATTTATATACTAAATACTCCTTCCAGTCCCATTTATTTGTCGTCCAGTAGGATCACAGTTCAGTAGCAAGTTACTTCTCTTGTCGGAAACGACAATTAATCTGGACTGGAGGGAGTATTTATTTGTAATTAATTATTAGTATAACAAATGAAACATTGTTAATCTCTTAGTAATAAGCACGATTAGCAAAGGTAGATATGCATATCAATTCTGAGGGTTCATCCAGCATATTAAAGAAATATTCATATGAAAGATACATATGTCCCTATTTGATGTTGAAATAAGCAACTATAAAAAAAAGATATATCCTTGAATGACCCATCTCATGCCTCTTCATCTCTCCAACCAACCACAACCTGCAGATGCAGTCGTGGGCTGTCTCTGAAGTGGTCGCCGCGCTGGTAATCGGCACGAATCACATTAAAAAAAAACTGCACGCCACACGTCGCTGAACCTGAGCTCCAGGTTGTACTGTCAACGTGACATTCGGATTAGCCGCATCACGAGAACCAATTCGACAGAGACTCAGGGAACAATCCCCTCCTGATTCATTCGATTATCCTAGTCATCTTTCAGCAGAACTGAACGGCATCTTGTAACGGTTTGGAATCTCCCCTTTTTTTCAACTGTTAACGATTCGTCAAAGATCGATTCAACGCGTCAGGACTCCGGCCTCTCAGAAAAAAGATGTTTGCTAAATGCCTGCAATTGCCGTGTGCGCAGGGGAGGGAACACGTAAAACGGGCGAATAAAAGGTGGTGTTAGCATAGCATCTGAAAAAATTCATGGCCTTGACGCGATTCTAACGTGCTCGCCTGCGCCCTGATTGCCTCGAGCTATCTAACTAACCTCCAGGTAAGTTTTCACTTAACTCTCCTAGTCTCCTGCCTGCTCAAGAAACATGCGTTTTCTTCTCTAGATAATGAAGTAATAGATCCAGTGGATCCAAATAAGTCAGAGATGGTGGCACAATAAAGAAGTTGGAATGTCGATGCGGCACCACCAGAGCCGTAAAGGGAAGGGTGGTGCCAACCACACTCTCACGCACGAGCAGGAAAAAGATTCGCTCTGTTGATGTGGTATGGTGCTAACTGAGCAATACTGCTATTTTAAGTTGTGTGGCTAGGGTTCTACATCTACTTCAGAGAAAACAATGCTCTAAATTGTAGAACTGAACAACTTAAAAATACATGTATTATTGAACTTTTTTATTTTTAGATAATGGAAGCAAGGTTCTGATCGCTACAGTACAAAACCCCTATTATACAACTACAATAGTGTTCTCTCATATAGACAGTCTCAAGCATGACACGTAATCTTGAAACAAATTACATTTTTTCCTCACCTCCCCTCTCTCTCTTCCACAACATCATCAAAAATCTTATTTTACTCTTTCCGTCTCTAAAAAGTTGTCGTTTTATAGTTCAAAAATAAACTATAAAATAACAAACTTTTTAAGACGGAAGGAGTACTTTATATAAAATGCCTATAAGTATATAGCGTTGATTGTATGGTTCAATTCAGACCATTCGAACATGGAAGAAGAAAAGATATCGACTTAATATCTTCAGTTTCCTAATCCGTCACTTCTGCTACCTAACAAGGCTAAAGCAGCATTAATCTGGACCCGATGCGATCACTACGGGAACCGACCATAATTCTCTTTTCGGTTATCACACTACTAATAACAAACAAACCAGCACTTATGTTGAGCGGCGGGCGGCCCTCCACTTTCCCCCAAACCCATGTGACGCTCCGCGCCGCTCGCTCTGGTCCGGCTCTGCATTTGGGAATCCGGTAGGTGCTCGCCAGCACGGGGTGAACTCCTCGCGCTGCTTGCATAGGTGCAATAACGAACGCCGTCGTGTGTCCGTTTTGCCGACAGGCCGTTTTCACTGACTACTGCTGCTCGCTTGCGAGGCCTTGTTGCTTTGTGTGCCTTCGCTGCGTATGCGTAACCATCGACCATTGTTTATGTCTAGCGGCGGCGCAGCAGCGACGGCAGACGCCACACCGCACAGCCGCACGGGCAACACCGTCAAACAAAGCGGGGGGCTGTCTTCTGCCCGTGACAGGTGGACCCTCGTTTGCCGACTCTGCTCCCGTTACGTGCCGCGGTCGCGAGTGCGGCCCGGCCAAACAGGAACAGCGTGTCACGGCCTCGATCCGGTTCGTGCGCCCAAGAGAAGAGAATCACAGAAAGCAGGCGAGACACATTGTCGTGTTGCTCCCGCCTCCGCTCGCGCGTGCCGTCGGGCGTGAATGCGTGATGGGCGCCTTCCGAAAGCGAAGCGTGAGCCACCCACCACGATCTCTTGCCCCATCGCGTTGAACCGGTCGCCGATCGTGCCGTGTGCGCGGACCCCTCATCACTTCGCGGAGCACAGAGAGGTCGATTTCACGGACGAGCGCGCGGAACGCTCGACGCAGTGGCCGTGTGTTTCCATCCGTCGACCGACGACCGTTCCAAGTAAAAGTAAAACCCGCGGAGGCGCGGAAGCAACCCACAGCGACGACGCACTGCATTATTTTTCCATTACTGCGCGGTGACCGCGAAGAGCTGTCTGCCTGTGCGTCAACGCGGCTGTTACGTGAGCGGGACGACCGAAAGGGGCGGCGGGATTTATAACTTTGTCTTATTATTAGTATTATCCGGTTGTTCGTTCCAGTGCACACTGACGCTGCGCGGTGGTGGCCCGTCTGATGAGGTGAGCCGGATCCAGGCAACTAACACACACCGGCGCGCGCCAGCACCGGTGGAACACAAAGGCGGCGATAGCAGTACACCACCGCCCAGCCCAGCCCAGCGCGGAAATATCCTTCCACGTTCTTAGCGGATCGAGCCAACCACCACCACCACCTTACCGGCCACGCCAGAACACGGTTTCCCGCTGCCGTGCCGACGCCGCCCGCCGCGCGCGCCACAGGTCAGGTGAAGGATGACGTCCTTGTCTTGTCTGCTGTCTCGTCGTTCGTTCGTTCGTTCTCTCGTCGGATAAAGAAAAAAGAGCCCGGCCCGGCGACGGCGACCTTCCATTCTTCAATGGACGGCTGCTCGGCCCCTGGACTGGAGACCCGAGTCCAGATGTTAAAAAGGTTTCTTAAAAATGACCAAATTACAACACTTCCACCGCAAAATTGAGCCCGAGTAGAGATGAACGTAACGGGCCTCCATTTATTTACAGCCCGGCCCAACAACTCTTCGTGTGGCACCCCACCCACCAGCTCCTCCTCTTTTTACTACTACTACTAATGACACGGTCGTCGGGAATGTACATTGCGCTCGGGGAAGCGTAATAGAGCCGTGCCGTCATCCAGGCAGGGGACACGGAACGGCCGGCCGGCGGCGCGTCCTGTTTCTTGCCGTCGTGGGGCCTGGCAGCCTGGGGAGTGAAAGTGCGCCGTTGCCATAACTCATCAAAGTGAAAGTCTGCGTGATGCCATTTCGTCTTGGAGCGGCCGGAACAAGGGTACCGTACGCGTCAGGCTGCATTGGTTGCCGGGCTTTACCAGAACGAGGAAGGCAACACACGCTGCCTGCTAGTAGGCTTGAGGAAAGCAGGACTGTCTGTGCTAGTCATATTTAAAAATATTTCTAACTATTTAGTTCTCCGGTTTCGAAATGGAAATTGTTTTTAAGCTTCAAGCAGAAGCAGTGGAAAACGAAGTCGTTTTACAACTTTTTATAATAGTTGGACCGAAATACATGCATCCAGCAGCTGGCACGATAATTTCTCGTCACGCACATACACACCGTGTCTCCACGCATGCACCTAGCGCACTTTGATCTCTTCATTATCTCTTCATTAATATTCGTATTAACTTAGTATATTTTCACCACGAATAAGATCATAATACATCAGCATGTGGGCACAAATGAAAGTACAAAAGCTGTATCCGTATGCAACAGCTGGCACAATAATTTCTCGACACGCATATACACCTTGTCTGTCTCGATGCATGCACCTAGAGCACCTGGCTCTTTCCCTCGCAGCCACTCAGTCCGAGCAGCAGCAGCCACGCAATAAAAAGGAACAACGCATCTGCGCATGCAGCCATGCACGGAGGCAGCAAAAAAAAAATGTGACACGGTCTTCGAGAATGTGCATTCATTGTGCTCGGGGGAGGGGAATGGAGCCGCGCCGTCATCTGGGAGCAACGGAACGGCCGCCCCCCGGCGACGCATCATGTTTCTTGCCGCCCACTCTTCCCGTCGAGTCTTCATTGGAGAAGAGTCTACTGTGCTGCTGCCATCCACCGCCAGGGCGCCAGGAACTCATCAAAGCTAGCCTAACGCCGTTTGCATGCATTCGAAACAAGCAAGGGTTGAGTTATCTACGCAACTGTTCGAGTGATAAAAGTTTTTAAAAATCATTTGTTAAACAAATAGATATTACCTTGTACACTACCATTTAAATTGTTTTTATTAAATTTGATAATATCATCACTCATATGAATGGCTACGAATATGTCAGGTAGTAATTTATTGATTGCTATACTTTCATTCTAACTGAAATATTGTTTCGTAACTATTGAAGGGTGTGAGCATATTTAGGAGTGGAAATTGATCGGATATTTTCGGGCTCATCTCGTACCGTTTTTGAACTATCTAATACATATCCATTTTTATCGTATTTTATTCGGGTACGGATCAGATATCAGATATTCACTTTCGTATATCGGATCGGGAACGGTTTAAACAAATATTTGTTCGAATAGTCGGGTATATTCTAATGCAAATATGACCCAAATTAACATTTGAGTCTTACCCGACCTGAGCAACAAAACCTAGGGCAGGCTGTTGCCAACCCCGGTTCCAACGGACACAAATCAAAACTCGACCCCCCACCCCCACTCCGAGCACGCAACTCCTGAGTACCACCTCCTAAAGACCACGCAACTCCCGAGTGTCACCCACCATGCACGTAACCCCTGAGTGTCACCCTCCCTCCACGCAACTCTCGAGCGCCAGTCCTTCTGCTTCACGCAACTCCAAAGTTCCACCCCTGTCCGTATGCAACTCTCGAGTGCAAGTCCCCCGCTACATGCCAACTCCCAATTGCCACCCCCTCCACGCGCAACTCACGAGTGTCACCCCCCTAACTCTCGAGCGTCACTCCTTCTGCTTCACACAACTCCAAAGTGCCACCTCCTACGGACGTAGCTCTCAAGTGCAAGTCCCCCGCTGCACGCCAACTCCGAGTTGCCACCCCTCCACGCGCAACTCAAGAGTGTCACCCTCCCCCCCTCCCCCCCCCCAAACTCTCAAGCGCCAGTCCTTTTGCTTCATGCAACTCCAAACTGCCACCCCATCCGCACGCATCTCTTGAGTGCTAGTACCCAGCTGCATGCCAATTGCCAACTCCCAATTGCCATCTCCTCCACGCGCAACTCTTGAGTGCCACCCCCACCTATGCACGCAACTCCCAAGTGTCACCCCACGTAACCCTCGAGTCCCAACACTCCCTCCCCCTTCCCGTTGTTGTGCTCATCCTAATCTGCACCATCGTCTCTGCTCCCGTCACGCGTCCACCCCACTTGCCCATTTGTGACGTTGCTATCGTTGTCGACCACCACCCGTCCCTGCTCGACTACTCCCTCCTGGTTCATCTCTAATCGGATGCATCCCTCCGCCCATCCATGCCCGACTACAGGTAAAAATACTTGATTTATTCATGTTTGATTACTTGATTTGTGTGTCACAAGTTGATTACTTGATTTGCTAATATTTGAGTAAGTTTACCGCGATGCTAGATTTGGTAAAAAGATATTTGCTCAATAATAACGTTGATGATCAAGATAAATAGTGTTTTATGGTTTACCTTTGTGATACATTCCATCGGTAGTCATATCCTGATCAATGAAAGTAAATTGCTAGTTGTAATTTTATTATAATCGATTTTGAGTTGTGTTATAAAATGTAATACTCGACTCGTCCACTTGACACTCACTTATTATTAAAGACTGATTTAGCAAAAATTTACAGATAAGAAGGGATGACATCGAGTCCGCCGATAGGAGAGATGACCACCAACACTTCGACTCCGAAATCAGCCCTCATACGTCATCTTTTTTTGATATCCCTCCGCTTTCACCAACAGGTACAAATATCACTAGCAAATTATTATAACCATCATCTTTTTCATTACTCATTAGAGTGGAAAATGTAACATATATGACAATTGTCACCTCAACCTAAAGATAAATCTGGACGCAAACTAAACATCAGGAACTAAACGTACCTTTTTAAGGATAAATTTGAGCTTTTATCTAATAATAAGGATAAATGTAACTATTTTGCTTACTATAGGTAAGCACATAAATCATTACAACACACTGTTCTTAATGTTCGGTAACGACAACCAAACACCGCAGCTTGATTTTTTGAGAAAATCCTCTACTTTTCATCCATTCTAAAACAGGACACAACCGTGTAGTCTTTTTTTTTTAATGCACATTCCACCACTATAGCAGGAGGAAAAAGGCTGTCTTTGTATCATGTACTCCCTCCGTTCCCATGAACTTGTCGTTTTGTAGTTCATTTTTGAACTACAAAGCAACAAATTTATGGAGATGGAAGGAGTATTTGTCAAAAATGTTCATCTCAAGATTATGATCATGTAAACTAGTAAAATTCTTGGATGACGTTGACTAAAACAGTGGTTACGTGTCCATGCAGGATCAGACGTCGTCAACGCCAGAGCAATAGAACGCACCCCGGGATTTAAGAAGTAAAACAAGAACGGCAGAACAGCCAAAATAAAAAAACCTGCCCGCAAAACTTGCTTCGTCTCCCTCCGACCCTCTGAGAGCTCCCCGCCGTCACCGTTCCCATCGCCAAAAACCTCTTCAAACCCTGGGAATCCACGCCATCGCCGGCGTAGCTGCCACCGCCACCCGCCATGCGCCGATTCCAAGATCGCCACCCCTTCCGCCCGCCGGACTGGGTCCCGCCGCCGCCTTCCCACCACTACCGCGACCACCACCACCACAATGAACACCACTACCTGCACCCAACCCAACGCTACATCCCTTCGCTGTCGCCTTCACCGCAGTTCGAGGTGTTCCTCCTTCGCCGGGGTCCCGACTTCGCCGCGCCGACCGCCACTGAGGTGGAGGCCCTCGTGGCTAGCCTTCCGTCCCCGGCCCCGGCCGGCCTCTCCGTCCGCTCCTCCGGGCGCTGCGCTGCGCGCCTCGTCTTCCGCTCCCTCCGTGCCGCCGCGGACGCGGCTTGGGAGCTCTGGGCGCTCCGCCTCGAGGGTCTGCACTTCCTCACCATACACCTACCCGCGCCCGCCCTCGCCTCCCACGCCTCCCCACTAATCGCCTCCCTCTTCGCGGACCACGCCTCCCGCCTCCTCGATTCTCGCCTCGTGGAACATTCGGCCGCGCGCTCCGCTGAACTCACCGCGTCGATCCAGGACGTGAAGAAGCGCCTGGGCATGCGGAATAGCATCCGCGACTTCGACCGGCTCCGCCTCCAGAAGGGGACACTCGAGGATGAGCAGGCACTGGTAGATGCCAAAATTGCCGAGTACAAAACTGCATTGATGTCCATAAGGCGCGCCATGTTGTGTGTGACGGAGGAGGAGGGGGAGGAGGAAGGGGTGGACGTGTTCGGCATTGTGAAAGAGGGTGAGTTGGACTTTGCAAGGGTGCACATGATGATGATGCGTGAGTGCAGGAGGCTTAAGGAGGGGATGCCTATATATTCGTACCGCCAGCAGATTCTGAATCACATTCTTTCTAACCAGGTAAGGATGGATTACTGTAACTCACCATGCACTTTCAATTTCCAAAAGGATTGCAATGCCGTCAAGCTGTATGATTGATTATGCTTGTTTTTTTTTCATGGAACATATTTGATGCTTTAATGTGCTTAGAACTGAAGAACGGTTGTATCTGGACTTTGGTTGTGGGTACCTTCTCAGATCGTACTATCTGCTCGACTTTGTTTGAAAATAAACAGAGTTTGTTTTGTATTTTGATGCTCATCATCCAATGTCTCAAAACACATGAGGTGCTTGGCGTTTGGCGGGAGCAGGCTCCGCCTAACGGCTAGGCGAGCCTAGATATTTGTACTTTTGCAAATAAACACAGAAAAATTGGAAAATTAGAAATATATTCAACTGGATAAATCTACATAACCCCCCTCAACTATCGTAGACATATTACTTCACCCGCTAACCTTTTAAACCGGGTATTTAACCCCTTATCACCCCCTGGGGTGGTTTTGAATGTTGTTTTGCTGTTGTCACATTATACTGATGTTGCCACATGTCAGTTCTATCTTTTCTCTCATACTCTAGAACCCATTGAAAAGCTCTCGAAACAAACATTCGTGTTGCGGAGACTCGGGTGGAGCATCCTGTCGGCTGTTCTCACCCCTCTTTCCTCCCTTCTCTCATCTTCCTCGCCGTCGCCCGAGTTCCATGCAACCTACAATGTTATTAGGCTAGCAGCTTGGAGCCTCCTTTGCACTTCAGGATCTTGTTCTGAGCAAGAAGAAGACTTAGTTTTCATCCCTTTCTATAACACCCATGACCCACACATTAACATTGAGTCAGAACCACACAACTTCCATGTAAAATGCAACGTCAGCAAAACAGCATGCAAAACCACCTTGGGGGTTATTTAGACGGTTTTCAGTACTTCAGAGGTTTAAATACCTGGTTTCGAAGATTGGGGTGAAATAATTCAATGCAATAAGTTGGGGGAGAAGTAGACTTATTTCTATTGAACTTAGGATAGATAAATAGTGGAAATATAGAAAGATGCTTGGCGAAAGCAGAAGGCAGTACTGCTCTGCGTAATGCCTAGGTGAGCATAGACATTTCTACTTTTGGTAAGTAAACACAGAAAAATGGCATAAATAGAAGAACAATTTATATTAGGATAGATAATTAGGTGAGATATAGAAAAATGCTTAGGGAAAAGGGAAACAGTGGTGCTCTTCCTAGCGCCTATGCGGGGATCAGGTGATGATTCTCTGGAACAGTGTTGACAAAACATACTTGCTTGTGTATTTCTGTGATTATCAAAAGAAGCTTTAATAATTGCACTTTCAACTTATAAAGCATTAAAGTTTCTATGTGTAGTCCTCTCTTCAGTGCCCGTTTGTCACATCATAAGCAATTATTTTACCTACGATGAGTAGTTTTCATTTACTTCATGAATTTATTGGAAGTAATAATCATGACATGACGGTGAGAAGTTAAAAAATATCTTGCTCTAGCTTATCTATGCCTTTTTTTCTATAGGTCATGATCTTAATAGGTGAAACTGGTTCCGGGAAAAGCACACAGCTGGTTCAGTTTCTTGCTGACTCAGGTCTTGCTGCTGATGGTTCAATTGTCTGCACTCAACCACGGAAAATTGCTGCTATATCCTTAGCGCATAGAGTAGATGAAGAAACTAATGGCTGTTATGAGGACAATTCTGTGCTGTTCTATTCAACCTTAAATTCTCAAGATCTCGGTTCTAAGATTATATTCACCACAGACAGTTGTCTTTTGCATCGCTGCATGAGTGATACAGGCCTGGATGGCATTTCGTATATCATTGTAGATGAAGCTCATGAAAGAAGCTTGAACACAGATCTTCTCTTAGCTTTGTTAAGGAAAAAGCTACTTGATAGGTTGGATCTACGACTTATTATAATGTCTGCCACTGCTGATGCTGACAGGCTTGCTGAATACTTTTATGGCTGTCAAGCATTTCATGTTAAAGGGCGAGCTTTTCCTGTTGAAATTAAATATGTTCCAGATATATCAGCAGATTCTTCTTTGAATACTGTGCCAACTACATCCCGTGTTGCTTGTGCTACTGCTTCCTATGTTTCTGATGTTGTAAGAATGGTAAGTGTCATTCACAAGAGTGAAGAAGAGGGTGCTATCCTTGCTTTTTTGACGTCTCAGCTGGAAGTAGAATGGGCTTGTGAAACTTTCAGCGACCCAAAAGCCGTTGTACTTCCGATGCATGGAAAACTTTCCCATGTGGAACAGAGTCTAGTCTTCAAAAACTACCCTGGAAAGAGAAAGATTATCTTCTGCACAAATATAGCTGAAACATCTTTGACCATAAAAGAAGTGAAATATGTTGTTGATTCTGGCCTGGCCAAGGAATGTAGATTCGTGCCTAGTAGAGGTCTAAATGTACTGAAAGTCAATTGGATTTCCCAAAGTTCTGCTAATCAACGTGCTGGCCGGGCTGGGCGAACAGGAGTGGGGAAGTGTTACAGGCTTTACTCTGAATCTGACTTTGGTATGATGCAAGTACATCAAGAACCTGAAATTCGGAAAGTACATCTTGGTACTGCTGTTCTGAGAATACTTGCTTTGGGTGTCAGGGATGTACAAAATTTTGAGTTTGTTGATGCTCCAGACCCAGAAGCCATCAATATGGCTGTGAACAATCTGGAACAAATTGGTGCAATAAAATATAATTGTAATGGATTTGAGCTCACTGATACTGGACGACACCTTGTCAAATTGGGAATTGAGCCAAGGCTTGGGAAAATCATGTTTGATTGCTTCAGTTTTGGTTTGAATAAAGAAGGTGTTGTCCTAGCCGCTGTTATGGCAAATTCTGGTAGTATATTTTGTAGAGTGGGCACTGATGAGAAGAAATATAAAGCTGACCGTCTGAAAGTCCCATTCTGTCACCCTAATGGAGACCTTTTCACTTTGCTTGCTGTTTATAAGAAGTGGGAGGATGAGCATGAGAACAAGAATGCGTGGTGCTGGCAAAATAGTTTCAATGCTAAGACGCTGAGGAGGTGCCAGGAAACTATAGCTGAACTTGAAAATTGTCTTAAGGATGAGCTAAACATTATTGTTCCAAGTTATTGGCATTGGAACCCTGATATTTCTACTGAGTATGATACTCTGCTAAAGAGGATTCTTCTATCCTCTCTTAGAGGTAATCTTGCTATGTTTTCTGGGCATGAAAGATTTGGGTATCAGGTGATTTCATCAGACCAGCCTGTGCAACTTCACCCTTCATGCTCATTGCTCATTTATGACAGCAAGCCTGAATGGGTAGTATTTTCAGAAATTCTGTCAGTCCCTAATCAATATTTAGTATGTGTAACTGCTGTTGATCATGATGCCTTGTGTACGGTTCATCCCATGCCTTTTATTAAGCAACTGGAGAAGAGTAAATTACAAATGAAAGTGATTTCTGGGATTGGAAATATCTTGCTAAAAAGATTCTGCGGAAAATTTGACCAAAATATTCAGAAAATTATATCACTTCTAAAGGAAGGCTGCAGAGATGACTGCATAGCTGTTGAAAGAGACTTTAGAAACAATGAGGTTTTGTTATTTGCAAAAGAACATGCTATGGAAAAGGTCTTTCGTGTTGTTAGCGATGCTTTAGAACTTGAAGCTAAGATGTTGCAGAATGAGTGCCTCGAGAGAAGTGTATTTCCTGGAAGACTCGGCAGCTCTCCTATTGCACTATTTGGCTCAGGTGCTGAAATTAAGCATTTGGAACTCGAGAAGAGAGGTCTAACGGTGGAGGTTATGCATCAAAATGCCCGTGATATAGATGACAAGGAGCTTATTTGTTTGGTGGAAACTCTTGTCCCTGGTATAGTTAATTTTCACAAGATTGGGAATGAAACGAAGTGGGGCAAACTTACATTCCTTAAACCAGAAACTACCAAGGATGCTGTTTCTAAATTGGACGGCATGGAGTTTCATGGTTCCTTGCTAAAAGTGGTTCCTGTACGCTCTTACGACAGTCGAGGCTTTCCATTTCCTGCTGTAAGAGCTAAATTATGTTGGCCACGCAAGCCTAGCAGGGGACTTGCACTTGTGACATGTGCTAGTGGGGAAGCTGAATTTGTGGTAGAGGACTGTTTTTCCCTAGAAGTTGGTGGAAGGTACGTAAACTGTGAAGTTAGTAAGAAGTATGAGAACTGTGTTTTTGTCACAGGGGTTCCATTCCATGTAACAGAGCCAGAGTTGTATGATGCTTTTCGTAGTACAACAACTAGGAGAATCCTTGACATCCGCTTGCTTAGAGGTCCACCGACAGCTAGCCCCTCTACTTCTAAATGTGAAGAAGCACTTAGGAGAGAGATATCTCAGTTCATGCCAAACCGGGACTTTCCTGGTCAAAAATTTTGTGTGGAAGTTTTCCCACCAGAAGATAAAGATTCAGTGATGAGAGCAGCAATAACTTTTGATGGAGGTCTTCACCTATCGGCTGCAAGAGCACTGGACCATCTTCAGGGAAGAACACTTTCTTGTTGTCATCCTTGGCAGATAATACAGTGCCAGAATGTATTTACTAGTACTGTTTCATGTCCAGTGCGCATTTACAATGCTATTAGTCAGGCAGTTGCTTCTCTGCTCGAGAGCTTCCGAAGCCAAAAAGGTATGCTATATTCTTTATAAAGGGTGTACCCAGTGTTTAAGCCTCCTACACATTTTGGGGTCTGGGGAAATATTATATTAAGAAATTTATTGGCTTATATTTTGTTATTTTTCATAATGTTTTGGTGTGGTGTCATCATAACATGCTTTCCTCTAATTGCAGCCCTGTTCTTGTTTATTTACTGTTCTTGGCTGCTTCTAATTCTTCCTGTTGTTCTGTTGGTTAAATCATATTCTGCTGTTCTGTTCCCTCATAGGTTTTCTGTTCATGTTTGTCTGCCTTCATGTTTTCAGTTTATATGAGATAGTTACGAACTACTCTGTTTCTGCATTTCTTCTAACTCATCCGTTCCTGCATTTCTTCTAATAGTTTATTTTTCTGTTCCATAATCCTGTCTCCCTCGCAATTGCCTATAGGGAGCATGTTATCGTTAACTCTGCTTCCTTTTTGTTTTTTGGAAGAATTTAAAATCTATCTTCAAAGTAATCTAAGAGCTGATTATATTAGTTTGTTTTCCAATTACTTTGTTTCTCATGTTTTTACCTGCTCTGGGAAGAAATATATCGCAGATCCTTGCTTGATTGTGAATAAAATGCCGCAGAACATGAGTATAGATAGCTATTTGTATTTGGAATATTTATTTTTGATGCAGTTAAAAAAATTAGTATGATTTGTTTCAGAAGTTCAATGTAAATGAGATTTTTGAATGCATTTTGTTGAAATGTTATTTGATAGCCGGCAGGCACGGTCCAATTCATTTGTCAGAAGATTGTGAGTTTAATAAATGTTGTTAGGATTTTTTTTTAATCGATCTGCTCTGCTGACCTTCGTATGGGTAGTATTGCACTAGCAAGTCCCATGAAAATAAGTAACTACAGGTGCTGTGAACTTAACAAATATTCAAAGACCTCTTTACTTTGAAAAGGGAAGTGTTGAACATTGCATAAACAGTAACCCTCTAATGATCTAAATGTGATTGTTGATTTGTGTCAACCATTTTATGGTTTAGAATATATGGTAATATTTTTGCTTGATCTGCAAAGATGTGAACAACCTACTTACAGTAAATTATGTTTCTGTCCAGGATCTAACCAAGTCTTTTTAGTTGTATTCCTACGTTTAATCAATTGCTACTGCATGTAGGTGTGTCGTACAGTTTAGAAAAGAATGAGAATGGCAATTTTCGAGTTAAGCTCACTGCAAATGCCACAAAAACAATAGCAGATTTGAGAAGGCCTCTTGAGCTTTTGATGAAAGGCAAAACAATAAACCATCCTGATCTGACATTGAGTGTTGTTCAGCTTCTCATCTCCTGTGATGGTATGGCACTTTTGAAATCAGTTGAAAAGGATACTGGTACCTACATTTGGTATGACAAGCAAAGTCTGAATATTAAAGCCTTTGGACACCCAGATCAGGTGGCTGCTGCAGAGGAAAAATTGGTCCATGCACTTCTACAGCTTCATGAGAAGAAGCCTCTTGAAGTTCGTCTTCGAGGTCGGAACCTCCCACCTGACTTGATGAAGGAAGTGATAAAAAAATTTGGAGCTGATTTAGAAGGTTTTAAGAAAGAGGTCCCTGCTATAGAGCTTCAGTTAAATACACGGCGCCATATGCTTTATGTTCGAGGCAGCAAGGAAGACAGGCAAAGGGTGGAAGGGATGATTTCTGAACTGGTAATCTCTATGGACCACCATGGTCTTGTTCATCTGTCATCAGAAAATTCATGCCCTATTTGCTTTTGCGAGCTGGAAGATCCTTTTAAGCTTGAATCCTGTGGACACATGTTTTGTAAGGCTTGCTTGGTGGATCAGTGTGAATTTGCCATGAAATCACAAGACGGTTTCCCTCTTTGTTGCCTCAAAGACGGGTGCAAGAAGCTCTTTCTTCTTGTTGATCTGAAATGTCTCTTGTCAAGTGAGCAATTGGAAGAGCTGATAAGAGCTTCATTGAATGCTTTTGTTGCGTCTAGCGCAGGTTTATACCGTTTCTGCCCCACACCTGATTGCACATCCATTTACCAAGTGTCTGCTGCAGATGCAGAAGACAAGCCGTTTGTCTGTGGGGCTTGCTCAGTGGAGATCTGCACTAAGTGCCATCTCGAGTACCATCCTTTCATATCTTGTGAGGTATACAAAGAATACAAAGAAGACCCTGACGCAACTCTGCTTGAATGGCGCAAAGGGAGGGAGAATGTGAAGAACTGCCCGTCCTGTGGGTATACAATCGAGAAATCTGAAGGCTGCAACCATGTTGAGTGTAAGTGCGGCAGTCACATTTGTTGGGCATGCCTGGAGAAATTTAGGACCAGCGACGAGTGTTACAGCCATCTCAGGTCTGCGCACCCATCGTATTAGCAAACTGTGTATGATCTAGATGTAAATTTGTACATTTTGGCAAAAATAGCCTTATATCTGTACAATGTAGGGAGCGGATTTCCTTCCAACTGTTAACCCGTTTGATTATCGCCGGATCTCCGTGGGTTACCATCCTTTTCAGTGTTGAGAGTATCTTAGGCGCTTTTACCTTTTTTTTTTTAAGATGCTTTCCTTGATCTGACCCTTCGGAGCAAAGTTTTCTCGGTATTTTGATATCTTGCAGGAGCGGGATGTTGATAATTTGATCTTTTAGTCTTATCTGTACACAATAATTTACTGAGGTGCAAAGAAACATAAGCTTATCTGTTATCAATAATTGACCGTTCGAATTTTACCTCGAATTTTGGCAGTAATACATTTTGGAAACACCCATCTAGCTGAATCTCCATTCGGCACGTTTTCGCCCACGCTCGCTATGTTGTGCTCATTCTTGTTGTGCTCATGGACTGCGCCATGATTTCGTTGGCGAGCCAGTGGTTGGCTTTCCCTGGCAAGCTAAGACTGGGCGCAGAGGAGGCCGGTATACGGCTGCTACCGCTGTTTAGCGGTTGGAGTCTAGGCGCAGCGGGGCCTCCAAATGTCCCGCTATACTAGCGACGGCAACAGGCGCCCTCCACAGATAGCGGTTACTGTAGGACCGGTATGAGGAGAGAGGAAAGGAGGAGAAATAAAAGAAGGGAAAAAAAGAAATAAAGAGGGAAGAAAGGAATAAAATAGATGAAAGTTGGTATAGAGGTGAGATATAGAGATGCACGAGCGTGGAGAACGAAACTGTAAAGCAGAGAATCTTTTAGAGATGAGATATAGAGGTGGAATATAGAGGTCCACCAGTGTGGACAGTCTAAGACCATCCGCACCAGCATACTCTAAAGCATACTCTATACACTATTCCCCTTCAGCTTTTACAGTAATTATTCTAAATTACACTACGAAACAGTGTATCCAGTATGCTTTACAGTGTGCCACTGCGATGGTCTAACAGCCAAACCTTATGAGCACGCCAAATATTGATGCGGCCAGGTTCTGTGCTACGCCTCAGGAAGGCACCGCGGCAGTTCGATTCAGTCCTACGCTCGTAGCCGCATCGCCCCGAGACGCACACCGCATCATTGCTCGCGCCTGCAGAATCCTAGCCCAGGGCATGATCGGCGCATGATCTTCCGAGCACTGCGTAGATGCACGCCTTCTGCAGTCTGCAGAAGTGATTGGCAGCCTGACTTGCATGACCGCTTGCAACTGCAACATCGGAGTTTAATTTTAGAGTATTTGTCTGGATATATTTTCCTCTTTTACCCAGTAAAAACTATCCACTTAGGCAAGATCACGCCATTTACCAAAGAGAGCAAACAATATTAGTCTCAATCCACTTCGTTTAATATATACACAAATTTGTCCGGAAGTATCAAACTTGGTGCGCATACATGAATGCACTGCTTACTGATGCCCATTGGTAGAAAATCGGATAAAGCTAATAATGTACAAGCACCAACATGCACAAACACATTTCCATGGGCAATCAGGATGGATACAAGAGGTATCTCTAAGCACCGCGAACAACCTCCTGAAGATTCTTTAAAGCGCCGTCGTAGTTTACAAAACCCACGAACCAAAACTCGTGGTTGTCAACAGAGACGACCTGAATGTACCTCTCTGAAGGGTTTTGCGGACTCGCTGTTGGAGTGACTGATCTCAAGTGAGCAAGGGGTAAAACCACCTGTTAACACATACACAAACGATCTGGCACAGTAAAAATTATGAAGCAAATACGTCCCTTCCAATGTCTATGTTTTGGAGGGAACTAAGCAAAGCAACAGGTAGACACATCATCTGTCACTACCATTTGATAGTTTTTCCATTAATGAAATGGGCAATAAAGAAGATTGACAAGATTTGAAGAAACTTCATTGAAAGGGAGCAGAGGAAGCAAATGGAGGCCACTGTCTAGTAAATTGGAAGAAGGTGTGACGGCTGAAAAACCATGGAGGATTGGGGGTGCTGGACCTTGCCATATTTAGAAGAGCACTGTGGTTAATATGGCTGTGGTTTGAGTGGGTTGACCCGGATTGATCATGGGTTGTAACAGTGCTACCTTGTGATACGACGGACAGGAAGCTGTTCAGAGCGAGCATTGTCACGATCGGAAGCAAGCTAAGTTCAGGCAGTCCTCCTGGATCAATGGACAAGCACCAATGGACATAGGACCAAGGCTCTAGAAACTGTCATCTATACTGACTGGAACATATGGAACAAGCACAATAGGACTTTCCAACACTAACAAATGCAGCCACTACAGGTGTCTACCTTAATCCAAGAAGAAATGGAGACAAGAGGACTGGTGTATGGGTGGCAGCAGCAGGAAAGTAATGATGAATAGTCCAAGACGTATGGTTTTTGATGATGATGGATGATTTCACATCAAATGTGTAACTATGCTTTATGTAATACTTATTGTAAGACTCTCTTTACTCTGCTTACTAAAAGAGCAGTGCTCCTGCTCATTAGCTCGAAAAAAAAGTGCGTTCATTCACGACTAAAACTACAGAAAAAGTAAGGTTGCACATACTAAAGACAAGGAGAAAAGAACCGTTACCATACCTTATAGAAGGACGATGCTGTTTGATTGTCCTCAGTCACATATTTCACAGGGCTGTCACTACCAAATGCAATCTTCACCGTCGATATGTACAGGACGCCCATGATCGGTCCATGAGTTGTGGATAGGTAGCACACATATGCCTTCTTGAGCTTCTCATCGGGCGAACACTCAAAAGTCTGCTGAAATATCTCGTCGTAACCGCCCTCAGATATGACCTTGGATATCTGAGCAATCCTCCCCATCGCAGCATCAGTGATGCTAGGTCCAGTTTTCACTGCAGTAAATACAGATACAGGTGCATGGAACACACAGTTGTAGCGTCGCTTTGAGAGTAATTAATTCATTGGATTTTTAAGAAATAATCTAGGACTCAATTCAGTGTCGAGCCGGGGAAGGGGGATCAGGACACTCACGGTGCTGCCAGACGTCGCCGGCGATACCCTCGGTCTTGCGCGCGGCCTCGTTGAACTTCTTCCCCACCGAGCCGAGCATCTCCCTCAGATTCTCCCTAGCACCTGCGATGACCGATTCACCAGTTCCCAAATGCCCCAAACCGAAAGCACCACGATCAGCACACGGCGCAGCAGCCAAACCAAGTCACCGGAAGAGCCGAGCAGTAGAGACTAGAGAGCGTGAGGCGAGCGGGGAGGGGGCGGTCGCTGACTCACTCTTGGCGGGCGGGTTGGGCGAGGGGGCGGAGAGCACGTAGGGGTTGGCGCCGGCGGGCGGCACGACGGGCGGCGGTGGCGGCGCGACGTCCTCCGGCGACAGGCGCGGGTACGCCACGTGCTCTGGCGCCGCCGAGGCGCCGGCCGCGTCCGGTGGGGCGGCGGAGGCCTTGGGATCCATGGGCGCTTGGGACCGGTGGGTGGTGTGGCGTGGCAGGAGGAGGACGAGGGGAGGAGACTGCCAGGCTGTGGCGTGGGCGGGTGGTTGATTGGACGAAGCGAAGGAGTTCACACTTGACAGTTCAGGGAGGGAGACGCGGCGCGCCGCTGCGCGACACGTGGCTGCAATGCGAATGCGACGGAATGAAACGATAGCCTTTTTCATTTGAACTTGAACCTCTCACGGTATGGTCCGAAATTACAAATTGGAGGAAGGCCACGCATGGCTACATGAGCTCGGAAGTAGAACTAATGCTAGAACATCCCATCATAGAACAGAGTTTACTTTCGCACAAGGGGTATGCCATCATCGGTCTTGCCAGCTTTCTTATTCCCATTACTGCAACAAAAACCCTGAAAATTTTCATGTAGCATATCCAAGTATCAAGCAAAAAATGCGTGAGATGGCCGAGGGTCAGTAGTGACCCAACGTAAGCAAAAATCTCTGCAAGACCACAGACATGAGAGATCAATAATCGCTAGGTTTCCACGATGCCAAGCGCTCCATTGCTGTCATATAAAATTATAAGCAGAACATGCTCCTCTGATGCCATATAACCAGATAAGTCCCCGAGTTGTCTTTGACTCCATTTTTTACTCCTTAAAAAATGGCCCATGTTCTCACACAGCTGACACTTTCTCTGCAACTTTTGCCTCACACCCTCCCATGAGTGAAGTATCCCATATTCCCATCTTGAAGCGTTCCAAATGAAATGGATGGCCTGCAATGCACATTTTTTTCAGGACACTTGATGAATTCACCCCATTCAAAGAGCATAGTAAAAGAAATCTACATCAAATGAAATTTCATATAGGAGATTGAAAAGAAGAAAAATTTCAGAGAACTTCCAGCTACGCTATTGAAGACTGAAGAGATGCTATGTAAATGATATCCTATATGCACTACTAGTGATGAGCTTTTCTAGTATACCTCCGACGGTGTGACAAGCTCGTTTGCCACAGGCTTCATAGTAACAACTCTCGCATATTCATAATAACAGCTTGCTTTAACGATATAACCGGCATCTGTACACTGAAAATGAATAGCACAGCAAGCAGTTGATCAAGAGTCATTAGTAAATGGTTTAAGACCTAGAAGCATGATTTTAGGGTCATTGCTAGCTGAAAAAAAAACTCTGTGCATTGACACATATAAACATGTAAAATGGATTGAAAGAGGATCTAGAACATACGTGCATGCATTAGCCTTCGAAACTGCACACTATCTGAACACAAGTACGTGGATTGGGACTCATCAAGCAACACCAGGTTCAAAGTGCAGGACACGATTTATATAGTGACTCCATGAACTCCTGGGGCGACATGGTGTCGCCTTTCAGCAGTTGTTTAGAGAAATCGGGCAGCTCCTCCAATAGCTGTTTGTCTTCATTGCTTGCCTTCAGACAAGAGACAATTGTAGAGATAATTTTAGTATCAAGAGCTACATTCTCGGTTCTCATTTTATGAATCAATTCCAAAACCTTGTTCGTCTGGCCTTTGGTGCTATAACCTTGAATCAGTGAATCAAATACGGCAACATCAGGCACGAAGCCACTTGCAGTCATCTGTTTAAGCACCCTCTCAGCTTCTCCTAAATCTCCTAATTTTGCAAACATATTGATCAACGTAGAATATGTTACACCATCTGGAGTCACACCGTCATCAAGCATATCCTTAAGCAACTGTTTAACCATTTGTATGTCCCCTGATTTGCAAACACCATGGATCATTGTGCTATATGCGACGACATCTAGAGCGCAGTTCTCATCCATTTCATTGAACAAAATCGCAGCCTGCTCCATCATTCCCTGATCACACATAGCTTTAAGCAAAGGAATATAGTGAAATAGCTCGGATTTTATCCCGCATTGTTGCATTCTACGTAAGAACTTTTCCGCACGGTCGACTTGCCACATCTTGCTGAAGCCATTTATCAGTACGCTATAAGTGCACGAATCAGGCTCCAATCCAGAACGGGAAAGCTCGTCCAGCAGCTCCATGGCCATATTTATCTTGTGAACTCTAAAGAATCCACCGATTAGACAATTGTACGTCACCAAGTTACACATAAACCCCCTCTGAGCCATCATCTCACGAACTTGGAGTGCCTGCCTCATCCGACCGATCTTACAAAGTCCAGGCATAACCGAGTTGAACGTCGTCAAATCAGGCTTAACCACACTATCTCCTTGAATCATCTCATGAAGCAACCCCATAGCCTCGTCCATCTCTAGCACACTACAAAGACCGTTGATCAGGGTGTTGTACGTCACAACATCTGGCAGCACCCCTTTCTCTTCCATCTCCTTCCTAATACTCACCGCCTCCCTTATTGAACCTTCCTTGCACAGTGAATTGATGATCACATTGTACGTCACCACATTCGGCTGAATGCCCTGATCAACCATCACGTCAAGCACCTTTTCGGCCTTTCCCGTCTTCCCTTCTTTGCACAGGCTATCTATTAAACCAGTAAACATTATCACATCAGGCTGGATCCCGCGACAGGACATTTCCTCAAACACCTTGCCTACGTCCTGCCACCGTCCGGCCTTGCAGTACCCGCGAAGCAGACAACTGTACACGACCACGTTAGGCTGGACACCACGCTCGCACATCTCGTCCAGGAGATCCGCGGCCCTGTCGACCTCCTCGGCGTCGCAGAGACCCCGGACGAGCGTGCCGTACGTGACGACGTCGGCGCGCACGCCGCGAGCCCGCATGGACCGCAGCATGGCCACCGCCTCGTCCGCGCGGCGCGCGGCGCAGAGCGCGCGCATGACGGTGGTGTAGGAGACGGCGTTGGGGCGGGAGGCGGGGCGCGGGTCCTCCGACATGTCGCGGAGCAGGGCGAGGGCCGCGGCGGGGAGGAGGAGGTCCTCCCCGCCGCGGCTGCGGCGGCAGAGCGCGGCGAGGACGGTGTTGTAGGAGACGGCGTCGCGCACGGCCGGGAGCGCGGAGAGCAGGGCCCGGGCCTCCGCGAGGGGCGCCGCGCGGAGGCGGCGGTTGAGGCGCGCCGCGGCGTCGGCTCGGCCCCGGCGGAGGAGCACGGCGAGGAAGGGAGCGGCCTGTCGAGGGGGCTTGGTGTTCGGGAGCGGGGGCGAGGCGGAAGCGGGAGGTAGTGAGGCGGTGGCGAGGAAGCGGATGAGACGGGGTTCCGGGCGCTTCCTCATCGCGGCGGCTAGCATGAAAACGGAAGCTGCCCGGGAAAGCGTCGGCGATGCGAGCTGCGAAGTGGGCGAGCCGCGCGCCGCCACGCCAGGGAAACCGCGCGCGAAGGGAGGAGGGGTCCGTCCTGCCCGTGAGTTGGCTGGTGCCGCTGGGCCATCACGAGTCACCGACCCGACCAGCACTCGATTGGGCCGTGAGCACCTGATGGGCCATGAAGGCTAATACTAGTTAAATCAGCCGCAAATATATCCGTCAGCTAAGCTTGCATGGCGATGCTCCTCCTCTGCTTTCCTTGCTGCAGCTGCTTCCGTCCGGGGGACCAAACACAACCATCGGTGGCTGCGCCGCATTACGCCCATCACGAGTCCTAAATGCGAACCCACTCCTCCGAAGCGTATGTGTTAGCAGGGGTCCGCATGGTCTGGGTACCTTACCAGATGACTCAACTGCGATGCTCATGCAGAATTAATAGTAGGTGTGTGGATGCATTGTGTGTCTCTCGTGCTGCCAGAAGCAGCAGCTCATCCTGTGTCATGTACTGTACGTGCCTCAGTATATGATGATGAATGCGGAAGACGGTCGTGCCCAGCAGCCGACCGCGATGGTAGCTGCATCACGTTACTGTATTATTCTCGTCACGAGCTGCGCTGCGGCAGGTTCCTCATGCATGCTAGCTTCGCCTCTCGCTCAACTCATTGCTAGCACATGCATGGTGTGCGGAGGCACATGGCTCGCCCGACACGTTCAAGTCCAGTGCATGCACAGCACAGCGATAGAGGATAGCCCGATTTGCCGGTATATGGACCACCGGCCGACCCCCCGTCGTCGCGTGGAGCAGATCAACGACACGTACGGCGGCCTCCGGCGACGGCGCCCAACCACCGCGACGAGCGCACGCACGTCGTCGGCGGTTGCGCCCAACCACGCTTCTTCCCAGCGCGTCTCCCCCCCTCCTCGTGCAGAGCGCCGAGCTGCACGCCTCGGCGCCCAGCTATGTCTGTCCCTGCCGCTCTGCCCTGCTCTGCTCCTGCTCCTGCTCTGCATCGAAAGGCGTCCACGATCAAGGGGAGAAGAGGAGGCCGCCCGCGCGCGCGGAACACTGCATGCATGTCACCGATCCGTCCGTCCGTCCGTCAAAAACAAACCAGCAGCTCGACTTAACCCGTTCATTTCCTTGTACAGCTGAGCTCGCAGCTCGCTCCCGGACGCTGTCTTCCCTACACCTACACGGAAAAAGAGCTGCAGGCTCCAATAAATCGTCCATGCAGGCTTTTCACCGGCTCCTTTAAGTGAAATACTAGTGAATTTATTGAAACAGACGACCATTCATCGCTTTCATTACCAAAATGTACCGACAAATATAAGTAAACATTCATTCGCAGTGACAAATCCTTCAAGATCACAGCCAATAGAGTCCAGACTGTAATTTTTCTATTACCAAAGAACAAAGGAACACAAGTGAATCTTTTCTGTTAATTTGTCTCTCTCATTCTCGCAACTCCCATCTCATATCCACATCAATCGTCCCTCGAATAGGGGGGGAACGGAAAAAGAAAAAAAGGAATAAAACAAAGAAGAAAGGTGAGGAAGGGGAGTTGCAAAATTGACAGGGAGAAAACCGTCCTCCTCCCCTCTTTCTTGTCAGAGTTCAAGAAGCTGGTATTACTGTAACTCTACTAGCTCTAGTGCTCCACTGAATCCTTGGCACCGCAATGATGAGCTCTGAGGTTAAGATTATCACCGATTAAACAAGTTCAATACGATGCTTGCTCTAATCAGATTGGTGACATGCTTAGCCTTCTCCTCTTGGAAGCCGGAGTAGAGACCTCATTGTTGTTGTTGTTTGATTGTGACGATCCTACATCATCGCTCCTGAAGCTGAAGCAAGCTGCATCCAACACACCAATCGGGCTCTGTGGGACTGAAGGGCTTCTTCCATTGTGCCCTCTCTTCCTCACCAAAGCCTGCCCTTGCATCAGCTCGTAGCATCTCAAAACCATCTCCTGCAAATGGAAGATGCAGGAAGTTGATAGCAATGGTGTATTGATCATTCCTTTGCACTGATCGAATCGAGCAAGGGTCACCTTATTTACAGGGATTTCAAATGCTGAAGAAACACCCTCGAAGCCAACAACCTGATTCTCATAAACCGCTGCCAGAGCCGCTGCCGCTGCCATCTCAGAAGGTCTGAATGACAAGAACGCAGGCCCTGTAAATCCATTGCACACAAATGTTTTAGTCAGTACAATTGTATTCAGATCATCAAGCAACAAGGTCAGTGTCAACCAAACCTTTCAGAATGTCAACTATAAGCTCAGCGCAACGGGAGGCCACTGCAAAACTCGGTGGCTTTCCTTCATCGAGCTTGTTCAGAAAGTAGCTAATGAAAGCAAATGGGGTCACAGCCTGCATTCTCCATTTCAGTGTGCTCAGCACAAGGAGCTCCATCCTCCCAATATTCCTAGCTTCAAACTGAAACTCCTCACCGCAGACCTGTCGTTGTTACATTTTAGAAAAAAAAATCATCGATCAATCATTGTAAAATTGTTATGGGTATTGCAATGCCGTAGCAGCTCCTTCACCTGAAGATCCTCGGGAAGAGGGACCATGGTCTCCTCCATCTTGACTGCTAGAGATAGACAAGCAACTGACAATAGCTGTTGCATCCAAGGCCTGTCATGCTACAACAACAAGAGCAGACCAAGTATAACAATGCATCCCATCAGTATACCGAGATAACTGTGCACTGTAAGCAAGCAACCGATGCATAAGTCCTAATTCTTACCGGGAGATTATTATACGAGGAGAGGAATCTATCCAGATAATTCACAGCAAGGTAAAGACTGAGTGGTCCAAAGCTGTAGTAAGAATGGACCTGCATCCAACCCACATACAGAAGACAAGATCAGCACTTCATCAGTTTCTACTTAAAAGCTGTGTTTTTTTTTTTGTACAGAAAAAAAAAACACCAAAGGGGTGGCAGGCTCATTGCTGTCTCGTGGTTGCCAAATCGGCAAGAGACCACATGACGCGGCGCAGGACACGCAGCCGAAATTGAGGTCACGCAAAGTCAAAGAGATAACGCAACAAACTTCCTAAAATCAATCAACTACGTAGTAATGAAACAAAAGGAATGAAACGAGACGGGCAGATAAATTCCAGAGATTTTTGTTTCTTCCTTATTGCTTCACCTTGCAAATCCAATCGATGGCGTCTTTCCTCCAAGAGGACTCCAATCCTCCGTGCTCCAGCCTCTCCGCGTACCCGGGCTGAGGCAGGTGGTCCGTCTCCTTCTCGATCAGCTCCTCCACGGCCTTATCGGCGTCCACCGGGAACACGGCGCCCGAGAGATCGAGGTCACTCCCCACCTCCGCCGCCTCGTCGCAGCCGCCCAACCCGAGGGCGCTGTTTCTGTCCTCACCGCACTGCAGGGTGGACGAAGCGCCGACGAAGAGGATGCCCATGTCAAGATCGCAAGGAACGGCTGCCTCTCCACGGCTCCCGAAGGTTGCCACCCTTTTCCACGGCTGTGGCAAGATAAAGAAGGCCTCTCTCTGCTCGTGTCTTGGAAAATGGCAAAGGGAGAGAGAGGGAGGAGGGGAGAGTGCCTGACTGCCTCTGCCTGGGTGTTTTTATAGAGTGTGTGGTTTTAAGGGCCGAGTGAAATGATTATAAAGGCACTACTAAATATCTGCACAGTGGGTTTAGCGGCAGGTTTTGCGCGTGGCAATTTGCTTCGTCCACCCTCAGTTCATCCACATATAGACACTTGTGCACGTAAACCCGGCAACGACTAGTATGCAATCTAATTTATAGTACAATCATGTAATCATCTATTTCTAACTATTAGAAGTTCATCTTAGAGTGATTGGCGGTTTCAAATCGGTGCAGCACCTAGCGAATTCACATGACCGTTGTGTGTGTGAAATGAGATTTTGTGGAGCTATTGCTGATGGAATTTAATGGATTCAGACTATTATATACTAAAACAAACGCTTCTTTAAATGTATTATTCCATCCTTAAAAATTCGTCACTTCATTTTTGAAATAAAAAACGATAAATTTTTGAAATGGAGGAAGTATAACTTAATGATTGTCTGAATATATTACCATTGCCGCGTAAAAATGAGCCAATGTTGTTGGAATTTGCTAGATACGAGTTATTGCCTAAAATGTAGATTGACCAATCAGAAGATCATCGTTACGTGAAATGAGATCTCACCAAGTGACTGCCAATGTAAGTTGATCCATGAGTAAATTGTCAAACACAATCCTCTTTACACACTTATAGCTTCATAGTACATTTGTTGTGGAGTGGTTTTATATTGACGGCCATTCCAATCATCAACACTATCTTCCACGTAGAAAAAGTTGATCACGGACGGAGACAAAAATTAAAAGGGCACCCTTTTTACTTCTGCCGGTGCATGCACGAGTCAATGTGACTGCGCGACTACGTTTTCTCCCCTTTCTGTCGACGTGCAAAACCAACTTGACATCACCAAAGGAGCAATTCGCTCCCGAAATTCGTTTACGAGTTTACAGGGCCCACCTTGATGGGCCAAAGAATAAAACGTGATGCAAAGCCCAAAGCCACCGTCTGTCCGTCGTCCGTCGAGTCCACCGCTCCGCTCCGCCTCGCCGCACGGCCGCCGCGGCCGGCGAAAACCCTACCTACCCCGCCGGCCCTCCACAGCTCCACCATCGGCTGCTGGTAGTAG
Organism: Tuctoria greenei; assembly: GCA_036927565.1. Lineage (NCBI taxonomy): Eukaryota > Viridiplantae > Streptophyta > Magnoliopsida > Poales > Poaceae > Tuctoria > Tuctoria greenei. The sequence continues at coordinate 218,285,148 of JAYESD010000005.1, read as the reverse complement.
GGTGGATACCTAAGAGGGAAGTCGGAGCAGTAGCCGGAGCGGAGTAGTCCTCGACCCTCGGGGATGGTGTTCGGGCAGGTGGTGATCGGGCCGCCGGACTCGGGCAAGACCACCTACTGCAACGGGATGTCGCAGTTCCTCTCCCTGCTAGGCAGGCAGGAAACTTTTTCTGGCACCACTACTTGATGCTCACTAGCTGCTCCATTGAAATGGAACGAGCTTGCGATTTTCTTACTGTCGAGCGTGTTGCCTGGACACCCGCAATATGATTGAGTATTGTCGATTTTTGCTGGTTCTACAAGTTGTGCGGCGGGCGGGTCTTATTCACTGCACCGTATAGTTTTATTGGGGTAAAAGTTGGGGGAAACATTGATAGTTTGCTGGCTTAGATTGTATTTTATGTGTTCGTTTATTGGCTGGCTTGCAGGAAAGTTGCAGTTGTGAACCTTGACCCTGCAAATGATGCATTGCCGTATCCTCTGTTCATTGCGCACTAAATTATACCTTTCCATGTCTATTCTCTCGTCGCTTACTTCTTTGGTGTTCACCCGTAAATTTGTCCTTCACTATTCGAAATAGATATGAGTGTGCTATAAACATCGAGGACCTCGTAAAGCTCAGTGATGTCATGGCTGAGCATTCTCTTGGCCCTAATGGAGGTTGGCCCTACTGCTGCTCAAGAATCAAGATTGCCAGTTTTGTTTCTAACAGTGTGACTGCTTATACTGTTACCATCTATGTCAGGTCTTATTTATTGCATGGACTACTTGGAGAAGAACATTGACTGGCTTGAGGAAAAGTTGAAGCCTCTTATTGAAGGTATAGGTCCAAATAGCTCTCCGCACAAAAGAAACTCTTCAGCTGCAACATACATGAAAATAGTCATACTACAAAAGGCCAAGGCACTTGAATGCAACACACATGAAAATAAATAGCTAATCTAAGTTGTCCTGTTTCTTTTTAAATGTTCTTGTATTCTGTCATAATAATCTTGTGAAAAGCTAATGTATGAGCTCACCTCAGTCAGTTTACAAAGTATTCTTATTTTGTAATGATTGAAATCATAGGAAAGGAGCCCTGGACTAGCTGAATACTGATACTGCTCAAATTGTACTGGTTTCCTTATTGACTTTGAAGTTATGATCCTGATTATCTGCAGATCACTATCTTTTATTTGATTTTCCGGGCCAAGTGGAACTTTTCTTCCTTCACTCAAATGCAAGAAATGTTATTGACAAACTCATAAACAAGCTTAACTTGAGGGTATGCACTTGTTCTCGATCTTTTTAGTAATATTGCGTATGTGAACTAGATTTCTTTTTGACATTCTGTAGCTGACTGCTGTGCACCTAATTGATGCCCATTTATGCTGTGATCCTGGGAAGTATGTGAGTGCTTTGCTTATTTCACTGTCGACAATGCTACATATGGAACTGCCACACATCAATATCCTATCAAAGATTGACCTCATTGAGAACTATGGAGATTTAGGTACCATGCCTTCTGTCTTCCAATCATTTGAACATATTTCTGCTCCTGGAATTAGATGTATCCAGCTTTTAATTGATTGAATGTATTTGCTGTGGTATTTATTCACCCTTTTGGTTGGCAGCATTCAACCTTGACTTCTACACCGATGTCCAAGATCTTTCTTATCTTCAATACCATCCTGAGGAAGATCCTCGTTCTGCCAAGTACAGGTGTATTTCTGAACACCTAACTTTGCAGCGCCAGCAAGAAGCACATACACTCCATATTGCATTTATTGAATGTTAAAGGTTGAAAAAAATTATTGGCTTAGTGGACATCACCAACTTCCTGATCGAATACTGAAATAAATGGAACAAAATGTATTTTATGAAATGTGGGCATGTCCTCCCCCTTGCCTATTATATTCTGGTCAATTGTATATGTTAAATTCGTAATTATGACAATTATGACATTGAACATTTCAAGTAGTATACAGTCAAGGGAAGCGGGTGTGCACATGCGCACATGTTAAAAAAACACTCATAACGGAATGCCTACATTTTAGTTCTTTGCCCCTGCACACATTACAAAAAACCTGCAGATTGATTTACCTAGTTCAAAAATCTCGAGTCTCCTGTTCAGCAGAGATGCACTAAGTTATACAAAAGCCCTGAGATAAAAGTTGAAATCTTAATCTAGGGTTGAGAATGTGTGCTGTTTGTAATTTCTAGACTGATAACAAATCATTCTCCCATTGTTGTCAAAAATGAAAAATATTAGTGTAACTATTCCACAGATACAAACACTGACCCTGTAACAAGCAAACCCATTTTGCGCAAATGGTGTCTAGTTGGTGACATTGTGCTTAAGTTGTATCATCTGATTTTGATCAAGAACATTTATATTGTCTACTTTATAACCTTTTTGATTGAACCTGACAACCCGCTAACAGGAAACTTACTAAGGAGCTCTGTGAAGTGATTGACAATTTCAGTTTAGTAAATTTTTCAACTCTGGACATCCAGGTATGTGTTTGAACGGCTTGGATATTTCAATCCAGTTCCTCATTGTCGTAGTTCTGACAAGTTTTTTACCTTTTAGGAGAAGGAAAGTGTCGGTAATCTTGTGAAGTTGATTGATAAGAGCAATGGTTATATATTTTCTTCTATTGACAGCAGTGCCATTGAGTTCAGCAAAATTGCGGCAGGACCTATTGGTTGGGATTATTACAGATATCCTTTACTTTTTATAATAATAATAATATTGTCCAAACAAGTCACTTGTCTACTATAATTCATGTGCTGCCTTCATTAATCTAGAAGAGCATTGTTAGATCATCTCTCTTGCATCTACATGCATACTGAATGTAGGTAATAGAAATAGAAGAAATAGACCCTTCTTGCAGATCATGCTTTTTTGTGCCATCAAGTTTTGTGGTAAGCACATGGTGACTAGATCACAAGTCAAAACACTTGAAAGTCTTAGCCATGTGTTCATTTATTGTCAGCTCACTATTTTTATATTGTACTAGTTGTGGGAATCTTTTTTTTTTGTAATACATAATTTTGTTGCTGTCTTAGAACATGATTCCAATCAACTGCTAGGAGAAAAAGAATGTTGTGTGATCCTGCCACCTAAACCCCTGTGCGACCAACAGGTAGAGTCCAAGTCAGACTCAATGGTGAGTCCGAGTAGGACTCTGTATGGTGCACGCCAGGTGGTGCAGATAAGGGGCAAGCCTTTCCTTGAGTCCAGACTGGACTCTGCAGGGTGGTGCCCGGACTAGAGAATAGGTGTTGCGGCACCAATTTTGTCCAGGAAGATTCCATAGTAGATAGGGTTATTTCCTTAGAGATGGAGTAGGTGTCCTGTTAGTTTGGAAATAATGTAGTTAGAGATTGAGTCCAATACAAGTGGATAGCACTTAGAACTCTCTGTACCAGGGCTATAAATAAAGCCCCATCCTGTACCGCAACTTGTCCCATCCAACAAAGCAATAAACTTCCTCCAGGAAAGTCTCTGCGCATCTATTCAACTAGGCGAGTTCTTTATCCTGACATAGGTGCAGATCTCTCTCTCCCTCTGTTCCTCACGTAGGCAGCCTGTGCAGCTACAGGGAGCACCATACCTGGTGCTGTTGAGGCTCTGTTGCTACAGTACGTGAACAGAGGACCAAATCAATCTCCTATTTTTTCTGCTCAGCTGAAAGACTTTCTTCCTCCTGTCCTGACCCAACAAGGTTTTGTGCACGTGCTTGCCAGCACCCAAAAGCCTTCTGCGTCCAGGAACAGGAGAGTTAAGGTGTTGTTTACCTGTGAGTTACTGTTCTAGACAGAACAGTACCGTTGTGAGGTGTTCAGACACCCAAATTTCCAACATTCGTGGTATCAGAGCCGGTCCTCGCGGTTTCACGGGTGCGTACGGGTCAGGGACGTGGGTACGCACGTATGACGCGTGGGTCCTCTAGGAGGGACACGGTATGGTATGTATGCCAGTACTGAACGTATGGACGTGGCCAAGAGGGGACTTTCCTGGCTTGGGAGTTGACCGACGAGGACGTCGGTCTTCTAAGGGGGTGGATTGTGACATCCTGACTCAAGGCTTAATAGGATTGATAGAATAACTCATACCATCAAGGTATACTTTCTTTTCCGGAAGCTCACCTGCAAAGAACTCTGAGGTTAAGCGTGCTTGACCCGGAGCAATTTATGGATGGGTGACCGACCGGGAAGTCTTCCCGGGTGCGCACGAGTGAGGACAAAATGCGCAGAAAAGATTAGTGTTGGTCTGTGGGGCTAGTCTGTGATCCTAGAGAGCTGCCAGAAGTAACGACCGCCAGGCCCGTAGTGGCTGGGGTGTTACAAAATGACATAGACTCCTCCGTGGTGATGAACTTGAGGAACTGTTGGTGGCCAAGAGCAATGGCTATCAACCAGATGGAGACGGACATCTTGACCAAGCAAGTTGGAAGACGGAAGACCGTTGAGATGAGAAGGACGGGAATTCTAGACATGTGTTGGCGACAGGACCATGAGATGAATGTTGTGTGATCCTGCCACCTAAACCCCTGTGCGACCAACAGGTAGAGTCCAAGTCAAACTCAATGGTGAGTACGAGTAGGACTCTGTATGGTGCACGCCAGGTGGTGCAGATAAGGGGCAAGCCTTCCCTTGAGTCCAGACTGGACTCTGCAGGGTGGTGCCCGGACTAGAGAATAGGTGTTGCGGCACCAGTTTTGTCCAGGAAGATTCCATAGTAGATAGGGTTATTTCCTTATAGATTGAGTAGGTGTCCTATTAGTTTGGAAATAATGTAGTTAGAGATTGAGTCCAATACAAGTGGATAGCACCTAGAACTCTCTGTACTAGGGCTATAAATGAAGCTCCATCATGTACCGCAACTTGTCCCATCCAACAAAGCAATAAACTTCCTCCAGGAAAGTCTCTGCGCATCTATTCAACTAGGCGAGTTCTTTATCTAGGCATAGGTGCAGATCTCCTCTCTCTCCCTCTGTTCCTCACGTAGGCAGCCTGTGCTGCTACAGGGAGCACCATACCTGGTGCTGTTGAGGCTCTGTTGCTACAGTACGTGAACAGAGGACCAAATCAATCTCCTATTTTTTCTGCTCAGCTGAAAGACTTTCTGACCAAATCAATCTCCTATTTTTCTGCTCAGCTGAAAGACTTTCTTCCTCCTGTCCTGACCCAACAAGGTTTTGTGCACGTGCTTGCCAGCACCCAAAAGCCTTCTGCGTCCAGGAACAAGAGAGTTAAGGTGTTGTTTACCTGTGAGTTACTGTTCTAGACAGAACAGTACCGTTGTGAGGTGTTCAGACACCCGGATTTCCAACAAAGAATAGCCTTTTGGAGAGGAACATCCCAGGCTTCATGCTACTGCATGTTTGCCGTTTTCTTGGTCATGAAATAATACACGCCTTGGTTCTTTATTTCCTGTTACATGTACTTGCATATTCCTTTTGTTTCCTTGACAAAGTTCATACAACTGCAGAAGTGCAGGAGAAGTACATGAAAGATGATGAGTTCATGCAACGGAAAAGTGGGATGGCATTAGGCTGACGTTGGCTTGCCCTCGTTTATTGCACTACTGAGAATTTTGTTTCACAGACCAATCTGAACTAGTTTGACATGTTAAGTGTCAGTTTATTCTGTTGTAGATGATGTCTGAAGTCTAGTGCAAGTTGCCTGGTGTGCAGTACGGTAACAGTATGTCTTAGAACGAAAATTGTATGCTTGGAAGGAATTATGATATTCCCATTTAATGAAAATCATACAATTGCCATCACTTTTTTTTTTGTATGGAATAATTTCTGTTGACATCGTTTTTTATTGCAAAAAAAGGATTGCACAATGACAATACTGTAATAGTAATAGTACTCCCCCATCCCCAAAAAATTGTCATCTTTTAGTTCAAAATAGAGATGGAGTACTAGGTTTGAGCGTGTGGGCTGTGTAGCTAGAAATTCCCTTCCCTAGACTTGTGTACATCCTCTTTTACTGTGTAGCTGACCAATCATCTAGCTATTCGCTTTTGTTTTACTAGTGGAAGTGGACTGACCTCTGTGTTGTTAGTTTGCCTTGATCCAATCTGAGATTGTTCAGGGTACTACTGACATTTGATTAACCAAGTTGTCGGTGTATCAAAATCTTTGGATGACAAATGGTAGCAAGATACGCCATAGGTAGCTGAAGTGCTAGTGTATGTATGTATAACTTCATAGTAGATTTGTTGTTGGTTGGTTTTATATTGACGGCCATTCCAACCATCAACAGTATCTTTCACGTAGAAAAAGTTGATCACGGCTGGAGACAATAAAAAGGCACACCTTTTTTTTCTGCCGGTGCATGCACGAGTCAATGTGACTGCGACTACGTTCTCTCCCTTTTTGTCGACGTGCAAAACCAACTTGACATCACCAAAGGAGCAATTCGTTTACGAGTTTTATCGAGCTAGTAGAATCCAACGCTGTGGACAACGGCATGGAGAACCGGGACACGTCAGGAACGCAGCATGGCGTGGTCCAGTGAACTGGGAAAACTTGTTCAGAAAACTACATTTGGTTCAATAGACGTTTGAAGAGGCCTTTTCCTGCATGCGTGGCAAAGCATGCCTGTGCTGCTTTTTTTTTTTCCTGCAGGAGATGCAGGACCAGTTTGATCCGGAGGTAAATGCTTCAAAATCAACTTGAAGTTCAACAAGAATCTGTCATGCATCACAGTATACACATTAATCAAACCAACTTACTTGTACGGCAATTGGTTTAAATCTCCGCAGTTCACTAGTTCAGCAGAATAACAGAAGGGTAATGTCAAAATGCCCAAAACTGCATGTCCAGCTTATATGATTGCACTAGAAGAATGTAACTAATCACATTAGCATTGATTAACAGTATTTCCTCTATTGATCTGCAGATCATAGGTCATCTCCTTGCTGAATTGCCCAACAGACGGGCGGGCATCAGTTCCCCTCATACTTTGGGTCCGCCATCACAAAGTGGTAGGCGATAACTAGGACAAATATGAAGATGCCCAGGAAGTTGGCAAAGAAGCCCAAATCTTGATCGTCAAACATCTGAAATCAAGATTGCAAACAAATATTGGTTACAATGTAAAAAAAGCATCCAAAGATTTTGATACACAATATTAAATGTAAGGACTAGTTATTGTTTGCAGAAGTATTTGAAATGAAAGTAGTGGATAAAATGCACGATCAAACCGACTTGAATGCGCATGGCCTCAACAGGGACAGCATGAAACACTACAACTTACTACTGAATTCTTGACAGCAAATTGACGATGCTAATTGCATCGAGCAGAAGCAAAAGTTTGCTGAACTATTCTGTGACCCTGACAACTTCAAACATAAGTATAAAGAAGGCATAATTGAAGTTCACTGAGGAATGCCTAGTATGCGGAGTAGAACTAGGTTCATCCACGTAAAGAAAATACTAGTCAGCAATGGGAATAAACTGGGAAAGTGCTACGTGAACTAATGTGTGTGGTGTTCCATGATTAAGAAAAGCAAATGACCATGCTGTGTGAAGAGCATATAGGGAATAAAGTATAGGCTGAACATCCTAAAGATGATACTAGTCAACTTGCTTGTGTCCATGCTGTAGTCCAGGATTACTAGACATCCAAAGGAAAACTAAAAGAAGTATGGCAGGAGGTCGGCAGCTAAAAAAAAATATAAGATGCATTATTCTATAATCAGAACCTAAACATCTCAAATGCATCCTATGAGCTGTGAAATGCACCACATGAATGAAGAAGATTCCCAAACACCCAAGGCATCAGTGAAATTGAGCACGAAAAATGAAGTTCCAAAGCCCCATGACCTAGATTTATTGTTGATGGATTCTATATCACTCTTTATCAAAATGTAACGCCAACTTTAGCTATGATATCAATCAACTCAACCTACGTCAATCAATCATGTGCAAGTGTTGCAGCATTTCTAAGTCTGAATAATTTAAACTGGAGAACTAAAAATGATTTCGCCCCACAGCAGGCTACTGCATCCATCAACTAGGTAAGCGGGTTGCCGTTAACCCCACAACATAATTCCTGGATTCAGATCGCGCAAGATCCAGTCAGATGGAAAAGTGATCTGCAGGTCACGAGATCTCAAACGAGCAGCGCGCTACCCCTCGCGACCCCACGCATACACACACCGATCCAACAAAACTACGGAGTAAATCTACCGAATCGAGCACGCTAAATCACAGAAACCGCGGAGGAACAGGGCCAGGGTTCTACTTCTACACCGCTACCTGTTCGCACGGATGGCGATGACAGATCGGTCCTAAACACCCAGGCGACCCGAGAGGGAAGAGAACGGCACCTTGAACGCCCGCGCAGATCTTGTCGGAGCCGCAACGCGTCGCAGCCGCCGCTCCTACTCCGCACTGCAGACTGCGGAGCGTGGTGAACGGGGGTGATGGTGTGTGTGTGGCGAGGAGACGAGACGAGAGGTACTTGAAGACTCGGGAGTCTCGCATGAACGGAGAAGAAGAAGAAGAGCCGCCGGTGTAAACGAAGCTTGCGACCCATGGGCCTTCGGAGGCCCATCGGAGAGAGTTTGTTGGGCCTTGTGTGGGCCCACAGGCGATTGCGACCGAGGAGGACCGAGCCACCCTTGAGCTAGCGCGACGCGACCGATCGACCGGACCGGGATCATTCGCCTCGCCGGCCGGACGAGACCTACCGAGTCAGTCCACCACCGCACCGGGAGCCTAGCCTCGCCAGTCGCCACCGCCTCCGCGCGGGACACGCCTCCATCCAGAATCCAGATCCACCGATCACACGCCTCCCCTGCAAAAAAATTCTGCCGCGGGCGTCCTCGTCGCCATCGGCGATCACCCATTCCCCTTGGGCGTTGGCTCCTTCTCGCGTCGGTAAGGACGCCGCGCCCTCGCTTGCTCCGACGGATCTCTCTGCTTCCGTTTCGCAAAATAACTTGTTCTCCCTTCTGGAATGGACGAACCGATCCGTCGGGATAGTTGTGGATTGTGAGCTGCGCGGTGGAGTGTTTGTTAATTTAGAATTTTCTCCGAGTATTATGTGGTGGGGTTCAGCTGAAGGCAATGCCAACAAATGGGGGTTTATAGGAGGATTTTTGCTTATGATGCAAGTACGGGAGAGAAACGTGTTGATAATTCTGCGATGCCATGGCTTTTAGCAAGTCTTCACCGGCCCTTGATCAATGGTTTTACTGACTCTGGATTTAGCGCACTGCAGATTGATTGATTAAAGATGCGTGTAACAGGATATAGCTTTTTCAGGTCGTGGGTAGCTGATTGGGGAGGACGGAACCCTAGAGCGATGTTCTCCTTGTTCTATGGCCTCTGGAAGTATGTCTTCAGCAAGCCGGAGTTCCGTGTGCTTATCCTTGGAGTTCATAAGGCGGGGAAGACGGTAATTCTTTTGAAGCTTGCATATGCGTTTTTTCCCCAAAAAGCTGCATGTGTTTGCGGTTCATGGGGGGTAGAGTCCACTTTGTATCTACCTAAACAAGATTTCTGCCAAAACTTGATTTGCTGCTAAAATGACTACACAGACCTTGCTAGAAAAGTTGAAGTCAATCTATTTGAAGGTAGAAGGGATTCCACATGATCGTATTGTTCCAACAGTTGGGCTTAACATCGGCCGTATTGAAGATGCAAATGTAAAACTTGTGTTCTGGGATCTGGGAGGTCAGGTATGGTTATTGGTTTCTTCTGCCGAGTTGAAGTTATAGACCTTAAGTTTGATTATTAGGTTCTTTGTTGACCATTGAAAACCTAAGACTAATTTTATATCTTGGTTAGAATGATAACTACTTTAAGACAGCATCATGTGTGTGCATTTTACTTACACTACAGTGTTTGGCAATACTACTTGCTGCAATTTGCAAATCAAAAGTACCTGATTTAGGAAATTATTCCACATTCAAAGAAATTGGCGTTGAAACAAGAAGTATGCATGCCTCAGTTTTAGTCGGGATAGCGGATATTGTTCCCATTTGGTCACTGTGAATTTTAATACTAATACCGAAATTTGACAGCCTGGCCTGCGAACAATATGGGAGAAATATTATGAAGAAGCTCATGCTATAATATATGTTACCGACTCTGCTGCTGCATCATCATTTGAAGATGCCAAATCTGCTCTTGGTTAGTTGTTCCCATTTGCTTAACCATTTAAAACTAGTAAACCTTTCTGTTGCCACTTTTGTTAGCAGTAGTATGATGCTGTATTGAATGGTGACTTGAACAGTTGAACTTTCTTTTCTTACAGAGAAAGTTCTTCGTCATGGGGATCTGCAAGGAGCTCCACTACTCGTATTTCTGAACAAGCAGGTTAAGGTTCCTTTTATTACTCCATAGTAAATTCCTTTAAGAACTCTATGTGTCACCCATAGTTAAGATTTTAAGAACCTCACTTTTTTTTTTGAATTAGCCCTTATATGTAGGAAAACAGCTACCGGTTATGGGGAATCCACGATAGGTTTAATTTCTGTACTTTTTTTTTGGTTTGGTGAGGAGACTGTTGAATTAACACGTGCTTGACATGGGGGAGAAACTTCTTTTTTATTCAACATTTTCCTTACACTGTTGGAATTGGAAGTTGCACTCTCAAACTGAAGAGGGGTCAAACCCCAGTTGTTCCTAAAACCTCTGTATTGTTATCACGAATTGACCACATTAGTACCAGTCTCCCAGCTTGTTTCGAGATATATAGAATTATTCTGACAAATCATCCATTTATCTCATCGTCTTGTATATTTGGAGGCTTATATGGATCTTCATTCTCATGTTACTGTGTTTCGAGGCTTACATGGATCTTCTCATTGTGTCAACAGGATTCACCAGCAGTTGTCACAGAGGAGGAATTGGCTAGGCACTTTCATCTTAAAGAGTTAGACGAGAGGCCATACAAGTTCGTTGCTGGCTCTGCCTATGATGGGTGAGCAAACGTCTCTGTGTTCCTATTTGCTTAAAACTGAAATTCAATATTCTTTCATATATTGTCGTGCATATTACTGATGACCCATTGGTTTCTTTCATCTCTAAACAAATCGTGTGGGGGGTCACTTAACTCTTCTTCATATAAGCTGGACAGCAAATAAAGATGTCACTGAATTCGCCACTTGAAGGCTGGGTTTTACAGTATATTCTGTTCTTTAATGAAGTGTTCATTATTTTATGGCAGGACGGGAATCAAACTTGGTGTAGACTGGTTGGTAGAACAAATGGGAAGGAGCAAACGCACCGAGGCACTGAGAGCCCGCACGGAAGCAGCTGGAAAGATTTAGCCATTAACCCAAGTTACCACATGCATCCAGAGTGCAAGGCATTTGAGGAGGATGGCTCCTATCAATGCCGTGAATATACATGCCTGCCACTTCTCATGGTTGAGCCTATTCTTTCAATCACCCCCCAGAAAAAAAAAATCCTTGGTGTGGCTCTTGCAATCTTTGGCTGTTTGTAGAAAATCTGTTGTGATGGCAGAGTCGACTCTTCCTTCACTTCATTAACATGCAAGGCACGTAAAAGTGTGCTAAGGATCTAAGCTCGTAGGGGTTTCTTGTTCATATGGTTATTTTTTTATTGAAACTGAGCGAGTGTGGAGCACAGAAGTTTTGTTCACCTGTCATGTTCATCTAAAGAGTGCACTTTGTTACACTTTGTACTTAAATAGTTAAATTAGGAGATATGTGCCTTTGTCCTAAAATCGTGTGATTTTTTTCTAGATTCAACCGGTAAGACGAGCAAAATCAGCGGGATGACTTTTTCAGTTTATGAGATGCAAAAGTGTACGAACGATAGCGTGGCGTACAAAGAGTACTCATATATTTCCATCGTAAATAATGCAACAGCGAATTTTTGTTGGGTTTTATTTCCATCACGAATAATGCAACTAATAAAATAAAGCTCGCAGAAGTTCCATGCAAAAAAAATTCATTCATTCTGCAGCGTTCAAGCATGAGTACATCCTTCGTAGGTTCAACTGCAAGATAACAGAAGCAGGGTGATATTTTGAATCCCACTGTAGAGTTACAATACATGCGTTTCTGTCCAAGATAACTTAAAGGAATTCAAAAAATGGACTAACATCGACTCAAATACAAAAAAAAAAAAATAGTGTACAAACATTGGCTCATAGACGAGCTACATAGGAGTTTGCCTGTGTTACATACCGCACCCATCTATATGGGTTGTATGTCTTCGATTTCTTTGCTATCTGAAGATATCTGACCTGCAGGAGGGAAAATCAAACAGTCAATTATTATGGATCCTGAAATACTCCAAAAGAGGTTCTGCATGTTAATGTATTTGAGCAATAAAACCTTAAAAGAAACAGATGATAAATTCAAGCTTAATGTGCAATAATGTCCTCGAAAATTGTGAGGGAAATGCATCCGGAAGATGGCACAATCATGAAACGGGAAACAGTGACTGGGTGATTCAATTTGTAGATAGTCGTAACACAGGATAGTGTTTGGTACATCCCACAGGTACCGTATTTGAACAGTTGTATTTACCTGCAACTTTGAAGCATTGTACATTGGTATAGTGAAATTCATGTTCACTGGACCAGCTTCCTTTGTGAGATTCCCTGCATTCCAGAGAAAAATGTAAAAAATGTCGCAGAACAGGAATACACCAAAAGTTTGAGCATACACAAGTCAAACTTGAAAAAAAAATCTACCATGTGGTTCCTGGGAAAATGTCAGCTTTGCACGAAGGGTATGCTCGGAACCACCAACAATCTGTCAACGGTTTGAACTGTTTAGTAAACTACCTCAAACTGGCCAAATAAGAAACAGGTTAACAGAGCAAATGCAATTGCCTTCTTTAGATTCCACTCAAGTCTCCTAGATCCTTCTTTAAAATCTGTTGTCTGTCCAACTGCTCCAGCTTCCAGCTCAAAACTTGCCCTACAAAGTAACCCAAGATCTGAAACTTTAGCACAAAAGAGGCAGCATTTAAAATTCCACTTTCTAAACTTCGTAACAGTAACATAAAGCTGCAGCGGACCTCATTGTGTAAGAGGGAACTGGCATTTGTACTGTAATCGTGTTAGCGGTGACGTTTGCTGAGAAGTCTGCTCGTATTTTTAGCAGAACTTCAGCCTGTGTAGATAAAGAAAAAAGAACTCAGATTCACCAGAAATGAATAATATTTTGATAATGCTTAACAGCAAAACAAACATTCCATACCCTAGATGGTCCGGCTTCTTCAATTAGTGCAGTTACGCGGAATGGTGGCTTAAATTCTTGAGTCATCCTGTAGTTCATCACCGGGAACTCTCCATCTGACGGTACCTATATAATGTCAAACATGAAACTTCTTAGTTAGCTATATGAAAATGTTAACAAGAAATCAAAGCCTTGTTAGAGTACGCACTAAAGTCAGGGTTCTGTCAATGTCGAAACTGTCCAGATGCACTGACTCGTGGAAATTACAATCATCAAGAACGACTGTTCCTCCTCCAGATGAACTTCTGTAATCTGGAATTTGAAGTTTCAATTATTGTTTGTGATCAGAATTTTGTAATTTCCATAATAACAAGTAAACAAATAGAATGACCAGCCTGCCATATACTCGATGTGTTCAAGTGATAGAAATACAGATTCAATAAAGAAATTCTCGCAAGAAAATGTTTCAATAAAGAAAGCAGTTCTTTGCAATTAGTATAAGATTATCAACTCATCATAACTCAGTGTCCAATGTTGCAGAAACAAAAGATAAGGAACAACTTGCAACAAAAAGTATATTTCATAGTAGGTTATATGCATATCATATACTGATTAGCATTTGCCTAAAGCAGCAGTTAAAGAAAGAAGTTAAGGATCATACCATATGTAGAAGATCCAGCTCTTCCAATGCTCAAATCCTCATTGAGAGCTAGTCGAATTTCTGGATTTCCACTAAGGTAACTTTTCATTTGAATTGTTCCATCAATCTCAGAAGTAAGTATATAGCCCTGTTTTAACAAATAAAGTTAAGTAACAAAACAATACCATCAGTACACACAGAAAAAAAATAGTAACCAAACAATTGACTGTTAAGTATAAAACAACAAATTTACGGATGGTAAAGGGCCTTAATTTCTAACTTGGCTTAGGGCCGGGCTGGGATGAATTTGCATAGATTTTTTGCTTAAATTAATTAACAGCTGAAATGGGTTCTGAAAGGACTCTTGGGCTGAGGGTCTTATTCCTTTACTAACACTGCACCACTAAGATCAAGAGAATCAAAGCACTACACGAAAGATTGATAGCTAAATCGCCTTTGCAATGAGTGTACACCCATGGTCAATTCATCCATTTCCAGTTGTAAATGTAAAACAGAGAATTTATTTTGAGATTGATGAATAGAGAATAAAAGGGAAAGAAGGTGTGCATTGACAGAAAAGGCAGTCAGAATCCATCAATAAATAGGGTAATTGAAAACTAAATCTCCAAGGCATCGATCTGAAGTATTGAGAGCCGTAAGTTTAAGTAACATAATATATAAACATACCATGTGATATATAGAAAGTAAGAAATCAAGCACATTTGAAATATTGGAAGAGGGAAAAAACATAGCAGCACGACATGGTATGTCTATACTTACACTCGAGCTGAATGTCACACTTATCCTCTCAATGATATCAACAAATATTTCCTCCCTCTTCTTGCCACCAGGCTCTGTAGCAACAACAGATTTGGTAACAGCTGTACCGGGCATACGCTTCGTACCTTGCTGCAGAAGACGCATATATCAAATGAACTATGTTGCATTGCAGCCAGAATAGCATGGAGAACTGCACATTGCTTGGTAAAGTAACTGTAATGTTGTGTTTCTTGGAGTAATACCCAGAAATCTTACCATGAACATAGCAGCAGGACCAAGCGGTGGCAGACGTCCAGCATCAACCATGATTGGTTCATTGAATATGTATGACTTCAGAACCTCAGTAGATGTTGTTTGTGGGTATCCAAAGTCCTAATTGAATGATAAACTCATAAATAATGGCACATGATGTTAACAGAAGAAGATATTAATCATTTCATGAACAGATGGATCGATCACTCAAACGTCAAGCCACACTAACTCATTGTTAACATAAAAGCCTAGGTTCTGGTAGTGACATACAAAAACAGGTCAGAAAAGATAGAAGTTGATACTGCTATGGGGTGGGATGTTATAGGGTACTTACAATAACCTCATCAAGCAGTTCATAAACCAAAATAAAATTCTTCCGCAGTGAATCTTCGTTTAGAACCCCGAGGTAATCTTTTGTAACCCGTGCTATCCTTTGCAGAAGTTCCAGGAGAAGGGATGGAGAAACATTAACCATTGTGGTTACCACAAAAAATAGTCCAGCAACCTTAACATGAATATAGTTAACCCCATCGACATTCTGTAATGAGAAAATGTGAAAAGTACAGGGTGTCAGATCAAGTGGTAAAGCAATGCACAAATGAGCAGAAAACAGATGGAATCAGTGTACTGTCACTAATACATTAACTTGCACTATTGCAGTCCAGTCCACGATCAAATTTTTTCCTTAAGTACTATTTTATTTAAATCAAAGAGTAATTTTCCATAAAAAGGTCCAGTATAGGCTTCATAAACAATTGATATGATATGGAGATAACTGTACATCTGCAGTAGAACAACTAATTGTCCAATGAACCATGAAGCTTCCTTGATATGCATGGCTCCCGCTTATTCTACGCAGTTGCTGAGTAGCTCAAGTAAACCACACACATCACGTGACACTACACCCAGTTTATCTAAGTTCGTCCTAAGCAGCATGCAAAGGATATCACCCAAATGCCTTAACCAAATGGCCCATTAAACACTGCACGACCACAATAGAAAAGTCAAAAGTGATATGGAAACACAACACAAAACAATTCAAATATGACGATCCTAATGATCCGAAACGCAACTGTAAGTTATGCTCCTATATCTACGGTTGGGCACTAATATCCAGTCTGATGATGCGCATTTTTTTGACAGGACATCAGTTTAGCACAAACAAGCACAGCATTCACTTGACATTAACACAGCACGAAGTACGACCTCAGAATCACACAGCTAAAGCGACCTCAGTTTTCACCACAGCTGTGCAAAATTCGCAGTGCGAATAAAGGGCGGATGAAGTAACAGATACGTACGAAGACTGGGGGCGCCTCCTCTGCCTCGTCTTCGTTCCAGAACTTCACCTTCCGGAAGAAGATCTCCGCGCTGCCCTTGGGCACCTCCCCGCGATCTGCAATCACCCCCGAGGTCCCAACAGAGTTAGCGCCGGATCATATCAAATCAGCCGAAACACTCTGCCCCGGCCAGATCGGGCGAGTGCGGTGCGGGATCCAGATCTTACAGTCGCGGAAGACGATGTGGTCGCCGCGCTGCGACAGCACGAAGAACTGCGAGATCATCTCTCCCGCGCCGCCTCTTCGCTACCACGCGCTCCTCCTCCCTTCGGGCCCCGCGCGCCCGCAGCTGTAACGCGGCGACGGCGATGCGTGGGACAGAGCAAGTAGAAGAGCGAGGCGGAGGGGGAAGACGACGAAGAAGATGACGGGTAGTACTGTAATCCGCAACGTGTTGGCGCAGTTTCCCTTGTGCGCACTCCGCACCCGTTCCGACGCTGGCCGCGAACCGCGATCGCGGACGTTTATCTTTTACGGATTCGTTTTTAAAAAAAAAATCTACAGATTAGTTTAGTTCAGTAAACGCCCGAGACATATAATTTATTTACAAATATATCTTTGTATTGGTATATAAGAATAAATTTTTTTAATATATTTATTATAAAAAGATATAGGTTATATCACTTCGAATTAGATCGAAACTGTGAACAATTAAGTGTGAAATGGCCTTAATTTTCAGTCCATTAAAAAAACGTGCGCCAGCAATATTTTCCATGTGGCACACCGACAGGGTACACTACTCACTACGCCACTAATCACTTCGTCTATTAGTTCCATCGGTGGAAAGCTTCGGTTTGTCAAAATGAGCTACTGAATGCCCAGCCCATAGTATTGAGTTTTAGCTGAGCAACAAAATAAAACAAGGGCTTTCTACCTGCTAGTCAACTAAGTATGTTGATGCAACTTAGGATTTGAGCTATGCATATCTCAGGGTTCTACAGCAACACATAATGCATACTCCCCGTTCTTCATTTGTTGACATTGCTTAGCTCAAATTTGAGGCAACGATCATTACAAAGAAGGGATAGTTACATGATCTGGAGTTGGTAGGGCTAACAAATAATCTAACAAAGCTGTCACCAGCACCATTTTCGGCCTACAATGGGATCATGGAAATCTGGGAGCCTGATGCATAGAAACAGGCCTTTGTTCCAGGATACTGTCCCCTAAACAGAGCCACGCTACTGCACCTTTCATGTCCATGGATGACTGGCGAAAGCAATCAACTGATGCCATCAAATACAGATAGATTTTGTGATCCAGAAATCTGAAACAAAATAACACATGTCAGTGCAAATTGATATGGACATGCATCTTGAGATGTGGATCATAGACGTTATTACGACCACGTTACTTTACTAATAACAACGATCCACAAAAACTTCTGATGCAATGCCTCTGGTAATACTTATGCGGGTGCAGATTTCAGCCGTTCATGTACAAGAACTTTAGTGTTCCCATTATAAACACAGCTGCAGAATGGACATTTGATACTTCGTGACTCCGTGGAAACGCCAAATGATTATAAGGGAGTACCAAGTCAATATACCAGGCTGGTGGCAGCATAAGGGTTGTCCCGATATCAAGGCAGTGTATTCTAAATAGCTACTTTTGTAAAATTATGCCGGTTACAGCACCTCTGATTTTCTGCACTTTCAATCAATCATGACAAAACATTTTGCGAGAAGGCTTCCTATGTTTTATTTAACTTGCCTATAGTAGCATAAACAAACACAAGTTCCTAGCCAACTAGAATTTTTTTCTTGATCAATGCACATCATCGACTCTATGGTACAGTGTTAACACTTAACAATAGCAAATAGGGCTCAGGAATGCATATGGTATCTAAGCCACTGGTCCTGTAACTTACAAGTTAGGATAAAGTTAACATACCACAAAATCCACGGCATGCCAGCTGCTATTGTTACTATGTTTTGGCTACAGCAAGTGGCGTAAAACAAGGTCATGGTTATAACTCTAGCCTAATTTCTTATCAAAATGAACAAAAAAAGAAATAGGTTCATGAAATGCTCGTGGCAGTTTTTGGATTTTTTTTTTTTTGCTAAAGGGTGACTATGGAATACTAGTCAGGTAAATTCATACTAATAAAACATCATGAAAATTACAAGGCAGTCTATTTGTTGTGTAGGGTACTAGGGTCACGAGTTCGTATCGAAGAGTATGTATCAGCAAAATAATTGAGTATGTATCAGCAAGAGTATGTGTCAGATAATTTAGTGCTTAACAATGTAACTGAGCCAAACACTACAAATCCATGACAAAAATTAAGATATGTCCTCTAAATAGGAAAACCTTAATGCACATAAAGAAGAACAAACTTACTATTTTCAACGCCATTTATCTGCCAAAGTTCCATGTGGCCTTGCTACATGATAACTCTCAACTAAAAGTCTTGCTGATCATCCATGCAGAGTGCATTATTTCCTTCACCAGTAAGCTCCAGTGAAATTTGGGTGACATATAGTACAGTGTACACATTCTAATTTGCAACGCTCGAGTCTATGGGCATGCAAAAGTATTGATCCAGATGCTACAACAACCACCAGATAGCTACAAAACTAAAGGTAGACAACTACGATCTACGAAAGGCAGGATCAATATGACAAATAGCGGCAATGAAAACTACAAAGGCAACAAGGATAAGTCTTTGCAGGAATTCCTTCAATTATTCCATCATACACACACTTCTATGGAAAACCTACACCAACTGCATCCACGTTTAAAACATCCTTCTGTTATTGTTATCCTCCCTCAAGAATGGAAGGTGCTGCAAATTCCCCAATATGGCATGCGTTGCATCAACATCCAAATCATATCCAATATCCTCACCACCGCCAAAATTCAGAATGGTACTGCCGTCAGCTGGATTTGCCACCTCATTTATATTAATCCCTCTAGTAACCGATGCATGCCCACTTCCTGCATTCCCATTCAGTGATGCTGACACAAGCATAGATGGCTCAATGCCACTCCCCGCACTGCCAGAAGCATGCTTCTTGCGCACGACACTAACCTTCTTCCGTGCTGTCGTCTTCTTCACCGTACCTCTGGGTGGCCCTACTACACTACCACTAACACCACTCTTCTCCGCCTGTTGAGCATTTTCTGATTTTGCACTGGCACGAATAACTCCACCATTATTCTCAACGTGTTGTACATCAACATTGCCAGTCCCCACAAATGCTGGTTGTGGAGGCGACTGATTAAACGAAGACATAGGAGAAAATGGCTTCCAGTTGGTGCTCAGATCAGCAGCCTTAGGGAAGCCCATTGGGACGAACCCCCACGCGCAGTAGTACATGTCCGTGCCCGGCACAATAGGGGGCGCGGTGGGGATCTCGGTAGCCAGGAACGCGCGCCGGCACCCGGCGCTCTGGCACCTGAGCGCGCGCCCAAGCAGCGCGCGCTGATACTGGTAGACATGGCAGCAGTAGGGGCACGCCGTCCAGAACGCATCGGCCGAGGCCGAGGCGTCCCCGGAAGCAGGAGCAGGAGGCGGATCAGCTGGGGAGTTCTTCAAGTGGTCGGGGAGGTCGTCGAAGGCTTCTTGTACAAACCTGAGCGCGGTGGCAGCGGCGGGATACGGGTTGGGCGGGGAGGACAGGAGCTGGGAGAGGCGGCTGAAGGCCTGCTTGACGGCAGCGGGGTCCGGGTCGGACTGGAGCTGGAGCACCGCGACCGGATCGGCGCGGCCCGAGGGGAGCTGGCGCTGGGAGGCGAGGAGGACGTCAGCGACAGCGAGGAGCTGGTCGGCGCCAGGCAGGTGCGGATCAGCCTCCACCGCGCGGTCCGCGAGCCGCTTACAGCCGACCAGGTCCCTCGCGGCGAGGAGCTTGCCAGCGATCTCCAGCCAACGGGCTGGCTCACCGCTGCTCCGGCCGCCGCCGCCGCCGCCGCCGGAGGAGGAAGCCATGTTGCGCGTGAGGACAGGGGACGAAGCAGGCAGCAACAGTGGGGCACAGCTGTCAGACGGCTTAGACCATCCGCAGTGGTTCACTGTAAAGCTTACTGAACTGTAAATATAGAGTAGATTACTGGAAGTATAGAGTAAGTGTCTAGAGAGGAATGCTGGAAGTATAGAGTATATACTGGAAGTATAGAGGGATAGAGTAAGTTTTAGAGGGAACCGCTGCGGATGGTCTTACGAGCAAGCTCTTTTCGGGAGTATACTTGTACTGTGCACCGCACGAGGAATTTATTTGTTCTACTATACTATTAACGAAGTATTGGCCGAGATGCTTGCTTTAATTACCATATGGGAATTAGTGGTCTGTTCTTCGTGGTTTATTTACAAAGCCATAAATTTTTAGAGATGACAATGATGGTCTAGCGCGAGTATGGTATAGTAAAGGTTGTGAGTTCGACGCAAACAACTATGTCTTCGTGCTGTCGTGAGTTGGACGGTCGCCGACTCTAGAGTCTAGATGATGCTAATGGTGACAGAGACTTTGTACAATTGTTCGTTGAGGTGAGAGAGCTAGCAACAGCGGCACATGTGCGTACCGTAAGATATGTTGAAGTGTTATTGAGGTAACTCCTCTGTCGATCCTTCGGGTGAAAACTTTGTTAGCGAAAATAGCGTTTCTACGTCATTTTCTTCCTTGGAGGCATCGTTCTTGAAGGATGAATACTGTATGAAAGTTATTTGCCACCTTTAGCTAGCACGTAGTTATAGTGAGTCTTTACTTTTTTAAGTTTTTACAAGGCTAGTGATGTTCGTGTCGTCAGTTGGAGAATGTAGCATCATCTTTTTGTTGAAACTAAGGAACCAAAATTCAATCTAGGCAATGGATCTAATCGGATCTTGACTGTTTTACTTAAACTTAGGCTTAGGCTTAATTACCAAGTGATTAAGGTAAGGCAAAATTGTTAGGTGCTAGGGTTAGGGTTTGGAGGTTTCTAAGCCGTCGGCGTTGTCCTTGCTAGTGTGCGCGCTCTACCTTGAGCGTGTCGCCGTCAAAGATGACCCCGCATGGTGCCCTTAAACACGATGGATCCGCGCGAGGTGGCGAGATTTGCGTCCCGAAAACAGGAGCTAGCATGTCGTGAGGTAAGTGGATCGGCCTTCTAATCTCCTTTCTTATTTCTTATTCAATTCAACTTGAATCTTCTGAGTTCTTCGATCTTACTTTTTCAAAACTGAAACTTGTTTGTTTCTCTCCTTCTAAATGCTTCGGGTTCAAACTTAATCCGAAGAAAAACTCGATTTAAACATGCACTAGCCTGGCTCTTGATACCATTGTTAAAACTAAGGAACCGGAATTCAATCTAGGCAATGGATCTAATCGGGTCTTGACTGTTTTGCTTAAACTTAGGCTTAGGGTTATTTACCAAGTGATTAAGGTGAGGCAAAATTGTCTTGAATCTGATATGTAATCAACAGAGACAAGAATGAGACAGAGGAGGAGGAGGAGGAGGATTCAGGCGCACCTTTTCTGGGTGAGGAGCTCGCGTCCATGGCGTTGGCGACCGAGCAGAGGTCGCGGTTCCCGGCGGGAGTCTTCCTTCCACTTCCCGTCACTTATCGATCAAATTAGTTTTTCTTAATCGTGATTAGTGCTTAATTCCCCCTAACACACGGTTACGTGTGCTAATTTGTAGGGTGACGAACGTGAGAGGGGCCTCAACCGCTGGTTGGTAATCGCCCCCGATCAAAGCGGGAATCGGAAGAAGACTCGGTATGGGGTTTGCCCCATACCGTGACGTAGTCATCCTAACACTTTTCCGTTGTAAAGTTTGCAGACCCGATTTTTCATATAATCTAAGTCACTTTTCTTCTAATATAATATTATGCGAGAGCTCATCCTTGGCTTTCGAAAAAAATAGAACTGCAAAATACTCCTTCTATTTCGTTTTAATTGTCGTTAGGACAACCATCAATAGTTCATTTCTAGTTCATTTGGTTGTCTGAAACGACAATTATTTCAGAACGGAGGGAGTAAATAGTACTGTTTGGAATGACACATCATCAGCTCACCGAAATCATATGGCGAGCTTAGTACATTTTTTCAAGCAGTATGCTTCTCCTCCCGAATAGGTAGATCAAGTGCCATTTTTTGGAAAAATAACCTCACGGTGACATGAAAAATCTTTTCTAGTTGCAACAGTATTGAAGGTAGAAGAAAGTTCTCTACTTGAGAAGAATTCCAAACAACAGCTTGATCACTAGATAATAGAGGATCACACGAACTACTAGATCTCATTGTTTTATGTCCCCCCCAAGCGACATGCAACAGGCCCCCCCTAGCGGCGCGAACCTTCAAACTCGTTCAAATGGTTTCAGAGGCTCGACCCAACAACAACAGCGGAAAAAGTTTGGAGCTTTTAGTCCTACCATGCGAGACATCGGCCATACAGCAAGCAACAGAACGATAAACGGCGACGCATGAACCAATTCCATACTCTGCGGCCTCTCGATCACCGCAGCTGCGTACATGCCGGCTGCCGTTCGAGAACGTCCGGCTCAAGCTCTGGCCACGCTGCTGCACAAGAAGCTACGTAGCTTCTTCACCGTGAAGCATGGCTGCCTCCTCGCTAGCTTGCTGTGAGATTCGTCCCCGCGGTCTTGGCGGCGGCGAAGCTCGGCGTCGGCCTCCCGCCTCTTGGCGCGCGCCGCGTCCAGCCTAGCCACGGCGGCCGCCCTGCGCGCCTTCGCGGCGCGCCGCGGCGCCTCGGCTTCCTCGACGCGCGCCTTTGCTCTCCGTTCCTCTTCCTCCACTGCCCTGCGCAGCTCTTCCAGCCTCCCCACCGGCAGCGTCACGACGTCGAGGAGGGCGGCGTCATCATCTCCTCCCCCCGCCGCGCGCGCGGCCAGCTCGGCCGCCGCGCCAGCGGACCACGCCAGCGCGTGCGCCTCAGCGGCGACGGCGCGCTCGGCCAGCTGCAGCGCGCGCAGCGCCTGGCGCCGGACGAGCACCCGCTGCTCCAGCGCGTCCTTGGCGCCCCTCGCGGCGGCGACCTCCGCGCGCAGCCGCCGGATCTCGGCGCGGCTGTCCTCGACGCTGCGACGGAGCTCCTCCGCGGCCTCCTGCTTCTTCCCGGCCTCCTCCTGCCTCGCCGCGACCGCGCTGTTCGTGGACTCGATCGCCGACTTGAGAGGCGGTATCTCGGCCGCCGTGGCGTCGAGGCGGTCCTTGGCCGCGGCCAGCTCGCCGCGGAGCCTCTCCAGCTCCTCTTCGAGCGGCATGGATGCCAGCCACGCCTGTACTGCCGCCTCGCGGGCGCGCTCCACCTCCTCCCTTGTGCGGGACAGTTCCTTCAACACAGAGTTGGACGTTGCATTCAGGGGCTCGTCCGCATCGTTGCCTTCCATTGCGGGTCGATGAGTTCGATGTGGCCACGCCACGGGATCATTTAGCTGGACTTGTGCATCTATCCGTCATTGTTGTATCCAAGGTGAAGCTCTCTTGGTATATGCTCTGGGTTTTGTTGTTTTGTGTCGCTGCTGGCTGTTCATGTGTATTTCGACTTGATCAATAGAGTACACAGCTAGTGCACTCCTACACTGGGCTAGCGTCCACTGCCGAGGACTTGGTGCTGATGACCACGATGACGGAGCCGCCCTGTTACGCTCACGCGTAGCTGGGCTAGACACCATGTACGTGATGAGCTCTGAGACGGTCCACAAAGGATGCTGGTTAGTGTAAATTTAGAGTAAATACTGTAAAAATAGAAGAAGAATAGTGTATAGAGTAGAGTATAGAGTAACGAGTGCGGATAGCCTCAGTGACTTGCGAGTTTGCAACGAAGTCGGTATTTCTAATTTGCTAGCCAGTACTCCCTCTTTCCCATAATAATTGTCGTTTTGGACAAGATTTCTAATTCAAAATAAACTAAAAGTCTTGCTCAAAACGAATTATTGTAGGAAGGAGGGAGTACTCAGTAGCACGAGCCTCCTTTTCAAATAGAAGCGACCCTTCTGAAGAAGCTTTGTACATGCTGTGTTCCTGGGCTGGGTCTCCTTGCTTTCGAATTCGGCCTTGTCAAGGGCTCAAGGCCAGGTCAGTCTCGGGTCTCACGCGCCATGGTAGCAGTCCATCTATACCTAGCAACTACTCTCTCTGTCCCATAAGGTTAGACGTTTTAGGCCTTTGAAAATGTCCAACAAGGACTGTCGTTGTGCCCCTATGCTTCACTTTCAGTTAATGCCTTCAATGCTTTGATTCTGTCTTCGTTCCTCTTCCAACGATAGAAAGAAACCAGCACCCCCTCCTATTGGCTGGGTAAAAGAATGGGATATTAAATCTACCAACTTTTTAAAGGTATATAGGTCAGATGGTTGCATCTCTATTTTATTCAAGAAAAGTCAGAACGTGAGTCTCTATGGGACGGAGGGAGTAGCATGTCACACATCAGCAGATCAGCTACATCCATAAAGGCTACGGTCTTCCATGGCCGTTCACGCTCACCTGCGCATGGGCCTTGGTTGCTCACACTTCAAACCAGCCCATGGACACGACACAACCAATATTGAATGTCAATGCATATATTACCAACAGCAATACATCACGCCGAGGGAGCTTCATCTTTCGAGTTATTTTGAATGAATATTTTTCAGTTTTTTGCATCAACATGTTGCACTTTCATAAACACAATGAGCTGTGTACATCTGCAAACCGTCACCTTCTCTACACGTTCTGCATTTAGAACGTTGTATGTATTATAAGTCCGCCCACTTGTATCTACACGACAGACGTGCTTCCAAGCAAACATAACTTAATACGCTACACAGAGTTTGAAGGTTGAAACATTCAAAGGAGGAAATTACCTACTACTGCGCCACACATGCCTAATCCTAATATATACTTCAACTACGATATGAACTATAGTTGAGTTTCTACTAAAGAATAATTAATTAATCATCTTCCGTTTGGTGATGCGGACGCATGCGTCCAGTTGCACCATCTCGGGTTAGTTGACTTGAATTTCCTGGCTCTCTTCAGTCCTTCCTGACGAACCGCTCCGAAAGCCTTTTCCACCGAGGTGCACTGGATCATTGCTGTCACCGGAATATCAAACTGCAAGTGAGTTTCTTCGTTTGGCGCCTATATAAGCATGTCACAAGTACACAGTTAATCAAGCACATCGATCGAAGTAGTCGAATTAGATCGAAGAAGCACTTCTTCTTGCTAGGTTTGGCTACTACGTACGTCGGCCATGGCGGCTACCAGCAAACAGGTTGATGCGTCGCCGGCCGCCATGGGGAGGAGGGTGACGGTGCTGACCATCGACGGAGGCGGCATCAGGGGCCTCATCCCCGGCACCATCCTCGCCTTCCTCGAATCAAAGCTCCAAGTACGTACGCGTGCACTGCAACATATGCATGCCCTTCAAGCAAGCAGGCACGGGTGGTGCAGGGCTTTGCATCGGCGCACGCACGTGACGACTGACGAGCTCACCGTGGTATACATCCTGCAGGAACTCGACGGCCCGGAGAGGCGGCTGGCCGACTACTTTGACTACATCGCCGGGACTAGCACCGGCGGCCTTATCGCGGCGATGCTCACCGCACCCAAGGACAAGCGCCCGCTCTTCGCTGCCAAGGACATCAACAAGTTCTACATCGAGAACGGGCCGCAAATATTTCCTCAGAGGTAGAAGCTGCTGCACAATAAATGCCATGCACTACGTACTTAATTTGCACGATATTTTTTGAACTAATCCACGTCAAATAAAATGAAATGGAGAAAATCATAGTTTTCAGCGAACTATATAGAATTTATGAACACCAAAGGATGACTATTGCAACAACAAAAAATATTACTGATGGTCATCCAATAGTTAGTGGTGACCAATGACACATATTTTCGTATAATATTTTACTTTCTATCATAGCACAAACCATGTTCAAACGTTAGGCTTCTAGGATTGACCGGAACAAACTCATAGGATAAGTCTGGGAAGTCAGAAAAATAGAATAAAGATAATTGGGAGTTAGTATTTACTCTCTCCGTCTTTGTCGTTATGTAGATTATTTTTGAACTACAAAACGATAAATTTTTTAGAACGGTGAAAATACATTTTTTACTTCTCTGAAAAACATCTTGTGTGGACAATTTTGCTGCTCGACACCGCCACTTTGTGGTATTAATTGTGGACGTTGAAAAAAAAAGTCATTTTCAGCTGAATAGGAGTGAGGAACGGAGTGAAATGTAAAAAATGCCGTTGGGCCCATGTCTAGGAAATGTCGTAATAGAAGCGTTGTCCACCGGCTAGTTTTTATGTCAGGGAAATGTTTTAATAGAAGCAGTGTCTACCAGCTAAATATTTTTAAAAACAGTGTACACCAGCTAATTTTCAAACTTTGACAATGTCTGACAGATAAAACTATTTTTTTGCCAATTCTACAAATGTCGACGTCTACAGCAAAATTGACCTTTTATATATTATTGTCATATGGACTATACAAATTGCAGTATCTACCGAACGTATCCCAGCTGGTGATTGACATCCAGAGTTTAAAATCCTATTCCAGTTGGTGATTTTTTGAAAGCTCATCCCAGTTGGTTATTGACATCCAGAGTTTAAAATCCCACTAGGTACAAGTGACAATATGTGATAGTATAGTAATGATATGTGTTGACAAGATCCAACATTTTCATTCGGATTTTATATAATAGAGTAAAGTGCGTCAACGGTATTTCATCTAGATCCACGAACTTTTAACATGCATATTTTAGATCTCACAAACTTGTTAAAGTGTATAATTGGGTCCAAAGTACCGAAAATACTAATATGACTATTAACATAATTATTATTTGAGCTTGATTTTTCATATTTATTCTTCCCCTAAATCAATGTTGGAGAAATAATTCATGTTGGAGGCTAACTACGCTAATTCGGGGAGAGAACAAATATAAAAAATAAAGCTTAACAATTATGTCAGCAATTATATAGGTATTTTCTGTCCTTTGAGCTAAGATGACACATTTAAATATATTAATGGGTCTAAATATGCATTTTAAAAGTTTATGAAACTAGATGATAACAAGTTCATGAACGGTTGATGCACTTTACTTTATATAATATTGATACACTCTGCTCTTCGTGAATTCGTTGTCGATTGCAGAGGAGGTGTTGCCAACACGTTGCTCCAGTTCAAAGGGCCAAAATACGACGGCGAGTTTCTGCACTCCAAGATCAAGAGCCTCCTTGGCTCGACGAGGCTCCGCGACACCCTCGCCAACGTCGTCATCCCCACTTTCGACGTCAAGAATCTACAGCCCACCATCTTCTCCACCTTTGACGTAATGCGCTATTTATATTATATTGACTGCTAATACTACACGAGCATTCATGTGACGACGGATCATGGCATCACTAGTATTGTAATTAACACGTACAGTACTGCCTTGCTGCGTCTGTGTGTGCGTGCAGTCTCAGACACGGCCTCTGAAGGACGTACTCCTCTCTGACGTCTGCATCGGCACGTCGGCGGCGCCGACGTACCTGCCCGCACACTTCTTCCAGACCCGAGACGGTTCCACCGGCGAGACCCGCGACTTCAACCTCATCGACGGCGGCGTCTCGGCCAACAATCCAGTACGTGCAAGCCGTCCAAGAATACGTTGATGTGTGAATCACGGCTGATGAGCTGGGCGCAAAGAATTAAAGAGATCGAGAGTTTGTAATGCCTGTTTGTATATGTGTTTATTTTGTCTTTCAGACAATGGTGACGATCAACCAGATATCCCGGAAGATGATCGTGTCCAAGGAGAAGTTCTTCCCGGCGGGGCCGACGGACTACGACAAGTTCCTGGTCATCTCCCTGGGCACCGGGTCGGCGAAGAACGCGGAGATGTACACCGCCAAGGAGGCCGCCGGGTGGGGCACCCTGTCGTGGCTGCACAGCAAGGACGGGAACACCCCCATCATCGACATGTTCAGCTACTCCAGCGCCGCGATCGTCGACCTCAACGTCTCCATCCTGTTCCAGGCGCTCGGCAGCGAGAGGAACTACCTCCGCATCCAGGACGACTCCCTGCGCGGCGCGGCGGCGACCGTGGACGTGGCCACGAAGGAGAACATGGCGGATCTCGTCCGGATCGGGGAGGGGATGCTCGCCAAGACCGTGAGCAGGGTGGACATGGAGACCGGCAAGCCCGTGCCGGTGCCCGACGAGGGGACCAACGCCGACGCGCTCGCCCGCTTCGCGAAGCAGCTGTCCGACGAGAGGAAGGCCAGGATGTCCAAGTCCAACCAAGTCAGGCCCAACAGCGCACTGTGATCAAATGCATGGCCGTGTAACATACGGACAGAAAATGACCAGATTGTTTTTTTCAGTTGTTTTTCTCTACGACAAATTTCAGTTATTTTTTTGAACAAATAAATTTCAGTTGTTTGGAATAAGAATATCCGTTGTTGGTCATTTTCTCTTCTTTGTGAAAGTCTAGACTACTACCACAATCTCTATATATTTGTTATTTTTTTTAATTTAATCAAAAAGTCAAAATATCTGGAGACGTCTGGAGTTTATTGCTTAGTTCAGTCAAAAAAAGTCTAAATGCCGAGCAGGCGACCACTGTATAAAGCAGAATCAAAATTTCTTTAGCCGAAGAAGTACCAAACGGGCCTACAACTTAGGCCGGCCCAAATAAATCCTGATTAACTGGTCCACAAATAAAAGGCAACAAATAAACATGCAAATATCAGCACTTTATTTTTTATTTTTTAAAAAAAATACGTAGTCAGATAGAGTGAGGTAAGTTGATTACATGAAAAAGATGATTGCATCTCTCACACACACACTAGTATTTCGGCCCTCTTGCTCTTGCAGACGGAGTGTCTCCGTCGATCTCCGCCGGCGCGTGATGACAACTGCAAAACCCCTTGAAACGACGTCCGTCCCGCACGACGATCTCCCCATGCCCCTCCTTCCCGGCCGTGCATGCGCACGGCACGTACCCGTCCGTGCGCTGCACGGCGCGGCGTGGCGCGACGGCCGCACGGAGGATCGGCAACGAAGAGGTCGGCTCCGTCCGGTCCCCGATCCACGAACAGTCCTGGCACGAGACATTCATCGCCGGCGGCCGGTGACCCCGCCGGCCCGCTCGCTGGACCTGGACGGCCCCTCCTCCAAAACGTCAAAGGCGGCGTAAATGGCAGCAATCAAACGCGCCAGTAACGTGTCGCGCAATTAATCATCATGCCTCCCTGCGTGCCCGCCATTCCGGTACTCTAAATCACTCATTAACTGCGCACTGAATCTGTCCGGCCCTTGCATGTCGATCGATGCAGGCAAGGCAAGGCAGAGCAGCCGAGGCTATCTCGCTCCAGACGCCGTCGTCGCATTGACGCAGCCTGCGTGCGGCCGGCCGTGCGCCACCGAACGAGCCCAGCGAGCCGAGCTGCATGCTGCCACTGCCAGCCAGCCCTTCTTCGTCCCGGACCCCGCCGCGCGAGCTCTGCCAGTGGACCTCTGTCTAGATCGAGCTATTAGCGACGATCGAAGTATGGAACGTCTTTGAGTTAATGCCACTGGTCCTGCTGAGGAGGGAGAGGAGGATGGGCGACGCTGCATTTGCTGCTCCAACAACTGTTGTTGAGGCCAGCAGGCACAGGCGCACAGGCACAGCTGCACAGGAAGAGCAGCTGAGGAAGTATCATTTGGCGGTTCGCAATCAAGTGTGACAGATAGAAGCACCCCTCGATAGATCCAGCTGCAACGAAAGGCACTGCTACTGCTGCTGTGCTGCATCAGCTGTGCCATCTCCATGGCATGATCTCGGCCTGCGGCCTAATTATTAAGCTGGACATACAGCTTCTATGGAGATCGAGTCTCTCCCCTTTTCTTCAAACTGTGGCAGTTGGTTATGGAGGACAGTACAGGAGACTGTACTTCGCTGACAGACCGGTCCAACGTTGGGCCCCCGCACGTCCACGGAACTTCTCAGATCTGTGAATGTGTTTATCTCATCTTCCTGCGCCTTCATCTCTTCTGCTCGAGTTTACACAACGGGGTACAGAGACCACAACATTCCGTCTTGTGTTGTGTAGTAGGACGATTTTGAGATCGATCTGCATCTTAAACATACAAGACGTGTTCACTTCTGCTGGCTGCAAGCAACCAAATGATCTGGCGGTTTGGTTTAAGGGACGTTGGCCAACTGGCCGGGAACGCCGGAACGAACTAATTGTGGCGTCGTCGGCATCCGAACACATAAGCACAGGCAGCGCCCGACACGCCGACGCCGTGCCGACATGGCAGTACACGTG
This sequence comes from Tuctoria greenei, assembly GCA_036927565.1. Classification (NCBI taxonomy): domain Eukaryota; kingdom Viridiplantae; phylum Streptophyta; class Magnoliopsida; order Poales; family Poaceae; genus Tuctoria; species Tuctoria greenei. Next base: position 218,254,731 of record JAYESD010000005.1, on the reverse strand, counting down.
AGCATTACCAATGCCCCGCTTCCTTTGTCTTCACTCCTCCGCTTCAGGCCTTCCAAGATCCTTTGCCTGCCATCCTCTCCCTCTCTCCCTCTTCCTCAAATCTCAAGTCCATCGTGCTTGTTCTTCCTTGTTGGATTCATCTGTCTGCGCGTGGACCCTCAGTCGCTCCTGACATCGAGGAAGGCGGAGATTCCCTTCGTCTTTTAAGACCGTCTGTTGTTAAGCTTCCATCATTTTATTAGCGGTGCTGATTACCCCCCAACAACTCTCAGCCTGGTCTACGCCACTGTAGTAACAAAGGCAGAGGAGCTCATCTCGTGGCCACCACCACGAGTCCCCGTCTAGCGAACTGCATGACAAGAAGGACTAGCTACCGCTGTTTCAAATTGACTAGTATTACGACACGAGAATGTAACCGGTCGGTGTCAGTCACTCTCAGATTCGAACACCGGAACAAAGTCGGCAAACGGATGCTAGCGGTAGACGAGAGTGACCGGCCGGTTGAGCTGCTTTTGGCCCCCGTTTAAAATCGGCACGAATCCCATGCATGCATTTGAACCACCATATCAAGCCATCAAACTCGCCCGTGTCGTCCTCACTCTGCTCGCTTCCTTCCTTCTTCCCCTGAAAAGAACACCGTCACATGTATGTACATGCACGCCTCTCTCCATCCAACCAAAATTCACATGCCCGTCGTCCGTTCAACCGAAAAGGGCCAAACCAACAGCGATCACAGGGGAGGATGCTATAATCTCGAGCCGTCACATCGGATCAAAACCAACAATCCAGCCCGTACGATTTAAGTTTTGGTTGAAGTTGATAGGTAAAGTTTGCGTGTTCGACTCCAAGTGGGAGTTTAACAAGATTATCACGTCCTTGAATCTCGGAAAATAAATACTAGTAATCAGAAGCAGAAAAAGGTAAAGGGGGCAAAAAAGAAAAAGAAACAGTACTAGGACAAAAGGAAAAGAAGGCAATTACGAACGAGCGGGTCCAGTAGTCACTCAAAGCCCGCCGCGTCGGCTCGCGAGCCTCCCTTCACTCCTCTCCCACCCTCCCCGTTTCAATTCGCCTCTCACTCCCCCGCAGTCCCCACTCGCCACTCTCTCTCTCTCTCTCTTCGCCATGGCCTCTCCATCTTCCTAGCTCCGCGACTGACCCCGTCCGCCTGCCGACCCAGATCCCGCGCCACCTCCGCATCTCCGCCGGACCGCGCGCGCGTACGTACGCGTCAAGTGGCGGCGGCGGCGACATGGGAGGGTGCCACGCGAAGCCGCTGACCCACGACCCGGAAACCTCGCCGCCGCGCGCGGCGCCGGCGACGCCGCCCCCGGAGGGACAACGCTCCTCCTCCCCCTCCGCAGCGGCGGCGGCAGCCACGCCCGGGAAGAAGAAGCCCTTCTACTTCCCGTTCTCTTCCACGCCGAGCCCGAGCCCGGCGCACCACCTCTTCGGCTCCTCCGCGGCGTCCCCGCGCAAGTCCCCCGCCACGCCGGCCAGGCGCCTGCTGCGGCTGCCCTTCCCGCCCCCGTCGCCGGCCAAGCACATCAGGGCCGCGCTCGCGCGGCGCCACGGGCCGTCCCGGCCGTCCATCCCCGAGGAGGGCGGCGGCGGTGGCGAGGGAGACGATACCGGTAAGGGGCTCGACAAGGCGTTCGGGTTCAGTAAGGGGTTCGCGGCCAAGTACGAGATGGGCGATGAGGTCGGGAGAGGACACTTCGGCTACACCTGCGCCGCCAAGGTTAAAAAGGGGGCGCGCAAGGGGGACTCTGTTGCCGTCAAGGTCATCCCCAAAGCCAAGGTGATGTGCGCTTTCCGCAATGCCAAGAGTCTGGCACCTTGTTTGGTGTGTTCTGCTTTTTGATCGAAATTTGGAAGGGCCGGGTGCGGGTTCCTGGAAACTAACCCTGTGGAATTGGGAACTTAGAGGTGTTGAAGTTTTGTTTTATGGGCTAATGTGGTGTTCTCATGACACCTGGATGTTAGTTTTTTTTTTCCATAGAATTCTGCGGTGACTTGATATTGTTCCACATTATTCATTGCACACAAATAGCTAATTCAATGCGTGCCCTTACTGATGATTGAAATTTCCAGCTTGGTGCACTTTGCTTTGGTTGCAACCAAATGGCTAGCTTATTGCATGCCCTTGATTATGATTTTCTGTTTGATGCATTATACTCTGGTGGGTACCAGGTAGAATATAAATTTCATGCTGCAAATATGCCCCCTTCAATGATGAGATATGAATAAAATTTGAAATTTCTGCTACTTTTGCAGTGTACATTTGTTGGAGTTATTTTTGTGAGAGTTGATTTAAGCTTCGTATATTTTTACTAGTTTCTGATATCTGTACTTTCCTAACTTCGTTTGTGGCTTGCTGCTATCATTTACAGATGACAACATCCATTGCTATAGAGGATGTCCGAAGGGAAGTAAAAATTTTGAAAGCTTTGTCTGGAAACAAAAACTTGGTCCAGTTTTATGATGCTTACGAGGACAACGAGAACGTGTATATAGTGATGGAGTAAGATTCCAGCACCTTAAAATTTGTTTTATGTTATTACTTTGTGCTTCATGTGCCATGTGAATTTCCCTCTGTAATACACGAATATCACAGTTGTTTGTTTTCTAGTTCATTTTGTGTAGTTTAACAACCCTTACCCCTTTCCAACAACAACTTTATCCCAAGCACGTTGGGGTAGCCTAATCCTTACCAATTGTTCCACTTACTAATTATTGAAGTAGCAAGAACATCCTGTTGGAAGCATACAAAATACCCTAAATCAGACGTTCTATACCATCCTTTTGTTGAAATAGTAGCTTGCCTTTCCTCTTCTAATGTTAGTTCTGTTTCTCGCTATCACCCATAATACTGGACGGAGGTAGCATTGGTGCTTATAAGTTTATAACTGTATATGATTTGGACATATGCTAGCAGTCTCCACTTATTATTCTCTCCCTTCCACAACGTGTTTCCCATGCATACCTAGGCGGGGTAATACTTGAGGAATGCTCAAACAACTGTATCAAAACTGTACTCATTGGACAGATCTCAACGTTAATCTATCCAATAAGATCAAGAATGATCCAATACCGTGAAAGTTTCCTTAGCTTTTAAGTCACCTATGTATGTGGACTGGACAAACATTGTGAAACGGAGGATGGCATGTTTCTATTCTCATCCAACCTTGACCAAGGATATTCTAGAAAAGGGTAGAAGTTTCATAACATAGCATACAGAGCCTAGATCTAGGCCTTTTTTTCGCGCCGCTGCGCCATCCGCCTCTGGCAAGCGAGCTCTCCTGTGTGTGGAAAGCTTCCACGTAGCTGTCTTCAGTCGCAGCCTGTTGCTGTATCTCTTTTCTGTAATAATCAGTTCATCCTACGCGGCTACACCATTTTTTTTCTTTTGAAGCACATGTTAATTAATTTAAAATCCTGTGCTGTAGGTTGTGTGAGGGGGGAGAGTTGCTTGATAGAATACTTTCCAGGTATGTAGGAAGCAAATTTAAATTTGTGAAACAGCACTATAGTTCACATGAAAATTGCTTCAACACAGCTCTTGCTATGCTGTCTTCAGAGGTGGGAAGTACTCCGAGGACGATGCGAAAGCAGTCTTGGTTCAAATACTAAGTGTTGTTGCCTTTTGCCACATTCAAGGGGTAGTGCATCGGGATCTCAAACCAGAGGTGATTTTTTTTTCTTCATATCTACTGTCAGCGGAATTTATCATTTGGACTTTATCATGTCATCTGAAGTTTTATCTTTTTTGTTTTCAGAATTTCCTTTTTACTTCAAAAGATGAGAATTCCCAACTTAAGGCTATCGACTTTGGCTTGTCGGATTTTGTAAAACCAGGTATATTTGTTACGTTCTATACTGTGTTTTTTGTTGAAATATTGATTTTTAATTCCCTTGGTCAACAAGAATGTAAGGCAAAAAGGTATTAAAACACTATCCTAATTTTATGCAGATGAGAGGCTAAATGATATCGTTGGAAGTGCTTATTATGTTGCTCCAGAAGTTCTGCATAGATGCTATAGCACCGAAGCTGATGTCTGGAGTATAGGTGTAATTGCATATATTCTCCTTTGTGGCAGTCGTCCATTTTGGGCGCGCACTGAGTCTGGCATATTCCGATCTGTTCTCAAAGCTGACCCCAGCTATAATGAGGCACCATGGCCTTCTCTGACTCCTGATGCAATGGATTTTGTTAAGCGTTTGCTGTGCAAGGATCCACGCAGAAGGATGACTGCAGCACAGGCTTTAAGTGAGTTTCATTCTATCCAGTTGGATTTTATTGAATGTTACATTTTTATGATTATTATTTATGTTTTATTTCAGGTCACCCATGGATCAGAAATTATAATGACATTAAGCTGCCATTGGACATCCTTATATTCCGACTTATCAAAGCTTATATTCGTTCATCATCTTTACGGAAAGCTGCTTTGAGGGTCAGTATTAATACATTGTGTTCCAAACTTTGGCCTTTCCTTCTAGACAACTACAGAGGCAATATGATCATACTTCTTCATTCAGGCAATTGCTTTATCCAACTGGAAATTTGTTGTACTGAAAATCTTTTAAGGTTGTGTTTAGACTAGTATATTTAATAGTGCTAACAAGCTTTAGTTTTTAAATGCTTGACTGTTCTGTCATTAATATCTGCAACGCGGTGCATGATCTTTCTTTATCTGTTGCAGGCTCTATCAAAGACTTTAACTGTTGATGAACTTTTCTATCTAAAAGCACAGTTTTCGTTATTGGAGCCAGACAGAAGTGGATGCATCACTCTTGATAATATCAGAATGGTTAGTTCATCATAGAGCTCTGATACATTCTCTTTTTTTTTTTTTTCGGGAGTAAATCTGGTGACTCTTATTGGCACGCTGTTCAGGCATTAACAAGAGAAGCAACTGATGCAATGAAGGAATCACGTGTTCAAGAGATTCTTGTTTCGGTAAGTTGTTTTTGACCTTTCAATTTCCTTTCCATTCATACACAACTGTACTCTCACTATGTAACTGGATTATCTTTCAGTTGAGTGCTCTTCAGTACAGAAGAATGGACTTTCAAGAGTTCTGTGCAGCAGCAGTTAGTGTGCACCAACTTGAAGCATTGGATAGATGGGAGCAACATGCTCGATCCGCTTATGAATATTTTGACAGGGATGGCAATCGAGCTATTGTAATTGATGAGCTGGCTTCTGTATGTTGTCTTCCTCACCATGTACCTTCCACTCGATCAATCCATTGTTCCTTCCTCCCTTTCCTAATATGCTTTGCTGTCTCAGGAATTGGGCCTCAGCCCTTCCGTGCCATTGCATGTCGTTCTGCAAGATTGGATCAGGCATACCGATGGGAAATTGAGCTTCCTTGGTTTTGTCAAGCTATTGCATGGCATATCCAGCAGGTCCCTGTCAAAGATGAGGTAGCTGTTGATAATATCTAATGAGTAACAACAGCACAAGTTTACACTGCCCTGGGCCCAGCCGACTTTGGTTCAAACACAAATTAACAGGACTAAAGAACCGTCAATTGGAGCTTGCAAATTTGAGGGCAACTGTGTTCTAGCACGACCTGGTCTGTCACTAATTGAGTATAGAGTTATGTTTCTTGTTGCCTGCCTACTGATCATTTAGTCGATAGGGAAAGAAAATCTCACCCATTTGTGCTCCATGTAACTTGCCTGATAGTCTTAGAATAGGCGTCATGTTCTGTTGTGATTTTGGTGGTACAACTTTGTAATGGCCTAGTTCCTGTAACTTTATTAGTAACCTTGGTGCGGTCACTTGATGGCGTGTGGAGCGTAGACACATCACTTGTTAACCGTTGTCCGTTGTGACGTGTGCCATTATACTGATTGAGATGAAAATGCGCATTTGACATGCAGTTTTCCTCCAATTATATAGATGTTTGAAATTTAGTTTTTTTTTTCTGTGTTCACAGTTGATACAATCGTTCGCCACTGGCAAGTTCTCTGCATTTGAATAAAAACGGTGTTGTTGCAGACAGGGGGGAATTAATTCGTATTAATAACTTGCAAAAACACGGTTGTATGACAAGTTACTATTTAGGCGTTGATAAAGTAGGTTGTCTTGCTCTAGTGCCATGAGTGTTTCCTTTTGAAACATCCGGACCTAGGGACGCATTTAATATCTGTAGATCAGCTGCGCCAGTATCATATTATTATGAATATAAATGTTTCAAACAAATTGCTTGATTGTATATTTCGTGGTTTTTTGCCGATATGTGCACACAAAGTGATAGCATACATATCTACATCCTCACAAGTCAAAAAGAAGAGGTACAAATCTATAAGGAGAAACAGAATTTAGCGACAGTGTGTTGATTTCGTGCCGAACAGCCGATCCAAACGTTCCGGGCTCTCGAGTTTCAAGTATGGATTTGAAATTTGAAAGACAGGAAGGAATTTGAAAGATTTGGGAGGAGGGAAGGGCAGCCGCCTCTTTTACATACCTGGACTTGGACACAGGCGAACGTTTACACGACAGGCAATCTAGATTCTAGCGCACCCTTGTCATTTCCACGATAGGGAAGAGGTGGGGGGCGGATGGAGGGCAGCGACGCGGCGTCGCAGGGGCGACGAGCGTCCCCGCTCGATCGCCGGAATGCCGGTAACGAGGTGTTGTGCCGCGGCTGCGCCGGTGGTAGTTGTGGAGGAGGAAAGCGACGATCGCGCCGCGGCGGTCGACATCTCCTCGGGGTCGGAGCCAAGCTCTGAAGAGGAGGACGCGAGCGACGGCGACTTCGTCGAGATCAGCGACAGCGACGAGGGCCGGAGCGATCGAGGCCGCCGGCAGCAAAATCGCCGGTCTAACTCAGCGGTATTCACCTGGATCCCTCGCGTTTGCTCGGATGATGGCTCAGTCGTTCTAGTAGATAACTGCATGTGAAAAATGGTGGAAGTCTGTACCGGGATTACATCCATAAGTGGAGCTGTGTTGGGCATTAGGATCATTTAGTGTCGATCTGATATCGCCTAATAGATGAAATTGATAGACAATGCATCTGACTAGAACAATGAAACGTGGGTTTCCATTATATTGATATTTGGCAGTTGACTTTTTTTTTTCAAACGGGGGAACCCCAACTCCATTCCATCACAGAAACAGAGATCATAGAGTTTACATCAAAAGGGCAGTTTCCACCCCGAACCCCACAGCTTACTTCTAGACAGCTAGCTAAAATCATCAGGATGTTTGCCTAACAAGTTTCAGACATATTACAACCCAACACAAAGTTTCAGATATCCAATGCGAAACTGATTTCTAAATGGAGCTAGATGCAATTCTCATATTCAAGATCCTCTGTGTATTTCAGGAGCGAACACAACAATCCTTTTTGTTCTATATACTATCATGTTTTTTTTGTTTTTTCTGCTAAAGCTGATAAACATTATTTTGTTGTGGCTGGGAGAAGTTTGGAGGGGATAAAGTTGGCGAAGTGCAAGGCATATTTTAAGAAGATTGGCCTTAGCCAAACTGGGTACAAAGCCACTTGTATAGACTGAATAATGCTTCGTTGGAGGTTATTTTCTTAGCTCTTTCATGCTAATGATTTTTTCGATCGTTTATGCATATCTATCTGTCCTCCATCGCCTGGGTGAAAGTTATTGAACATCTGAGCTAAGAGAACACCAGTTCTGTGTCATTGTTTTGGTGAAAGTTATTCTTTCTTCCTTTTGATGTATCTAAATGTAGGGTTCCAACATTTTCAAAATAAGAAGACCTATAATATTTTTTTGCTCGGTTCTTGATAGGTTCAAAGATGGGAATCCAAAGAAAATCTATCCACAGTCATCCTTCCGTATCAACTGCAAAGGTAAAGAACTTTGGCAAAAGCTTTTGTTTAACTGCACAAAGAATTATTCCGCCTCCCACCTCTTCACCAAGATAGGAAATAACAAGGGTGATGGTTTTCGTTGATAAGGCAGTCTGGTTAATGCCACTTGGGTTGATAAAGTAGGTTCTCTTGCTCTAGTGTCATGAGTGCTATTTTTTTGACCTAGGGGCCGGCTTTATATTCACATAAGGAGAAAAAAATTACATCAATCTTGGTTACAAGGTCCTTGAAAACAAATTATTTTTAAGACTTGAACCTAAAAACATTCGGCTCTCTTTGGATTGAAGGAATTGAAAAACACGGGAATAGGAAAAATATAGAAATTGAAATTGTATGTTTTTCAATCCTATAGGAATTGAAAATATAGGAATTGAGATAAGAAGCCCTTTGACAACATCATAGGAAAAACAAGAGAACTTATAACATGAGCAAGGAAAGAAAAAAGAGGTTCAAGCTCATGTTAAGTTTCCTACAAAATTTAGCAAAGGAATCTATTCCTATAGAAACTATCATTTGTTTTTCCTGTGAGCCAAATAGTCATGTAGGAAAAAATTATTTGCAGATCCTATCTTTCAAAATTCCTTTGTCATTCCTTCAATCCAAAGGAAGCCTCAGTTAAGCTAAATGCAAATCCCATGCAACTGCCTCCTCCACGCGCATTGTCTCTGATCTCTGAAAGCAACTGAGGGAGAGCCTTGGCTTGGACATCGAAGATTCTTCAATTTTTTTTCTCCAAATTGACCAACATACAAGGAGCAATAGAGATCGGATTCCCTTGGCTTCTCGGTTGCTACAACCCTGTGTCAACTCCTCAAACCATTCCGTCTTGTTTGGTCCCAACTTCCAGTTATCTGGTTTCAGACGACCATAATCTGCCCACGTTGCAAATTGTTGCCAGATATCTCGTCATGGGACAGTCCGAGAAGTCTCCGATGTTTCCAGGCTTTGCCGACACATTTGGCAAAAATAACACATTTGGCAAAAATATTCATTTGGCCACTCCCTGACTTGCAACTGCGCAACTGTCCAGATTTTGTTTTGAAGCATTAGCCAACCGAAGATTTTACATTTTGTTGGTGCCCAAGTTTTCCATATTACTCTAGGAAATGATGCACCTTGTTGAACAGATTTCAACAAGGTAATTATGCACCCATGTGTGCTGTTCCATTTTTGAACAGTTTTCCCAAGGTAATTATGCACCTTTTCCTTGCAAGGCGTCTGGCCACGCTTAACAAATTGAAGAATTTTGGTTCATCTGCTGGTAGGGGAGCTTGATCAAACTTCAAACCCAAGGTTTTCCGTACGAGCATCCCGTTACCGGTTGGGTTACGCGCTAACATCTCCATGTGCCGCGCATGTGCACCTGGCAAAAGGAACCAAAGAACAAATGGTCGGTGTTCAGTTGGGCGGGCGTCGCATCCATCCACATGTACCAGCATCGCGGTTCCTGTCTCAGTTTTCCATTTGCATCTCATTTTCCTTTTCTTTTCGAGGATCATCTCTCGTTCATTTAACGCGGCGTTGCGGTTGCAGCTAGCCTGCGTTGGGTATCCGATACCTCACCTGGCAGTTCTCGGCCGTCGCTGCTGACACCTCATCTTTGGATGAACAGAGTCTAATAAACAATCGGCGAATCTTCTTGCAAAGCCAGCTTAAACGAGATAAATTTTATCTGAATTGTCTTGTCTTATCGTTCTGCAGTATTCATCTTCCCTTAACAAATCTTCGTAACTTTTGAGAGATTAGAGATTCAAACGAGCAGCCAAACTTCGCGTGGCTTGAGCCAGCCGCTTCTTTTCTGGGACGTTCAAATCCACGTAGCAGGAGGCAGCACCGTCGCCATCGAGTGAATTCCGGTGAACGCGCAGCGGGTCATGAAGTAGAGGTACAACACATCAAATCGGAGCTATCATTCTGGCACGTTTTTTTATGGAGCACGAGGCTTGAGCGCTGGTCCTCGGCCGCCGCGCGACCTTGTCTGCCCGGGGACCCGAGGGCGGCACGACCGCACGAGGGCGTAGACGAGTCGTCGGTGAGGTGTAGTACGTACTCGCTGACTGCTGACTGGTCTTGCGTAGGAGCACGTACACGAGCCGCACGCCAGCCTGTTTGTTGAACGGGGTCAATGTTTCCGACTCCTATCGAAGTGCGCGGTTGGGTTCACACGCGGGGACACCAACCCAGAATGCTCGGTCAGTCGCGGATGCGATCATGGGAGTCAAAGAATAGAATAGAATGCACATTTTTTTTGTTTGATATTTCCGTTTTTGCATGGGTGAGCACATCAATCCATTGAACCAACGTGATACAGAAAGTGACATCTTTTGTCATCCAAGTGACCCAGTCCGTCTCATACATCCATTCTGCCTCTATATTTAACTCTTGTTGGGACTAAGCCTGGTCTGATCAGGCGAGGCAAAGCTTCCACCAACCGAGCTCTTGCTCTTCATCTGCCGCCATGTTTCCTAGGGTTCTTTTGCATCATGAGGTTGCCACTCTAAACGAGATCTGGAATAAATCTCGCTCACATGAAGAACCCTATAGTTCCTACGCCATCACGTACTAGGCACTTTAAGTAGCTAAGCAATCTGTCGTGGCCCTACTCTTTTTCGTTTCGAACAATGCGCTCTTTCGTTTCCCTGTCATGTACTCCCTCCGTTCTGAAATAATTGTTGTTTCAGACAACCAAAAGAACTAAAAATGAACTAATAAAGGTTGTCCTAACGACAATTAAAACGAAACGGAGGGAGTACTACACCGAACAGGAGGAATCGACGGAACGGCGAATGAGCTGCTGCTCTTGGAACGACGAGAGGGGAAGGCCCAAGGCCGTGCTACGCGCATGTGCACTAGCGTTACTGGTGGGCACTAGCAAATCCTGTCAAACTGTGAGAGCCTAGCTAGCAGTCTATATTCCACTGTTTGCCTGCGCCGGCCGGATTGGACCTGACCACCGTCCTCTCCCACACATGCGTGGTGGACGGACGAAAGAATTTGGGTTGAATTTGTTTTTTTTTTGTTTGCACTTCGAGGGTCTCTTATCTTTTTATTTGTCACCCGTTAACTTAAAAATAAACTAGCGGATGACAAAAAAAAAATCGGAGGGAGTACTATATGTTATAGGACATTGAAATTCAAGCAGAGTTACGTGCTTCTGGCATTTTTTTCGAAGACCCGTGCTTCTGGAGTTTGGTTCCAAGGAGAGAGGGGCAGTTTGAAACTATGGATTTTGAATTGCAGGGGATATGAGCACCCTCAATGTATTGCTTGTTTCCTTTTGTTGATGTGTTTGGTGTGGGTTAATAAAACGGTGAGTAGGTGCCATGTGCCATTTTGACTCAAAGTTGGTGGTAGTAACACATGATGCTGCCCAAGCCCAAGTGTACGGTGGGTGAGTGCAAGCCACACCGTTTAAGGATCTGATACCAATTAGCAAAATTAGGGACCTACACGATATGAGGTACTCTTTGAGAATCTTTTTATTTGTCACCGTTTAGTTCAAAAACGAACTAGTCGATGACAAAAAAAAAGATATTTTTTTTTGAAAGACCCAGACTAGCCGGCATATATTAATAAGAAGAGTAAACAGTTACAGTAGGAATTCAAATAAAAAGATATGGAGGGAGTATAATTTTGGGTCTGTGATGCAATTTTTCTAAGGACTACAGAATCTTAACCATCGTACTACTACCTAGAGTTCCATAAAAAGAAGACAGGGAACTACCTAGAGGAATGACATTTGTTTGCCGGGGAACAGTGATCATCCCAATTGTATTGTATCCAGACATGCTACCGATTTGAAGACGTGTGGTTTGTGCAGCATATGGTTGGAGGAAACCCACTGTTCGTAGGCAAGGTTGGTAACAGGATAACTGAACACGCACAAACTTGGCGTCAAAAAGTTGGTGCAGGAGCCATTGGCAGGTGTTGACTTGGGTGGTCATTCGTAACTGGCAATCTAGGGCTCCACTGGTAATAAGTTGGGAGGCATCAACCCCTCAGGTTTCCTTGTCTGCCTTTTCTCGCGCCTGTTAGTCAAGAATATAGCGTGACCACACACTCAATCATGATGTAACTCTGGAATGTTACTAACGGCGCTCCAAGTGGCTCGTTTAATTTTCACAGAGGGTATTCCATTGGTCACTTCAAGATATGACATGTACTTATATCTTAAAACACGCGAGAGGGCAAATTCAGATGCGAATCCAAGAAGAGACGGATGGGTGATGCAGTTGTGCCTTGCTTGCATCATGAAAGAAGCAAACGTATTGCTAAAAAGAAACTAACAACAAGCACACAAATTTTAAAAATAGATTTGACGATTCAGGATGTAAGTTTAAACAAAATGTCAATTTCAGACGATATAAAATTAGCATTGTTGTATTTTTTATTCTGAGAATGTCAGATCCCCGAACTTAATTTAACATTGATTATTCCGTCTTGTAGTAACCTAATGAAACAGTTGTGACAGTTTGCAGGAGTAAAAAAGCATTATAGTACGCTGGGCACAGCTCAGGACATGAGCAATTTGCCGCGAAATCGATCTCCGGCATCTGAAATACACGCCCGGCGGAATCTCGCAACAGTATTCTCATGCTGATGAGCTGCTGCTTGCGGATTTAATACACGAACCGAGGCAGGGTTTGGTTAGCTAATCCTGACACGTGTTGCGATCCGGAGCGCGCATGTACGGGATCCGACCACCCTGCTGGGAAATGGACTGGCTGTACAGTGTAGGGCATTCGTTTGGTCTGATGAAGTTTCGGGAAATTAAGGCTTGTTCGGATTGCCGAGTGAAAGTTAAACGCCACAAGTTTAAAGATTTTTTTTACAAAATTAGAGGCCAACCAAAGCAAACAATGACCAAAACAGTTCCGGGGCGTTGAACTTTTGGCGTGGCAAAGTCTAGACATCATCATCCAAACAGGCACTAAAAGAGGAAAATTATACTGATATATTTTTTTGTTCAAAAATACTTGGGCATACCATGTACGTACATATCTACACTATGAAAACCTTGTGGTGTTCACAGAGAACGAAAGAATACGCTGCGCATGTAAACAAAAAGGGAAAACAAAATGGACAGCCAGGACAGGTAAACCGGCGAGGCGACGCTTCTCTGGCCATGATGTCTGCAGCGCCATCAAAGTTTCTACTAAGACGGCGTCGTCGTCCATGCATGCGGGCGTTGATGATGAGTGTGGATCGATCATGCTGGCTTGCCGCGATTGGATGAGGAAGAGGAGGAGGAGTGGTTGCCCAGCTTCCTGCTGATGCTGTGGATCGCCGGGTTGGACCGGAGGTAGCCGAACAGGCTGTTCCGGTGGAACGGCAGCGGCGTCGTCGTCCGCCGCCGCATGTCCTCGGCGGCCGCCCGGTTCACCGTGTACGGCATGTCGCTCGCCGACGCCGTCGACCCTCTTGCTTTCCGCATGGACGCGCTGCCGTCGCCAGCAGTCTTCAGCTTATTCTGAGGGTTAGAGAACAGGGAGGACGAGGACGACAGGATGGTGTACTTGAGGAGCGGGTCCTTGCTCCCGGCGACGCGGCCCTCCGACGCGCTCCGGAAGAGGAACAAGTCCTTGAGCCTCCACTTCTTGCTCCCGCTCCCGCAGCCTTTCATCATGGAATTTCTTGGAGACGGCGGGGAGGAAGAGAACTCGTCGCCGCCACCGCCGCCGCCCCTGAACGGGGACAGGGACCGCGTGGCTCTCCTGCTCCTCGACGAAGCGGCCGAGGCAGTGGCGGCGGGCCTGCCGCCGGACCTGCCCCTCTCGGATGACGCCGCCTCCGCTGCTTGACGACCATCCTCCCCGCGGCGCCGCGCCCCACCGCCGCCGGCTCTTCTCGGTGACCGAGGGAACGTAGTATAGGACGAGGAGGAGGTGTCGCCGTCGTCGACCATCAGAATGCGGTTCGGGTGCGGCGTGTTGAGCGGCCGGATCCTGCCGCCCTCGAAGAGCTCGTCGGCCGCGGCGAGGATAGGCGTGGCCTCCTGCAGCTGCCCGCTGAACCCCAGCGTGAAGTCGAACGTCGCGCCGTCGCCCGGCGAGGCGTCCCCGGCTGCGTAGCTCGCCCTGGACGGGCTGGTCGGGGCGCTGGAGAAGAAGTAGCAGTAGCCCGGCGGGAGGTGGTCGCCGCCGCCGGCGATGGCAGCGGTTCTTGGGCTGCACGGTGCACTCGGCGCCATGACAGGCACCACCACCTCCATCGTCTCTGCTGCACTTGCTTGCTGCCACACTTTGTTCTCTGCCTTTTTTCCCACCTCTTCTCCCGTCTCAACTCCTCATTTATAAGGCTCGGGATTCCCCCCTTTGTTAAGCCAAGCCAAGTGAGAGGTTTGGGTTCGGGAGGTAGTACACGAAGGTCGGAGGAAGCTCGTGTAGGGAGAAGTTTAAGAGAGAGAGACAGAGACGTTAAAAAGCCGCCTTTGAGTTTGAGACATCGACCATGTGGTCTTAGACGCAACTTGCTTATAGTAGTTTAATATGTTTTCTACGAACAATTCGTTATGCGATTAGTTTGTCAAGTACACACTCTTTGTTGGCATGCACGCAGCCGCTTGCAGATTAGTAGGGGATATACAGTACGTAGCAAACATTAGGTAAATTTCATATGTTTGGATGGCCGCATGACTTGTGTTGAAGACGTAGAACCGTGATTAAAAAAATACTGAAATAGTAATACTATCGACGGAGAAACGGAACGAAATCATGAAAATCATTGGAGGACGGAACCAATTTAATTCGGACCGCGAGAATTATGTGTAGGAATTTAGCGAGATATGATTTAGTTTCTGAAAAAATCTCGTTTTTCCAAAATGGCCGCCAGGCGCAACACAAAATTTCGGAAAGCCGTAGGTGCTGCCTGTGCATCAGAGTAGTGACAATTATTAAACAACGGAGACTGCTGACTTGGTGCGATGAGATGAGATTGTACGAATCACGTGGACGATTCCGGGAGCAACGTACGTACGTACCCGGCTGAAAAGTCCGTCGATTGCCGTCCATTGTGGACGTTTGTTTCCGGCCTCGTGACGGCAAGAGAGATCGATCATCCCCTCAGTCACAGGGGCGGGTGGATTTATTTGTGACGGCGATCGGAGGCTGTTGGAACCGTAGAAATTTTCGGAAAACGCCTTTCGTTCTAGAATGCGTTGAACAGTTGAAGCTTTGTCGCCCACATAAAGTATTTGGAGTTTCCGGTTGCATCCTGCCGTTTTTTTTAGACGAACAACAAAAGGGTTGCTTTCAACCGTTTTCTGAATTTGCACGGCATGTTGAGAGGATATGTATATTGGTATTTTTTCTTGGTCACTTTATCGGAGTTATGGTGTATATCGCGCTTGATGAGTATGAATTTATCAACCAAAGTATTTACGTGAAAGACGTAGAACCCGGTCTTGCACCGCACCTGCAAGTTTCAATGCCTTCCAAATTTCCCTGAGTCACGTGGAGCTTTATATATTTCTCTGCAATAGGTGATCTACCTTGCGTGGGCCGTGTGCACGCACGTAATTCCCTTGGTACACCTAACCTAACAGGGCACACCAGCGTCAACGCCTGCGCGGCCATTGTTGTCCTATTTCCATGCGAAATCTGAAGAAAAAAAAACACGAACAGTAGAAGAAGACACCTCAAATATCAAGAGATTATGGTGACAGGAACAGTCACCAAACCTCTAGAGATTATGGCGGATCCTCCGTGCCGTGCGAACCCGGCCCAAGTTAATCAGCGGAGGGAGATTAACTTGTAAGCAACCATCGAGTGCTCTGCTTTCCAAACCAAACCAGGGGGTGCCCCGCGCGCGCGACGTCATCCACATCCACCTACCCCAACCCGGCCGACGGCAGCAGCACGTGCACGCACGCACGGCTCGGCGTCGCTGCGCCACGTGACGCAGCGGCCGCTGCCGTCCAGTCCGACGTCCATAGCCTCCGTTACTCTCCTCCTCCTCCTACTTCCTGATGACGTGAACGGTGGCGACGTCTCCGCTTGACTTGAGGTGCGCGACGCATCCAACCTCGTGGAGTGGAGGAGAGAGTTTCATCATCAGCTCATATCGTACGGCGCCGGATCAGGTGGCCGGTCTGATCTGATCTGAGGAGGAATTGGAATTCTCTGCGGCGCACGTTTCGTGAAGAAAAGCGGACGACTTTTTTGCACGCACGCGACGGTGTAACGGATGTACGGCCTCGATCGGGCCTCGACTCGACTTCAACTTGAATCGAACGGTTCGGCCCATGAACATCCGGGCCGCGGCACGTGCAAGGCCGAGGAACCCAACGGCCGCGAGTCCGAGAGGCCTGGTTCGGCCCATGCATGATCAGCAAGCGAGTTCTCACTTCTCAAACCGCAACAACACGAGGAACGATGCATCATTTTCATCAAATTTTCGTACTCGATTACAAACTGGAAGTTGGAACCGGAAGCATCATCGTACGTACTCTCTCCATCTCCAAAAAATTGTCACGTTTTAGTTTAAAAATAAACTAAAAAGTGACACGTTTTTTAGATGGAGGGAGTACCCGTAGACTGCCCGGGATCTCAGACAAGCTGTACAAGTACAATACATGCGTACGTACAGTACTTAGCAGATAGTACTAACAGCTACTACCGGTCGTCATGACCATCTTGTGCTGGGCGGGTCCCTGGAGATGAGGAACCCCAGCTCCTTCTCGGCGAACTCGAGGAGGTCCTCCATCTCCCCCTCGTCCACGTACCCGTTGCGGTCCCTGTCGGCGCGCCGGACGACGCGCCACGCCCTCACGCCGGGGAACCACGCGCCGCGCCGCCGGATGGCCTCCCGGAGCTCCCGCCGGTTGATGCGCCCGTCGCGGTCCGCGTCGAACTGCTTCAGCCACTCCTTGAACTCCGCCGCCGTGACCGTCGTCCGGTGCTCCCTGCCCGCAGCAGGGACCGGGAGCTGCGGCAGGCACCTCGACGCCGCCGACGACGCATCATCGGCCGGTGACAGGCACCTGGCCGTCGACCACGGATGTGAACGCGCCGTCGACGACATGCTGGCAGGCGCAGGTTAGCTTAGCTAGCTACTGCTGCTTGGTGCTTTGCTTCTACCCGCTTCTTCTATGCATGTGTGACCAACGGAAACGGTTCTTCTTCCCTTTTATACGAACGCGACCTCCAGTCAATGCAGGCTCTTGGTTCCAAGCTTTAACTTATTCGTCTCTATCCGCAGCCTGCAGGTTGCATTGTTACGTATGCATGCGTGTCTCGCCGGCAGTGGAGCACACGGCATCGATCGTCTCTTTTAGCGATGTGGATCGGAGGTCACAATTATTTTGATGATTCCATCTCATATGCCTCCGGCTCCAGCAAGCTACCACATATATATACCTGTAAGATAAGATCTGTTGTCAGCCAACGTGTTCCATCCACATACCTGGAGAGTCCTAAGATATTCCTACGTTGGCGTTTTCGTTACACTATACTCTCTCTCTCTCTCTCTCTCTCTGAGTTTAAAATTGTTGTCATATATTGGGAAAATACCTCCAATTTATTTCAAAATAAAATTCTTATTCTAACGAAATTAATTAAAAAAGGAGGGTATATATGCTTTTGTAGCAACTATTGAAAATTCTCTCTGCTAGTCATCCGAAAAGAATGGAATCGCCGAAAGTTTGGACACAATGCATACCTGGACGAGTGGACGACGAGGCATATGCCTATATAAAATGCAAGTCCATAACGGAAGAAACGAGAAATTAAAAGGTTCTTCCAATATTCTTCTACCATTCACGTGAACGAATATTCTTCCAATTTACCAGTTTTCTTCCGCCCCTTGTCATATATCATCCCCGGCCGGTTCTGCTCACCAACTGAAGGTTTTTACTGGTACACATGTTCTGGATGTCACCGTTTCTTAATTGATCAATCGCTTAATTTTAGGGTATACCAAGCTCTGAATCTTGAACGTTACTCAAAACGCGCGTGCAGCAGATCAATCATCTTCGATATTTTTCTTTCTTTATCGCTTGATCAGTCTTAAATGGCCCATCTGATCTGATCTGATTGATTCACTTGCATGCCTTATATGAATTACGTTTTGTTATAGTGTTGTTATGCTGACCCGGTTCTTATATGGTCTATTTTTTTCATCTTTCGTTTAGAGACTACTAGTGTCAACCAACATGTGCTTAATGGTCATTTAAAGTATTTTATTGTTTCAGTTAATTGAACATGAAAAATTATTGTTAATCAGAACATAAACACTGTAAAAGTCAAAGTTTTCGAGCACTGTGTGAAACTTGCATATACTTTTCAGATCCACCCTTACATATAGGGTCCGCGTGCTGCATGCAGTCATCAGTCATCACTAAGTTTTGCATCACTTTAGCACTAGTGTACCTAGTTAATAATCTTAATACGGTTTTGTTAATAAGCTGAAGGGTACACCTTCCTCCTGCTTCCGTGCATATTATTCAGGAGGACGAGCTCAAGCTATCAGCCACAAGGGAAATACGAAAAATAAAAAAGGGAAATCTTGTTTACTTGCTACTACTGTTGTCTAAGGTACAGGTTTACGTAGCAGCAGGTGTTGGCACTGCACCAGATAAACTAGGTGAACAATTCACTAACACACGTTGTTGTACTCGCAGCAGGGCGACCCAGAGGAAGAGCTGCCTCTGGCTCTGGCTGTGAAAGCAGGTGGTGGAACTGGAACAGCGTCGGCGGCGGTGATCATGAATCCCAGCTCCCTCTCGGCGAGCTCGATGAGATGCTCGACCTCGCCTTCGTCCACGAAGCCGTTGTTGTTCTTGTCGGCGCGCCGGACGGCGAACCGGGCCCTCAACCCGGCGAACCGCGCGCCCCGGCGGCGGATGGCCTCCCGGAGCTCCCGCCGGCTGATCCGGCCGTCGCGGTCGGTGTCGAACTGCTTCAGCCACTGCTTGAACTCCTGAACGGTGATGCGCTCTCTGGTCGGCATGGCTGCCGACTGTGCTCGATCTATGGCTACCAGCAATAAGTACTAGCTGGCTAGGCCCTCGTGCACGCCGGAGCTTCGACCACTTGTTCCTCCTTTTTATAAGCAGCACAGTACATGTCTACGTCACCGTAGAGCCGGTAGCTTTATTCGCCTCTCTAGCTGCAGGGCGTTTCTCGATCTGGTCATTCACCGTGGAAGACGCACAGGTACCGATGGGGAGCGGCGCAAGGTAGTGACGTAATAACGCATGCGTATCACGTCGTTTCTCTCGGTTGTTCGTCTCTGATGGATCGAATCTCTTTTCTCGGGATGTGGAGTTCTTCAATTATTATATGCTGCGCCTGCAGTGCAGAGCAAGCTATGTACGTAAAAAAATTCGGTGTTCTCTGACCAAGCGTGCTACTTTTGGGTTGTGGATATTTGACAAAACGAGTGGTAGTCTTTAAAAGGAACAGAATTTAGGCAAGTTTTGGATCAACTCATGCCTGGATGAAGCATATATTTCCGTTGCCCCAGGTAGGGGGTAACATCAATAGTATCTGATGCATGACAGATCACTGGGTCGATAGGACCCAATTACCGTGCTCTACGTACGTTCTTAGACCATCCGCACCAATATACTCTAAACCATACTCTAAAAGTGTGGACCCCGCAGAATTTCCAGCGTCCTTTCCAGCGCACTCTAAATTTCCAGCGCCCTCCTCTGCGCTCATCATACTCTATAACATACTCTATATCAACTAACTTTTCAACATCAACTACCATCCTAATATATATATATATATATATATTTACATTTGTTTTGTTGCCATAATAAAAAACAATGCCGCTTACAATATTATTATTGTTAATTTTGTTTCTCGGTAAATATTTATGAAAAAATGCAGAACAAATACGATACGTAATAAAGTTGACAATATTTTACAACTACGATACAACTCATAGAAATATTTTACATCGGAGTACAAAAAGTTGAAAACAAATACAACTTGGAAAAAAATATGATAGAACACATACAACTATTACAATATTACAAATCATCGTGCAGTAAAAAGATTCCAATTGTGTTCAATAAGGTCACGTTTAAGCCTAAGGGCTGTCGCTTTGTCTTTAAGCGTATGATGAGTGTTCACAAAGCCGGACCTCGCGGACACACTTCCGAGAGATGGATCCACTAACTGTTCCGGCTCACCTGTTACGGATATGAAGTTTACATCTGTTGAAAGACCTCTTACTTCGCGCTCATCCTCGATGATCATGTTATGTAATATTATACATGTTATCATAATATCATGGAGGTTGTCTCGATTCCAACCGTATGCCGGGCCTCGAACGACCCCCCACCTAGCTTGTAACACTCCGAATGCCCTTTCAATATCCTTCCTCGCACCTTCTTGTACCTGTGCGAAGTGTTGTGACTTCTGATCATATGGATGACTTACAGTTTTAACAAAGGCTGGCCAGTCGGGATATATACCATCAGCAAGAAAATATCCCATGTTGTATGTGTTGCCGTTGACGGTAAATGTCACCTGAGGTCGTTCACCGGCCAAGTAGGTTTGGAACACAGGTGATCGGTTCAACACATTTATATCGTTGCAACTACCTGGCAAACCGAAATACGCGTGCCATATCCACAGGTCATGTGTCGCTACAGCCTCAAGGATCATGGACGCATGCTTACCACGACCTGTGAACATGCCCTTCCAAGCAGCTGGACACTTAAGCCAAGTCCAGTGCATACAATCAATACTGCCTAACATGCCCGGAAACCCGCGTCTCGCATTTGTGTTTAATATTCTAGAAATATCCTGTTCGTTAGGCTCACGTAGGTACGTTCTGCTATAAACTCTAATTATAGTTTTGCAAAACTGAATGAGTGCCTCACGAGCAGTCGTCTCTGCAATTCCAACTGCGTCATCCAAAAAATCTCCAGGAAC
The DNA here is from genome assembly GCA_036927565.1 of Tuctoria greenei. Classification (NCBI taxonomy): domain Eukaryota; kingdom Viridiplantae; phylum Streptophyta; class Magnoliopsida; order Poales; family Poaceae; genus Tuctoria; species Tuctoria greenei. Next base: position 218,233,976 of record JAYESD010000005.1, on the reverse strand, counting down.
ACCAGCTGCTAGCATTTTCACTGAAGCAACTACCTTTTGAAGAGCAGATAATCCAAGTTTCCCAGATGCATCACACCTCTGTTGGAAGTACGGATTATGAGCTTCTACGTCATGAAGAATACGTTCGAAAACATGTCGGCGCATGCGAAACCTATATATGATGTCACACTATTAGTTATGAGTACGAATAACTATAGTAATTGACTTAATTGAAACGTACCTTCTACGAAACATTTTGTCCGTATACACCGGATTTGGACCAAAGTAGTCTCGACGAATCTTTGCATCATAGTGGGCATGATCTCTTCTACACATTGTTTTAGCATCACTTGTACTCCTACGACGAGAGCTCTCACCCTCTAGCCGTGACATGTGCCACTGAGCAGCCATGTCGAAGTCTTCATCCATCTCCCTAATGTAGGCGTCGGCATCTTCATTTGCTTGTTGATGCCTCTGCCGATTTCTTTTGAAACTTTTGAAGAGTGAGGAACTAGAACCGAAGAAATTCATTGTGGAGATTGGTTTCGTGGAATAGAACCGTCGGCCATCTATATAGCCCGTCGGATCGAATTAGAATAAAACTTTATGTCTAAAAAAGCAAAAGGAATAAACTTTATGTCTCACAAAGCAAATGGAATAAACTTTATGTCTCATAAAGGAAATGGAATAAACTTTATGTCTCATAAAGCAAATGGAATAAACTTTATGTCTCACAAAGCAAATGGAATAATCTTTATGTCCTACACAGCATGATCAGCAAACCATAAAGCAAAGCTAATGGAATAACGATTAAATAATCTTCACTTGCTATTGTAGCGCTCTCGCATAATTGCGGCCTTCCGAAACCTGAGGTACTCTTGACTGCACTCATCAAGCTTGCTTGGGTCCATAAACATGATACGATCATCCTCCGCTAGCTTCCTTGCTTCAATGTCCTCCTTTTGGAGCCGCATCTGTTCCCTCTGCAATTCAGTATTGAGTACCATTGCCTTCTCTTCATTTTCCACACTTCTCTGTTGCCATTTGTTCCTTGCCTCTGTATCCTTCTCCCAGTGGTCCAGCCTCTTCAAATTCAGCTCATGAAATTGTCCTGCAAGACAGTGTTTAAAACCAAAGGTAACACATCATTCAAACATAGAAAAAAGCCTACCACCTCAGATTGTAATAACAAAAACATAAATGGTACTTTTTAGATTGTCCTGCAGTTCAAACATAAATGTATTAAGAAAATATTGCCCTGCAGTTCTGGAAGATCTCAGCTACGACATTCTTGTTGACGTGGGAAGCTAACGGGCAAGAACACTGAACATAGGACAAAAAATTTACAGTCACGCAGGAGTAGTATGTACAGCAGGTTCCCAATTTTCCATCAGGGCATTGTTGGGATTGGGAGGTGTGAACTAAATATTCCAGAACAACTGTCATGTGCTGGTGTCATGTGCAAAAGACAACATATCAAGTATTGGTTCGGTTGTTCAGATATTGTTAAGTTGTTAGCACTGATTAGCTTAGTTTGTTACAGATCGTGATCAGGCTAGCCCTATATAAGAGAAGCAACCACTATGGGCAGAAGCAGGTTCATTCTCCAATTCCTCTCATATTATCTGCTTATTGTTAGAATGAAATAATACTGAAAAGCAATATTCCTAAAAAAAATGAAATAATACTGAAAAGCCATGACCTAGAAGTTTACATACTAGCTGGATTCAATATTTGTAACTACTAACTATGAGCTGGTGTCATGTGCAGAAGACAACATATCAAGTATTACACAACTGTGAAGTAGTTGAGACAATTAAGTTGAACTTACCTGCAAATTGTGAAGATTCTGTTGCGTTGCTGCTGGATTTCTTCTTAGCAGCAGCCTTCGAGGAATCCCTCCCAAGCGGCCG